>OX442366.1:3597039-4007039 GCA_949357725.1 Hyperoplus immaculatus
GCTAGGTGCGCTTAAACCGTACCCTACCCAACTTTTGGCAAATTAAAAGCCAAACTGCCCGGACCGAACCGCTCCGATCCGACCCGCTCTACTCGGTGGAAACGAGGTATAAGAGAGAAGGGTAAGATTGGCCTGAAGAATAGAGATGCCCTGCGTTCCAAATCACATACCTTTTCTTTTTACTGCACTACATACTAAAGTACAGAAGAGTTTTAGGGACACAGGAGAGAAAAAAAATTAGATAACGAAGATTTATTTTTCATTATGTCGAGAAATGTCAAAAATAAAGACGAATACTCCAAAATGCTATTAGAGTTTGTTGGGCTTGAATGTATTTTTAGCATACTACAATTGACGTGCATGTATTGGGACATCCTAAATATTTTTCTTACATACAAAATAGTAGGGAAGTATGGGGATTGGAACGCAGGGAAGGTTTCCAGCTGGCATAATTCACAGCTCAAAAGCGGTGGCTCACTTTCGACTCCGAAATATGAATATCTAAAAAATAAAAAAAATTGTTTTGGGTAACACTTTATAATAACTATCCGTTGTAACTCGTTAATAGATCATTAGTAAACTCTTAATTAATGATTATTAATGATTTGTTAAGTGTTTGTTAGCAGTTTGTTAAGGATTTCTAACAATGGTAGATAGTTAATAGCTTAATAATTGAATCAGTTCATCTGGGAGGTAATCCGAGATACCGACGAGGCTGAAATAGGCTATAGACTATACACAGTGCATGGGCAACTGAGGGCAGCTCCATTTTCAAATATTTTTAAATAAACTCAATACACACTGTGCATGCCATGGACTTGAACGTGACGTGATCAGTTAATCTCGGATTACCTCCCAGATGAAGTGATTCAATTATTAAGCTATTAACTATACCATTGTTATAAATCCTTAACAAACTGCTAACAAACACTTAACAAATCATTAATAATCATTAATTAAGAGTTTACTAATGATCTATTAACGAGTTACAACGGATAGTTATTATAAAGTGTTACCGGTTTTTTAAATGATTATGAAAAGTTTAAAGATTCGAAGACTCCTTAAGAAGTCCTTTAAGAACACCACATGGTGAGACATTTCTCAAGCTCAAGAATGACAAGGTCAAGCATTCTCATTTTCCTGTCTTATACAGTCATATGAAAAAGTTTGGGAACCCCTCTCAGCCGGCATTATAATTGACTCTGCTTTCACAAAAAAAAGGTAAAAGTGGTATGTCTTTAATTTACCAGGAACAGCTAAGTACTGGGATGTTTTCCAAACAAAGATTTTTTGAAAAGCAGTATTTGGTTGTATGAAATAAAATAAAATCTGAAAAACTGGCTGTGCAAAAATATAGGAACCCTTGTGGTTTTGTTGATTTTAATGCCTGTTACAGCATGTAAAACTGAGGACTTTAAACACAAAGTTGGTTGGATTATGTTGTTAAGCCTTGAACCTCATAGAAATGTCTGTTTAATCATGAGAAAATGTATTTTAGGTGCCTAAATGCAAGTTGCACTCCTCTTTGACTCTCTGCTGAAGTGAGACAGAATGGGATCATCAAAACAGCTCCCAAAAGATCTGAAAAACAAAGATTGTTCATTGTCATGGTTTAGGGGAAGGCTACAAGAAGCTTTCCCAAAGGTTTCAATTGTCAATTTCGACTGTAGGGAACGTTATCAGGAAATGGAAGGACACAGGCATAGTGGCACTTAAACCCAGGCATGGCAGACCAAGAAAAAAACAGGAGCGGCATAGGTGGAGGATTGTGAGAATGGTTGGACACAACCCACAGATCACCTCCAAAGACCTGCAAGAACATCTGGCTGCAGATTGTGTATCTGTACATCGTTCAACAATTCAGCGCAATTTGCACCAAAACATCTGCTTTTTATAAAGACCAAATAACTTAATTTTTGTCTCATCAGTCCAAAGCATTTTCTTCCAATATGAAGCTGTCTTGTCTAAATGAGCTTTTGCATACTCCATGCAACTGTATCTGTGGCGTGGGCGCAGAAAGGGCTTCCTTCTCATCACCCGGCCATACAGATGTTTTGGTGCAAATTGCACTGAATTGTAGAACCATGTACAGATACACAATCTGCAGCCAGATGTTCTTGCAGGTCTTTGGAGGTGATCTTTGGGTTGTGTGCAACCATTCTCACAATCCGCCGCATATGCCGCTCTTGTACTTTTCTTGGTATGCTAGACCTGGGTTTAACTGCAACTGTGCCTGTGTCCTTCCATTCCCTGACAACGTTCCTTACAGTAGAAATTGACAATTTAAACCTTTGGGAAAGCTTCTTGTAGCCTTCCCCTAAACCATGACAATGAAAAATCTTTGTTTTTAAGATCTTTTGGGAGCTGTTTTGATGATCGCATTCTGTCTCACTTCTGCAGAGAGTCAAAGAGAAGTGGAACTTGCATTTAGGCACCTAAAATACTTTTTATCATGATTAAACAGACCTTTATATGACGTTCAAGGCTTAACAACATAATCCAACCAATTTTGTGTTTTAAGTCCTCAGTTTTACATGCTGTTACATGCATTAAAATCAGCAAGACCACAAGGGTTCCCATATTTTTGCACAGCCAGTTTTTCACATTTTATTTAATTTCATAAAACTAAATACTGCTTTTCAAAAAATCTTTGTTTGGAAAACATCCCAGTACTTAGCTGTTCCTGGTAAATTAAAGACATACCAATTTTATTTTTTTTGTGTGAAAGCAGAGTCAATGATAATGCCGGCTGAGAGGGGTTCCCCAACTTTTTCATATGACTGTAAATCAATGATAGAAACCCTATGTGAGATGGTAAATAGTTGTTCCCTTGATGTTTGTCCACTTCTGGATCACCATGCATATTAAACAGGTAGATTCTTTTTCGATCACACAGTTCTCCCATTTCACGTCCTGTCTGACACTGTTGAACCAACTGTCATCTCAGATCTTAGCAATCGCTCTGGTGAACACAGTATCAGGACAAACACAATTACATGGACAAATATTAAATATATTATTATTAAATATGGGCAAAACTATAAAAACAAGACCTTTAATATCTAAGAACAAATAAACTCTCTTAAGATATCAGTAACACTGTTTCAAGATAAAAAAAAAAGGTTAAATTATAGTTCTAAAAAATTATTACGGAAAGTCTAGTTGAAGGGCTTTAGACATTGATATTTTTGGTTCGGAGTATTGGAAAAAAAACTAATGTTGAGACCTTTGAAGATGGTTGTATAGGAGAAATATACAGACGCAAACAGACAAGGTTTAGTCAAATAAACACATAATTGTACATTTTGGACCATTCTTTAATAAAAGACAACATGTTATTGAAGCAAAATAGACAAGTCTAATCAATCTAAGCCTGTCTCCTCAGCCTCAAGAGTTGTTTTAAAGATCATACAGGTTGACACTATACACCTGAGCCAAGATGAATGGCATTAAAATACCAAATCACTGCGGTCACAAATGCAAATGCCTGAAAATAAATGTGAAGTGTGAATCTGTCTATGCATTAGTACCAGGCATTGAATGTTTCTTTTTTTCGCTGTTAGGACCTCATAAAGCCTGTTAAAAAAAGCATTCCTCGTATCCAGCTCCAATAGAACATACAGTCCTTCCCTTATTATCGACAAGTTGACGAGTCTGCTATCGGGAGATTTTATATATATATTTAAATGAATGTGTGAAGTGAGCCTGACTAGAGCCTAAATTGAGCATAACGCCTCTCTTGTCTGGGGGAGTTGACTCTCTGCCAGGAACGATTTTAGCTATACAGTCGCTGAGCCATCGGCAAACTGCTTTGTAATGCTAGACACCATCAATCTCCATGCATAAGAATGGACCAACTTCAATACCACTATTGGAAAAAAGAGCTAAGGTCAGAGACTCATCTCACCTCAAAAAGTTAGCGTGATTGATTTTTATTTTATTTTTTTACGTTTTAAGCCATTTTTCCACCAAGTTTTGGAGCGCTGCTGGAAGAACAATCAGGGCTGCTAATATGTCAGATGTATTCATCATCATTGGTCAGGGGGAAATGATTATCTGACAGGCATGTAAATGAGAAAGGGAGCCCGGAGCAGGGGTGAAAGAGCAGGACACTCACCTGAACAAGGGGAGAGGAGTGGAATCACAGAAACCCAAGCAAGAGGGGCAGAGAGGGAAAATGACAACTTTTATAAGAAACATGGATCACATCTTTGGTCTCAAAGAAGGCCTACATTTACATGCATAGATAAGTAGAGACATGTTTCTAGCTTGACTAAGCCATTTAATTGGACAGTCCTTGTCCCAGTAATAAGCACAGGAACGGAATGGATTTATTGATTAAAGTATGTCCGACCCTTTTTACAATAGGCAAATATATGCCATCTTTCAGCCGCTTCAAGCTTGTTAGTATTGGAACCATTGCCGCTTGACCTATTACGTCACCAGCGGCTAATGGTAAGCGTGCGGCTAACATTTAGCGAGCGTCAAACAGTTAGCGAGCAGCAACACTGGTACCATGTTTAGGAATGGTATGGATAACTTGACAGCTCTTTAGGATAAGTGTTGTATGTGCTGTGCTTTCCTATTTCTTTGTTGTTTGTTAGCATTTAATGCTATTTGGCTTGTGTGAGGCATGCTAAGAATGCCTGGGCCAGTTACTGTCTAATTGAGCATATACATGCAGGAGTAGCTCGTAGTTAGCATTTTCTCTAACGTCATGTAACCCATTGTGTGACATTCCTTGTGTGCTTGGTGAATTAACTTTCAGCTGGGGTGTGATGGTTAATGTCATGATCAAGCAGACTTTTGTTCTACCAATAAAGCCAATATTTGTCTCACACACACACACACACACACACACACACACACACACACACACACACACACACACACACACACACACACACACACACACACACACACACATACACACACACACACACACACACACACACACACACACACACACACACATACACACACACACACACACACACACACACACAGAGCCACATGTTGAATTTAAATTTGATTATCTCTTTTGCTGTTTATTGAGAGACAGACGGGTAGTTTGATGATTTCCTGAGTCATCTCCTGGTCTGGTCTCTGTTAGTGTTTTAACGAGCAAACCGTGGGCCGCTATTCAAACTCAATAAAGATGCACGGATTAAATGGAGTCCCCTGTATGGTGCTGCTGTCACTCCATCTCTGTCTGATGTCCTCACGTTAAAACGTCTTTGTCAAGTTTAACTGCCACTCATGTCCTCACCATCCTCCATTACAAAGACCTGGGGCCAGATGCATAAAACTGGGGCCGCTCATGACTAAAAACTGTGTGTACGCACAGATCCAGAAATATGCACACATCTTCATTTCATCAGATTCTTAAAGCCAGTTTTTTTTTGTTTATTTATTTTTTAACTTATTGCATTGCTTGCTCTTTGTTTATGTTTTTTTAATGAATCTGTGAATACGATTTAAATATGTACACAATTTTTTTATTTCAAAAAATAAAGTTAAGATCACTACCACGAGCGCCCCTTTTCTGTCTATATTTGAATTGCACTGTCGATTTTTACAGGCTGTCAACTAAATCAGTCACTTGGAAATTAAATCAATCACCTCTAAAGTTGCTGTGTTCTTTTTTGTCTATTTTCAGGGCAACCAAGAGGCCCCAGCCCCCCCTGAAGCCATGGCCCAGCCCTTCCCCCCAGCGCAGTACCCCCCTCCCCCACAGAACGGGATCCCGGCCGAGTACAGCCACCCGGCGGCAGACTACACGGGCCCCAGCAGCGTGGCGGAGCACCCGCTGACCCTGTACACACCCACACACACACAGAGCGAACAGCCAGGCAACGACAGCAACACCCCGGCCCTCACAGCCAACACAGTATCGGTGAGTATTTCATTGATAGGTCGTCTGGGACAGGTCTACTTACAGTCCCCAGAGTTAGGACTAAACAAGAAGATGCAGCTTTCAGTTTGTATGCACCAAATCTCTGGAACAAACTCCCAGAAAACTTGCTGCAACTTTCAGCTCTTTTAAATCAAGTCTGAAGACTTTTCTGTTTCCATTTTAACCTGCAATTTATTGTTCTTTTTCTATTCATTAGCTTTTAAATGTTTTATTTCTAGTCATTCGCTTTCTAATGTGTATTATGTATTTTAATCTTGCCCCTGTAAAGCACTTTGAATGGCTTTGTGTCTGAATTGTGCTATATAAATACAATTGCCTTGCCTAATAGTGCAGAGAGACAAAGATGAAAATGGGTTAGAGAGGGAAATGACGTGTGTATTACAAAACGCATATAAAAAATGTGTTGAGATCCACTGCTGATTTGAGAAAAAAACACATCTCCTTTACAAACAAACAGTATATTAACAGCTGACAAATTAATACGAGAAATTATTTAACACTGAAATAGTAGGTCACACTATTTCTTTTAGTGCAATTGGATAACCAATTAAAATAAACCACAACATCTTCCTTAGTCCAGTTTGTTACTATATGGCTGCCCAGTAAATGGAGGTCTGTCTGTAATATATGCCCATTGAGAGTACAGGAGTGGTACCTTCTGTCGTTAAGGTAAATCTATAGGCAAAACCCCTATCAGAGAATGTATGGTTATTGCTGCTCACTGAACAGAGGGACACCAGGAAATGAAAACAATGTTTCAGATTGGATGAAGCACCTCTAAAGCACTTCTACGTTTTTTAGAATGACATTTCCAGGAGAAAGGTGGAACAAAAGGTACACATGCTTAATACAGAGGAAAAGGCCTTTTGGATGCAACACACTGACATTGAGAGATGCCCTGCGTTCCAAATCACATACTCTTTCGTTTTACTACACTACATACTAAAGTACAGAAGAGTTTTAGGGCCACAGTAGAGTAGAGTAGAGTAAAAACAGATTTTTTCATTATATTGAGAAATATCAAGAATAAAGACGAATACTCCAAAATGCTAATAGGGTTAGTGGGGCATTTATGTATTTTCAGCATACTACAATTGATGTGCATGTATTGGGACATCCTGAATCTTTTTCTGGCATACTAAATAGTAGGTAAGTATGGGAATTGGAACGCACGGATGATGTGACATTCAGTAGCTCATGGAGCAGATCAGCATGTAGCTTTCCATGGTGCTGAAAGGATGGGTCCTCCAGGCCCTAAACATCCTAAATCTTTTTCTGGCATACTAGATAGTAGGGAAGTATGGGAATTGGAACACAGGGAAGTTTGCATAAGATGACTTTGGAGCATGCTGGGTTTCTTGCCATGTAGGGATCATAATGGTTATGCCTGTGAGGTGTGAGGTAAATGCAGAGGCGGTTTACAGCCACAGATGAGCAGTGGCTGCAGGCTAGCAGCTTTGCCCTGAATAAAGTGGAATGTCCTGGAGTAGAAGGTGGAGCTGTGTGACTAGGGGAACTAGATGTGTCCTGAGATCCAAAGTGCATACTCTATTTTTACTATACTAAATACTAAAGCTGAGTATACAAAGTATTTAGTGAGCATGCAGTATGCTACACTTGGGACATACTTTTAGTCATTGACGTCATCATAACATCACACCTTGAACCTACCTGCTTATAAGATCTGTCGCACTGCTGCATCTGACCACATGTATTGGGGGACATCCTTAAGCTTTTTTCTAGCATACTTAACAGCAGGGAAGCTTGGGGATTGGAACGCAGGGGAGGGTTTTTTTCTTTTGGGTTGAGGAGGAATCAAATTAGTTTGCTTCCACAAAAAGAAAAATGTCGATCAGACTTCAATGACAAGTGTTTGAGAGCAATGAGATCATTGCCTCATGGTCCATGGTAAATATGATAGGTGAAGCCGAGAGAGTGACACACCCATAGATGGCTGATTGATGTGAAAGTGTGAGAATGGAGAGAGAGAGAGAGAGAGAGAGAGAGAGCATCAACAATCAACGGGTTCTAGCCTTTATTTGCATTTTGAGATGTGGACAGGCAAGGGTTTATCATATTTCTTTGGAAGCTTCTTGAACACCATTTCCAGCAATTTGGCAAAGTTTCATATTTCTAGCTCATTCATGCTCACGGTTATTCGAGCTATGGCATTTGATAAATAATACAAAATAATAAACTTTTCTAAGCTAAAAGTAAATCCTTGTATTTTGTTGTCCATGCTTGATTTAAAACAGTCCTAGTAAACCAATATGCACATGAGCAAGTGAATCAAATGCAGCAGGCCGGTCTAAATAACACCAGTACAACACCATTGGAACTCATTTCATTATAATTGTGCGAGCGGTTAGTTTCTGTTCTATGATGTCATATGAGGATTGTGCTTGTTGCTCCGATCAGCTCGGATTTCTTGAAGTTTCTTTGAGACCCACACCTACGCACATACATGAATAAAAGGTATCCAACCCCTCTTCACCTAATAAAGGGTTTATACACCGACAAAAAAAACAAAAGCATTAAACAAGGAAATAAATGAGATCCAGAAGATATGTCTAATGAGCACAGAACTGCTTTAGATTTAACTTGAAAGTATTTATTTTCATCTCATGGGCTTTCACTTTAGATCAAGCAGGTGGGCAAATGCATGCATGGACTATACATATACAGACACACAGACACACACACACACTGACAAATGAGGTATATTTCGGCTGCCATTCAGAACTGCAAAGGAAACACATACACATGCGGTACACACATGTAGCGCCAAGAATGTTCACACTACAGTTAACTGCACTAGTGGAGGAACCTTCAAGCTGTCAGAGCCAATGAGACTGGAGCATTGTGGGTAGGTAAGGGAGTGTATAGACAGTGATGGCAGGCAGGGAGAGACCAGAGGAGAATACTTGGTACACTCAGCATTACTGGCAGTGTTTTACACTCACTGTCACAAGCCGTAACTGTTACTGTCAAGAGACATTGTTAATGCAGGATGGAGGAAAAAGACACCATACACACATTCACTGCGGACTAAAATTAACTCAACAGATTTATTATCAACATATATACTGTTAGAACAAAATGTCAGGTGGAAGCTGTGTTGTTGTTTTTTCCGGGCCGGGCCCAGCAGCAGACCCGGGTTCGATTCCCGCCCGCGGTCTTTCTCTGCATGTCACTTCCCTCTCTGCACTATCAATAAAGCATAAAAATGCCCAAAAAATTACTTAAAAAAAAAAACAAAACAAAACAAGTATGCTAGTTTAATGCTAATCTATGAATGGAAACGCCATTGACGTGTTAGCAGAGGTAAGCATATCGCTCGTGGTGTTAAACTATACTTCAGCTGTGAACCATGGACATATGAAAAGAGCTTTAATAGCTTTAGCTTTTATACTTCATCTCAGGGTGGTGCGTCCTTTAAGAGTCTAACAGACAGTTGAACGGTAGGCTACACTCAGGGGTGAAATACATTTACTCACATAAGCACCAGAGGGCGATGCATCATCAGTTGAATGCACACCCACAGACAAGTAGCCCCGCTGTAACGGAAAAAAAGAAAACCCCTTCCGCGCTGGGCTGACGTCCAAAATTTCAGCCAAGCCCGAGCCGAGCATATGTATATGGAAAACGCCAATAGAGTATGTCAAAGTCAAAGTCTTTTATTGTGCAAGACATACATCAACATCGAAATGGCGTTTATCTTTGCCCCACAGTGCAGTTGGAACGAAAACAAATATATATAGTTAAATAAGATAAACATAAACAATATTTACATAAGATACATTCTAAATACTAAGTAGTGCAAAGGAATTTTCTGTGCAATATGAAACAGTATGCTGTATATAAAATAGAATAGAAAGTGTGTTGCTCTGTTTCCCCTGTTCATTCACAGCATTCTCCATTCTCCTGGCTGTTTCACTGTTGTAGCATTCCCCACAGCAATACCAACCCCGTGATGTATTTCACATGCTGGAAGCTGTAGGACTAAGTCTTTGAAACACAGACCAGGGCTTTTAGATGCCACCCACTTTGCTCATCTTGCATTTTTTTTGTGTGTTTTTATTTTTGTCTTACTTTTGGGTGAGCGAAGGTTCTGTAACCATCTGGCTGTTTGTAATCTATCTGCATGTCTGTCCATGCTCCCATCTGATGGCTTCTATTATAGGCCAGGGGGAGGTATAATAGGCACACTGCTGAGCTCAGCAAGTCACACACACACACACACCACACACACACACACACACACACAGATGTGTGCACATGTTCATTCAAAAACACAGTTACGACACATCTGGGAGATCGAACCGGGTGTGTAATCAGGTGGAGGTGGTTTGGCAGTGTGTGTGTGTGTGTGTGTGTGTGTGTGTGTGTGTGTGTGTGTGTGTGTGTGTGTGTGTGTGTGTGTGTGTGTGTGTGTGTGTGTGTGTGTGTGTGTGTGTGTGTGCATGAGCATGCATGCATGCGCGCGTGTGTGTGTGTGGCATGAGGGAGGCTTGGTTTGGTAGATTAGTTTTGTAGAATTTCCCTTCCTCTCACTCACCCACACACACACACACACACACACACACACACACACACAATCATACTGTACAGCTCAATACAGTTTCCGTGGTGACAGTAGGGGGGAAGCTGCGGCTGCTTGTGTACGATAATGTTTAAGTAATTATTTCCTCTTCCTGCCTGACTGCTCACACACCACAGACAGCGGAGGCATGGTGACCAGACAGACAGAGAGAGAGAGAGAGAGAGAGAGAGAGAGAGTAAGAAAGAAAGAAAGAAAGAAAGAAAGAAAGAAAGAAAGAAAGAAAGAAAGAAAGAAAGAAAGAAAGAAAGAAAGAAAGAAAGATATTAGCAGCTTTAAAGCCGTTCCATGCCGTACCGTGCTAAGCTTAATCATAAGACTACAGCCAGCTCATGTTATGCTCACACTTACTGGATGGTAGATTTTCCATTGGAACAGACAGAAAAAACATGCTCCATGTAAAGGGATTTGTGACGCACTGGCTATTTTAAAGAAGATTTATTACACATAACTGTGTAACGGGCTCACCATTGACATAGCAAAGTGAAGCGGATAAGAGCTCTATTTATTTATAACAAACACATTTGTTTTTCAGAGGGCTTGGTGGTCTTAATAAATAAAATACACTAATTAAAGTCACACAAGGAAAAACCTATTGGAGAGAAACAAACATGAGACGGACAAGGCCCTTCCCCTCACCAGATCACATTGTAAAGGGGAAAGGGGTAGTTCCAGGGGTCTATGCGGCCATTTTGTCACGTAAATATCCCGTTTCTTTGATAAAGAGTCAAAAGAACAAGCCATTGGGTCTATAAGCTAAAGGTGAGAAGCGTGACTACGACTCCCATGGTGCATTTCAGTAATATAACTTGATGAAACATTCAGCGCTGAAATTCAGTTCACAAGTGAAATATTTAAAAAGTGGCAAACTTAAAATAACACATGCTTTCATTATGTCACCAAACAGCTTCCACCCTGCGTACCGAATCGCATACTTTCTACTATTTGGTATGGTAGAAAAAAGATTTAGGATGTCCTGATTCTTGTGGCCAGATTTAGGATGGATGAAGTACCCGGTCTACTACATCCGGCAGAGATTTTTAGTGTTGACAAGTGCATCCAATTGTGGCATACTGCATCCTATCTAGATTATTTTTATGGTCAGATGTAGTATGTAGAATAGAAAAAAAAAACTATGCGATTCGGAACACAGGGTAAATCTCCACTTCCACATCAATTTAGCTGTTTCATGGTTTTGTTTTTCTTATTTTGCAACATGCAAACTACCAAACGCGAGCCCTATCATACAATATGATAAAGAACAACATCTGAACATTAGGTTGAGTATTTTCTATATTACCCAGGGGGCAAAGTGATTTTATGGACATGGAGCGTTGTAAAAGGTTGTTCACCAAAAATGACATCTAGGACCTTCCACGATCACAACCTGGGTGGACAGCCTTGTCAACAAGCTGCTGGAAAGCTACAGCGGGCCGACATAGCAAATCAGAACCACTGTTTAAGTGAATGGGGGTGAATGGGGATGGGCTAATGGGGAATTCTTTGAACTTATAGATATCATTATGAAACTTTGCCAGTTGATTACTAACATTGAAACAACAACTTTTTGTATTACAGTATTTTCCAAAATGTTTAAATAAATATGAAAAATCATCAATATCTTACTAATGATGCGTGCATTTGCATATCTGCAAAGCCCCAAAATCTAGATGTTGGAAGAAAACAAAGTCAATTTGTTTTTAAATTTTGAAAACAAAACAAGTGTCCAACTGCCTGAAGCCTTTCCTAATCACAGTTCAAATTTGATCAATAACCCATAGAAAATACATTTTTTACACAGTTGCATTTCATGTGCTATGGACCAAAAGTGTCCTTTTGGAGTCTCCAGCTGGTATTTTTGGAAACGGCTAGACATTCCCTTGGAAAAAACAGTGTAAAAAATGTATTTTCAATGGGTTATTGATCAAATTTGAACTGTGATTAGGAAAAGCTTCAGGCAGTTGGACACTTGTTTTGTTTTCAAAATTTAAAAACAAATTGACTCTGCTTTTGTCCAACATCTAGATTTTGGGGCTTTGCAGATATGCAAATTTACACATCATTAGTAAGATATTGATGATTTTTCATATTTATTCAAACTTTTTGGAAAATACTGTAATACAGAAAGTTGTTGTTTTAATGTCAGTAATCAACTTGCAAAGTTTCATAATGATTTCTATAATTTTAAAAAATTCCCTATTAGCCCACCCCCATTCGCTTAAACAGTGGTTCTGATTTGCTCTATGTCAGCCCCCTGTAGCTTTCCAGCAGCTTGTTGACCAGGTTGTCCACCCAGGTTGGGATCCTGGAAAGTCCTGGATATCATTTCTGGTGAACAACCTTTTACAACGCTCCATGTCTGTCTTTCCAAAACAAAGGGGTTTTGCCCCCTAGGTATATTCTAGACTCTGCCATTCTACCTTATTAGAACATCCAGCTGTTACAGAGCTACTTTAGCATCCATTTGGAGGCAGGTTTGTGTCTGCCCAATGAATATCACTACAGTATTCATTCTCTTGTAGCTCTGTTTTTCACTATACATCTCTATGAAGCCAAGGGGATCTGCAGATTCATGTGTCTAGTAAAAATATGAGTTCTAGCAGCTTCAAAGCCTCTATGGTGCTCTCACACACTCAGATCTTTTGATGAAAGTTAGGAAGAGATGGTGGCCTTGATTGAATCTAATGAAATCCAATAATGCCTGGATGCAAAAGTCTATCGAGGTTGATATTTAAAACCAGCTTCAACCTTAAAGGTTCAGTAAGCAGAATGGTCAGTTTAGCTAACTTCCTGTCAGTGACTGCAGTTAGCAGTCCCCCTCCCTCGTCCCCACGTCACCACATTAATGCACTGCGGTCTTCAAGCAGCGAGTTATCTAGCGTCATCTCAGATCCGTAAGTGTGATAAAACATGATAAAAACCATCAAAACAGACATTGGGAAGGATTTTTACCTGTTCCGCACGTCCACCGGCAGTGAGACGGGTGCCGGTTTGTAGCGTTTTCTCTTCTGATCAATAGTGGGATCCCAGAATCCCAGAAAAGTGTATTTGCCGATTACATGCAGAACGGGTGACTGAAAAATCGGCTTTATGAAACGTGAACACTATATAAGTGATCACTGTATGAATAAAGAGCGATTTAGCACTTATATTAACATAAATAAATCGCTTATTTCACCTTTAATATACAGTGTGTTTGGTTGCCTGAACCTAAACATGTAGAAACATACAATGTTCAATGATCTCTACGACCTGTGCCTTGTACAATCAACCATCCAGGCAGGACTGTAGGACTTTTGTGCGGTATAAAAATCGTTAATTTCTTTGATGGGAATAAAAAATAAATCAAATATCTCTTTTGCCAGCCCATATAATAAGGGGGCAGCAATAAGATTTTTCTGCCAAAATGTGTTTTATACTTTGCGGGAGGGGGACAGGGTTGACCATTAAAGTGTTCTATACGGTAAAACACTTCCCACAAGTAAAATAAATAAAAGTAAAGAAGTTGTAAATAGCATCAGTGTGTCTTGTGGTCCAGTGGCTGTTGAAGTATAGAGGAGGTGCAGGTAGGGCTGACGGGATAATTACTCTGCTGTCCACACACATTCATCTGGTGTGTGTGTGTGTGTATGTGTGTGTGTGTGTGTGTGTGTGTGTGTGTGTGTGTGTGTGTGTGTGTGTGTGTCTGTATATAGACAAGGGGGGACTAAGTGCCTGGAAGGGTGTGCTTTATCATTACAGGGTCCCCATGCACACTGCCATTGGCCAGGGCTATTTAACTCTCAGTCTCTCCCTCTTTTCTCTCTCACGCAAGTAACATTTTCACACCACAATTCCGAAGCCGACGCAGGTTTTTATTTTTTAAAGATCTTCTATTATAGGGGAGAGTGGCCTGAGTGGTGCCGGTGGGGAATTTGTGCCACTCTTTGTTTCTAGAAAACCATAGAAGAAATTGGAAATGTGACCACATATAAACTACACCCTAAACTGCTGCATCATGCTTATTATCCAAAATTCTAGGGTTGGGGTGATTTGTGCCAGAGGGCCTGGGGTGAGTTATACGTAAGTAAGTAAGTACAATGTATTCATAAAAGCACATTTATAACAGTTTGCACTGTCCAAAGGGCTGAACATAGTGCATTCAGTAGGTAAAAAAATTAAGGTAAAATAACAATAACCAAAATAAAAGACATAAAGCCCAGATATCCACATATGCACAAAGATAGTAGTGCAGAGGTAAGATAGTTAATGGGGAGGAAAAACCAGGGTGTAAAGATGGGTTTTGAGCCTGGATTTAAAGGCAGAAATGGAGGGGGAATCGCATATGCCAGGTGGCAGTTGGTTCTACAAGGGCGGAGCAGCCAGTGCAAAGTAAATTTCTGAGAGTTGTGCCATTGGTATGGCTGTATACGCTGGTCACCAAAAGAAAGTGATTGTCTACAGTAGCTCAGAAGAGACTGACCTTTCCATTCCACTTAACGACACCACTGATGAGAGTTCAGATGGCCAGAAAGATGATGATGGTGACTTTGTCATTGTGAGCTTTGCTGGTAAAACCATTAGATCTGTTAGGCCTTGTTTAAGAAAATTGTCCTCCAATCTTTGTAAAATATTTACTTTAAATAAACCTTAAATAAGTGACTGTCTAATGGATTTGTCTTGCATTACAGTTTATGAGATATATATCAATGGCACAATTTACCCCATGGTATTCTCTCCAACGGCACAACTTACACCACACCGGGGGCAAGTTGTGCCACAAGACAATTTTTTTTCCAAAAGCTATATTTCTTCAACAGTTTATTCCAGATCCAAAGTTTGTATTGCCAGGGATGCACAACACCCTGAAATATATGTACATATTTGAGTTGGAGACTTTACTGTCAAGGCCTCTCTTTAAAGTCACTTTGAGTAAAAAGTGGCACATCTAACCCCACTCTCCCCTAATACTTTTCTGGTCTTAATATCTCATTAATGACTCCTATAGAGCAACCTGACACGAATCACAGCACAAAAAACGATGTAGATCTTCGGGAAATGCTTCCTCTCATTTGGGGCTTTCAGCATTCTTTGTCAACACTGGGCTTCGTCCTTCTCCGCCCCCTCGCCCCCCTCCTGCCAACCCCACTCCGTTGTGATTGGTTACCTTCCGGAAGACTTTCAGCAGCGCGCGGGCACATTTGAGCAGGCAGGTGGGGGCATGGTAGGAACGTGCCTGAGCACGTTGCAGCATTACCATACATGGAAAATCCGGATTGATCTACGTAGATAAATCCCAGAAATTTGAACAAGTGAATCGCAACCGGCGTTCCTAGTGTTTAGCCACCCCAGACCCCAGGTCAGCAGGGAATACGTCTAAATGCATGTAAGTCATTATTTGACACTTTAGTATGGTTAAACATGACTATACATCATTATAACAACGTTTATAGGTCATAAAAGTCGAAAAAGTATAATAGGTGCTCTTTAAACATGGGTGGACCCGCTTAAAGAACAAGATAGGCCACAGTCACGAGACATACAGACCGACAGAGAAAGCGTAAGTTTAGTTTATAGCTTTTTTTTTTAACTTCATAGTAATCATAGCTGACTTTATTAGGCTGACTATAGACAGCAAGCAAAACATTGATTACTCTGGCGCACAGAAAGGAATGAAACGTTCTCATTTTAATCCGTGCAGCTGTCTGTGGAGCAGCTAATTAACTAGTAATGAAATATTTCTTACCAAACAAAATTTCAGTGCAGTAGGCTTTGGGAGTCCCATATAGGTCGATGGTGAAAATGATTGTGTTCACCCAGGTGCTACTTCACATACATGCCTTTTTAAGGTGAAGTTGACAAATCCCAAGGTCTAGTGCCACTATTTTGACAGACCCTGCGTTCCGAATCGCATACTTACTACTATTTAGTCTGTTAGAAAAACGATTTAGGGTGTATTCACACATGGACAGTCCACTAGTTCACTTGCTTTGGTCCAGACCAAATAGAATTTAGATTTTATTTATTTTTTGGTGTGGTCCACTTTCATATTGCCCCTTTTGCAAGTGAACCAGCATTACGAAGCAAAACCACATGTGATCTGAGGTCATTCATTCATTGGACAGACATTCTGGGGTGGAGAGAAGCAGGGGGAACAAAGTAAAAACTGCAAAATATATCATTGATATAATATGGGGTTAAAAATAATAAAAAGGCCTACATCTAGCCTATAAATAAAGAAGAAAACCATCAAATTATTGTTGTTTCATATGGTTATAATATGTAGCCCTATGTCAATGCCACGTTATGTGGCTTGTAGTCTACGATGTGAAACATAATGTTTTCTGTATTTTTGCTGCTGGACGCGCGCCTCGCGTGAAGAATAGGCTCAAGCTGAAACACAGCTGATTAAGCTGTATCAGCTTGGTGTCAGTTCGGCGCAGCTCAGCTCCAAACTGACACGGGGACAGTATTGACGGTCCCGTTGGGAAGAAAAATAAAAACACACATTTCATGCAAAGCGCAGCGCGAACCTGTTGGCACTGTAGGCTACGGGAGACGCTCCTCTCCATCTGATCGCTGAACACATCAGCATGTGTACGTGTCATTATCAACTGTAATATTTTCGCTCTGGGCTCCCGGTCAAATCACAACTAATCTTCCTAACAATGGCGACAACAACACTTTCCCATAATGTGAAGCTGATGGCGATTTATTAAAAAAGAAAAGAAAGAAAAGGCACAGTGCTTCCTGCAATTGGGTCCGATCGAGTATGGACAAATTCACACCACAAACGAACTGCAGCAGAGTGCGTTTGGAAACGCACCGAGACTACTACTTCAGCTGGGTCTCGGAGCGCTTGTTTGGTCCTCCCCCGAATGCAATTGCTGTATTCACACCTGCCTGAATGATGCGCACCGAAGGTGGAAGTGCACCTGAGTTCGTTTCAACCCGAACTAAACACGGCATGTGTGAATACGCCCTTAGGATGTCCCGATTCTTGTGGCCAAATTTAGGATGGTTAGTAAGACCTGGATGTCTACTACATCCGGCCAAGATTTTTAGTGTTGAAAACAGCATCCTATTTGGGCGATTCTGACCCATAATCCAATGCGAACCTAAAGTGACGTCACATCAACAGAGCCTCCATATGAAAAAAACGAGGGTGAGACGGGTATAAAAGCAAGAGGCAAGATCAAGGCGCAACGTTATGAGGATATAAATAAGTAAAAGTATGTCCCAATAGTATGCATAATGCATCCTAACTAGATTATTTTTATTGTTGGATGTAGTATATAGAATAGAAAAAAGAAAGAGTATGTGATTCTGAACGCAGGGTGAACAGGGGAAAAACACACACGCTGATTATATACAGTAGCTCCATCCCATTCAGTAGAGCACTGCTTGCCTATTCAGCCTTCTGTGTGTGTGTGTGTGTGGGTGTGTGTGTTTGCGTGATGTAATGCCATTATCCTCACTTGCCTGTCCCTCCACTTTTACTGTTCTATCTTCAATCAGCACTTATCCTGCCAGCATCTCTGAACTCTCCCCCCTCTCTCTCCTGCTCTGTCTCTCTCTCTCTTACTCAGTCTCTCTCTCTCTGTTGCTTTCTCTCTCTCTGTTGCTCTGTCTGTCTCTCTTACTCTCTCTCTCTCTGTTGCTCTGTCTGTCTGTCTTACTCTCTCTCTCTCTCTCTCTCTGTTGCTTCGTCTCTCGGTATGAATGCCGCTACCTTCAGCACTTCTCTCTCATTGATCGGGGCAGGTTTAGCTGATATCATCGTTCCATCTCTATCTCTTTATTTTTCACTCTTTCTCTCTCCCCTCATCCCTCCATCTCCACGTTGGTCTGATTCATGATGTACACCTCCTCTCCTTCTCTTTTCTCCACTCTTATTGTGCCTCCCACTGCAAACAAGCACTCCACAACACTTTGAAACATTTACAGATTGCATCGTTACAACGTAATAGTTCAGAGATTCAAGAAGCACCGGCCTTTTATTTCTTATAGATGTAACACCAAAATGAGAATCAACAAAAATTATTGGAAGAGAAAATGACAGGCCAGACAAACTTACCATAACAGTTGTAATCATACAAATGCTGTGAAATCTGGATCAGCACAAACCTAAACCAAGAGTTAACAGCCATATGTATAACAGGCCTTTTTATTCATCACCCCAAAATTAGACATAGTAAGGACATGGGTCCTTGTGTGTTATAAAGGGTCTATGGTTGTATGGTTTCTTAATATTTATATCCAGCCAGGTCTGCAGCAAACATTCCATCTCCTCATCAGACCAATTTTTATTTTTTTTTTTATGTCAGTATACAGGAATAATCGCATACAAACCTGACTGCAGTACAGCTGTGTGTCTACTATGCTCGTACTGTTATATCCGTTCTGTGCAGAGGCTCAACTCTTATACATCACTGCAGAACACAACTTAAACAGCTGTGCTTGCATATTATGTTTGCAGGCCCCTTGCTACAAATATATAGGTGCATCTCATATGAGGATATCATGGAAAAGTAACAATAAAAAAAATCATAAGTTGAATTAGGAAAAGTAAAGAAAATTAGCACTAACACCATTCAAACCAACTAGACTTTAGGCATCAAGTGTGATTGGGCAATTGAAATTAAAAAAATATTTTGGAAAGCATAGTGCCATGTCAACTGTGTGTCCAAAGTCAACACAGCCGTCTACCACGAGGTTGTAGAGCACTTGAATGTACAGGGGCACATGTGAGCAGATGAATGAACATACTTTTCAGAAGGTTGACTTTTCTTTGATATGCATTTTCCCTTATTGGTTTTATGTAATATTCTAATATTTTGAGATGCTGGATTTTTTTTTTAATATAATAGAACAAAATGTAAACCAAAAAAAGTCTCACTTTTTCAATCAAATTACTATGATGATATATATAACTTTTTGAGTGCACCTATATATCCTGCATTGGTGCTGAATGTTTGAATCCAATGTAAAACATGGGGTGTAGAATCCTCCCAACACATTAGCAAGCTCCATAAAGCTGCTATGCATGTTCCAGCTAAGCTCAGTTAAGCCACTACCCTTCACTCTGGCCCTCTGCGTGCTTCACACCCACCTTCCTCCTATTCCAATGTTCTATTATATGGTATAGCGTAGGTTTTTAATGTTTCCGCATTGCTTTTAGACAGCTTCCTTAATCTCCCACGGTACATTTTTTACAAGCACACACACACACACACACACACACACACAAAAACTAAGCATTTTAAGATATATACAGGAAGATATAAGTAAAGTTTGAGACAACTCTCCCTAATGTGCCCCTTCCCTCACCTTTCACATTCACACATCACTGACTGGATATTGGAGTAATGTTATTGTAAAAGTAGTCTGTTTTATTAAAGGGAGAGTTAAACATTTTTATCTTTTTGCCTCACTCTCCGGCTCAAGAAAAAAATCGACAGAAACCGTTCCTGTAACTGTGTGTGCATTATATGATACATAAATGGGCATAGGTCTCTCATCTAGGTTAGCTTAGCTCAAACACTGCTAGTCAAGGGGGAGCAGGTCAAAAGATAAACTTTACATCATCACTTAATGCTCCTCTGTGCTTCTTGGGACTTTTTACCACGTTATGTTGCACTCTGTAATTGTACACGTTAATAAAAATAATAATAAATTTTATTTAAAGGCGCCTTTCATGGCTCTCAAGGACGCCGTACAATCAGACAAATATACAGTACAATCAATGCAGGTAAGAAATACTTGAATTAAAAACGGTTAAAATAAAGTGGGCGATGGATGAAGGTGATATGGTGAAATGGGAAGGGAAGATCAGGAGGGGTATGCACATTTGAAAAGGTGAGTTTTAAACTTTGATTTGAACTGTGATATGGAGTCAGTGTTGCAGATGTCAGGGGGTAGTGCATTCCAGAGCAGGGCCCATCGTGGTGAGACGGGCAGAGGGGACAGTGAGGTGAACAGAGGAGGAGGAACGGGAGGGAGTGGCAATTTGAATGAGGTCTGTTAGGTATGTGGGGGCAAGGTTATGGATGGTTTTGAAGGTGTATAGGAGGATTTTAAAATTGAATACGGAAATGAACCGGGAGCCAATGAAGCTGGTGCAGGACAGGGGTGATGTGGTGAGAGGAGGGTGCTCTGGAGATGATCCTTGCTGCTGAGTGTTGAACCAGTTGGAGTTTATGGAGGGTTTTTTGGGGGAAGAGGAGGGAGTTGGTTCGGCTGTGGCGAAGTGGGTAGGGCGGATATCCCTCAACCACAGAGTCGGTGGTTCGATCCCCCGTGCCCCCGGCACCTGTCGAAGTGTCCCTGGGCAAGACACTGAACCCTGAATTGCTCCCTCAATCGCTATCGGTGTGTGAATGGTAACGTGATAATGGGAACAGGACTCTGGGAGTGTCTGGTCTCAGTAGGATTTACCTGTATAAATGAAGGCTTTTTTTCCCAATATGTATTTGAATGTAATGTGTGACGCCATGCTGTGTGTGTTTGTGTGCAGCAGGCAGAGGAGGTGGTCCAGACAGAGCTCCACATGCACAGCAGTGACTCGTCAGAGAAGCAGCAGCCCAAGAGGCTACACGTCTCCAACATCCCCTTCCGCTTCAGAGACCCTGACCTCAGGCAAATGTTCGGGGTGAGATGACAACCGGACCACACACACACACACACACACACACACACACACACACACACACACACACACACGGGGTGTTTGGTAAATAAAGGCTAAAAAGTACCCCAACTTTCAACAGCTCTCAGGGATTTTCCAAAGGGAGTTGATTTACAACTTTTTAAGATGTGTTATTATTGGACATCTATACAAACACATTGGTGAAGAAAGCTGGTGGTAAGGAATTCATTCACAGATTTTCCCATTAGATAGTTCTCCTGAAATCCTCCCATACAAACACAACAGTTCAATAGGTTCTCAGTGGAACAGCCCAATGCGACGTGGGATAGTGTCTTTGCTGTAATTGCCATTTTGCATGTTTGTGTGCGTGCGTGCGTGTGTGCGTGTGTGTGTGTGTGTGTGTGCGTGCGTGCGTGCGTGCGTGCATGCGTGCGTGTGTGTGTTAGCTGTGTTGTTTGTGGCAGCTATAGTAGCATGCTTAGAGGAGAAACACTGGCAGCCTATTCCTTGGAGTTTGTACCGATGATTAAGTCGAGCTACCTGCATACACACACACAAACACACAAACACACACACATTACTGAGTATAGATTTACTGGCACAAACCCAGCACTAACATTTAATGTAATAGGCAGAGGTGGAAAGAGTACAAAAATATTCTACTCAAGTAAAAGTATGATTACTTGGATGAAATTTTACTTAAGTAAAAGTAAAAGTACTGGTCTAAAAATCTACTTAAGTAAAAGTGAAAAATTAGCTTAAAATGTACTTAAATTACAAGTTACTAGTTACTTTTTAACAGCGGGAGGGTGCGGGGGTCTCTTCTGTGTAGGGCTTTATATAGGCTATACAAGGGGATATAAATCTCAAACTAGTTTTGTTTAATTAATGCAACACTTTTACAAATGAAAGTGCACACATTAAACAAATCATGTCACCACACATGTATGGATGTATACTGTGTCATTATACTTTAGATAAGCAAATATGAAGCAAATAGTCTGTTAATGTGGGAATTTAACCGGTCTACAGACCTAAACAGACTGCAGCTGCAGTTCTAATAATGTAATTGTGTATAATTGATCTAAACCATGGACATTGCAAGGTTAGGCTGCTCGATTTTGACAAAAATCATAATCATGATTATTTTGATAATTGTGTAATCACAATTATTATAGACAATTATTCATTGATTTAAGAACTGCAACATGCACTTATTTAACATTTGAAACCATGACTTTGGACTTTAAACATATCCTAATTGAACTGAAAACAAGGAAAATGCAAATAAGTAAAACATATTTTTAAATATTTAAATACAATAAGTGTCAAAATCAAAATAAACCGTTGCAAATGTTGTTGATAGGGCACGTCTTTTGCTAGCAGGAATGTGAGGGCATGTTGTGGTGGCAAGAGTAAAGGAGCTTTAAACTTCCTGTGTTTTTTATTCCTTTATTGCTTGGTCATAGACCACTAGGATTCAACTTAAAGTGAGTAAACTAATTGGTCGTGATGTTTTGAGGTGCAGCTGGGTCGCATTTGCCTTTTTTTCTCTCTCTCTCACGTTCGCGCATGTCATCTGACTCGCGTGTCCGCGCGTAACATATCTTGCACATTATTTTAGTCTATTAGTTTTACCTTTCTTCTCGACCAAAGCCTGACTTTCTGCCATCTTCTGGAAGTTTTTCAAAGCTCCCGGCAACACGCACTGTCTCCATCCTACTCTGCACTGTTGAGCTGAAAGCTAAACTATCAGGTGAGGAAGGGGCCGATCGCACGGCTGGATGAAAGGTTTTCTGCATTTAAAAGCATTCACGTCTTCACGTGCGGTACAATGATAGTTTAACTAGGATTATTTTGTTTTAATGATAGAGGGAAGCAATGTTTGTTGTTATCATTTAGTCGCAATGTGTTCTCTCCTCCTGTCGATCATCACTGTGTTAGTTTCCGGTATTGTGCCGTAAATATCCCCCGCGATATTTCTTTTCTTTTCTCTCCTTTCCCTATCTATCTATTTTTTTACGAAGTACAATACTTCAAAATAAACATACTCAAAGTAAAAGTAAAAGTATAGGTTTTAAAAATCACTTAAAAAATTACAAGTACACAAAAAAACTACTCAATTACAGGAACGCGAGTACACCCCTGGTAATAGGAAGCCGGAGATTTACCCCCATCCTCCCCCCCGGCACTAGCACCAAAACTCCCTTCTTGCTCCAGGAGGAGGGGAGCTAACCAGCCTCAAAGCTCTAAGTGTGGGCAGAGGAGGGGAGGGAAAGGCCCGTCAGTGGAGACACAATTAATGGGATTCCTCCTCAGCAAGGTTAAAAGGGAGTTTATCCTCATTAGTGTACGGGTGTACAGTAGGTGTGTGCGTGTGGATGTGTATGTTTGTGTTCACGTCTGTGTGTGTGTGTGTGTGTGTGTGTGTGTGTGTTCAAGACTGTGTGTGTGTGTGTGTGTGTGTGTGTGTGTGTGTTCTTGAAAAGGAGCGTGAATACCTGGAACCTTCTCCCAACAGACTGCAGTCACTCAGGGCGCACTCAAACTAGGAAAAGTCGCCCTGTACTGTACTCCCCCACCCCCGTCTCCCCGTCCCCCCTCCTCTCCCCCTCTGGCCTGTACTAACACTGCCCATAAACCCCTGGGCCTAGGCACCATGGCTTCTTGCCAATACATCACCACGTCTTTATGCGCGCAGGTTTGGGATTTGGAGCATATTTGGATCCGATTGTTTTTGAATATTTTTTCATCCGACCGATTTTGCAGGAAACATTCCACTTACACCTCAGACTTACGCAAACCCTTTTGCAACATTTTTTTCCGTTTACGAGCATAGACATATTGGGTCGTGGGCAACAGTCTGATATAAATTGACATAATGACATTAGCATCTGTACCTTGCCCAAGTCGAGACACTGCAAGTGAATATGGTTATATTTTTAACTGTTATATATCATCAAGGAACTCTGCTAGTTGATTACTCACATTAAAACAATGATTGTTTCTTCATAAATTGTTTGAATTAATATACAAATTTGGCTAAAATCTAACTAATTATGCATACAATTAGCATCTCTTTGCAAACCAAAACTCTAAATGTTATTGGGGACATTTCTTCCAGCACTTCTTTTTTTATAAAACTATAGAAACGATCCACGTCCACGGTGTGACTAGCAACAATGGTTTGAATCTAACGTTGACTTTCACCATAGTGACTTTAACTTCAGCAGAGTATAGTTTAGCACTTTTGATCCATTGTGTCTGAAGGCTTTCTGCTAGGCATGGCTCACACGCTCTCTCTCACTCACACACACACACACACACACACACACACACACACACACACACACACACACACACACACACACACACACACACACACAAAAAAACACACCTTCCTTCCTTTCTCCCTGTTAATAGCCCAGCTTTAAGGATTAATGGTTGTGGGCAGGGCAGTGGCATGCAGTCCAGATTTCTTCGGCACAATGGAACTCTCTGCTATTGACTTGAAATGGAACTTGTGAGCAACTGGCTCAATCTCTCATTACTGGCTCTGCTGCTAGAATACCGATGAATGCAAAACAAAGGCAATAGCTACGGGCAGTACAGCAAATGGAATTCCCTGTCATTCCACCGAAAGGCTGTAAGAGAAAAAAGCAATATGAGAGCATTAAACAGAGCCATATATAAAAAAAAGTTCAAACAGGTGATGAAGCCATGAGCTAGAGGTATAGCTCTATGATGTGACACAACCATACACAATAATACTACAGTAATATGTCCTCATATAAACTCTTTATATCTTTTCTTATTTTAATACACACACATATGGAAGTCCAGATCAGGTCCCAAGAACCAAGCCAGATCACTGTGTATACAACAAAGGCACACACACACGGCAGGAAAAAGTATGCTCTACTCTGGGGAGGGAAAAAAAAGGAATAAAAACTAGGTTCATTACCCAAGCTTATTTGAGTTTAATTCATAATTAGAACAACACATTTGGAAGGGGGAAATTACCAGGCCGAGGGAAGAGGGAAGGGCTTTAATGGTAGAGCGGTAATTGGCATTCACAGAGCGCCACTTGACTGATTCAATTCTCCCATTCTCTCAAGGTGTGTGCCCTGCCTGAAATCTTTAATCTAGGACTGTAGTGCCGCAAAATGATTCCCTGGGCTTCCCTGAAAACCTCCCCTGCATATATGCACATTTTGCCCACCTGCCCGAGGCTTATTTGGATTACCACATCCCCTCAAACAGTATGGAAGCTTTCCCCAGTCCAACCACCACATGTCAGGGTAGATGTGGTGCTTTTTTTTTGGGCCGTTTTCTTGAATTTCTTTGTAATTACTTTTGATGCATAGAAGCATTTTAAAGCCCTGTCTTGCGGAATCCAGCTGGGCCTAGACGGACCTCTTTTCATTTAGCCCCCCCACACCAAGTGAAAACTTGACAAGCTGATACTTCTGGAACTGCACAGGCATCCCATCCCCCTAGGCTTCAGCTGTTTTTAATTAATAAGCAGGCACTTAGTGAGCCAGCCGCAAGAGGGTCCTTACTGTCACACTCCCAGAGGGTGGGGGGGGTCCTAAATGAGTCATTAGGCAATGCGCACGCCCTACTATAACACCTATGGTCTACCTCCATCAGCAGTGTGCAAGTGTGTGTGTGTGTGTGTGTGTGTGTGTGTGTGTTTTGAGTGTGTGTGTGTGTGTGTGTATATGTGTGTGTGTGTGTGTGTGTGTGTGCGTGTGTGTGTGTGTGTGTTTTGTACTAATGGACTTTTAATGACACATACAGCCTAATCACCTGTTCCGGAGGCTTCCAGCATTCCAGGTATCCCAGTGTTCCCAGCAAGGGAATTCTCTTTTTTGTAATCTCTCCCGTTTCCTAGCTTACTCTAATACGCTCTCATTTTGCCTCCACCAATTATTCCATAAGGCTAGCACTCGAGGAGATGAGGTATAATTATAGTGTTAAAAAATCTGCTCATTTACATCAACATATTAGCATGGCAATGCAGCCCCCTTGTGTACCGACTGAGTGGGATAGTTAGAACGCCGGAGCTTTGCCACTGTTTGTGTCCCAGTGTGTGTTGTGTTGATTAAGACAATCAAGAGTGTTTAGAAACAGAGAGAGGCAATGATAGGAGTTATTGCACTGTTTAACATGAAGTTAAGGCACTGCAGGTGAGCACTGCACATTTTAGAGCATTATTTTTGAGATATTGTTATTTTTTTGGGTACCATAACCACAGTATAAAACAATCATTAGTGTTATGCGGCATTGCGTATCCCCTTGATTCATATGATATAATACCAGGTGTGTTCACACAATGAGTAGCAACTTTCGATGTGTTTTTTTCTCTCTCTTGTACTTCTGAATACAATGTATTTTGCAGAGTGGTAAAAGTAACAAAGCAGATGTTGTAGCTCACTGAAGTGAACAAACGAAGGCTTATTAATACATTCTGTGTTTCTCATGCACACTCATTGTTTGTCTCCATTAGTGCATTTCCATTTTTGCTTTCAAAATAAGAAAAAGACTTACCAAAGCACATTTTGCTCTGAAAAGTTGTGTCCATGTTTTCCACTATACCAACACAGTATCCCTTCCCGCTCTGCCTTTTGCTGGTGCATTGCAGCAGATCTCACCGCCACCTGTAGATCAGTGAGACAGGGTGACACCCGTTGGCACATTGTCCCTGCGTTCCGAGTCGCATACTCTTTCTTTTTTCTATTCTACATACTACATCCGACGATAAAATAAATCTAGTTAGGATGCAATAGGCATACACTTGGGACATACTTGTACTTATTTATTTCATCATAACATTGTGCCTTGATCTTGCCTCTTGCTTTTATATCTTTCTCATCCCCGTTTGTTTTCATATGGAGGCCCCGTTGATGTGACGTCACTTCAGGTGCGCACTGGATTGTGGGTCAGAATTTCCCAAATAGGATGCTTTTTTCAACACTAAAAATGTTGACTACACCCGGTCAACATTTTTTTCCTAAATCTGGCCACAAGAGTCGGGACATACTAAATATTTTTTCTACTATACTGAATAGTAGAAAGTATGCTGTTCGGAATGCAAAGTGTGTCTCTAAAACCCCATGGGGGCTGTACAATTCTATGGCACTTCTACGTCAAACTTACACTCCTCTAAAGTTCAGATAGGAATATTGTACTGTCTATACTTCAGCTCATATACTGTATGTGATAGATGTACGTGCTAGTACTGATTAAGAGTTTTACAACTGTGTGAGCACAACATTAATGTCCTCGCTGTCTCATGTCTCCATTTCTTGACGTTTTTCTTCTTTCTTTCTTCATAACTCAATGCTATTCACGCCTGTGAGTGGGTTTTATAACATTTTAACGGACTTTAAGTATTACAAATAGCTTGTGAATTAACCACACATAGTTCATTTGTCTTATAAATATCGTTGTTTTTAATTATTTTCCTTAAAAAAATGACTGTTTTGGACATAAAGGGTTTCCGCCCGACAGTGACAAAATGCTGATTATACATGTGAATCATCGAGTAGTAGGGGAGAGTGGCCTGAGTTGTTCCAGTGGGGAAGTTGTGCCACCCCTTGTTTCTAGAAAACCGAGGAAGAAATTGGAAATGTGACCATATATTTAAGAAGAGCCATCCATTTGAATCCTGTAAAGAAGAAAGACACAAGGAATAAGATATAAGCACATTTAAGCTCAAAAAACTGTTTTGCCTTTCAAAGTAAAATTTCCATGATAAAGGTTTTTTGATAATTGTGTCTGAACAATTATAGACAAGTTTGAAAACATTTGACACATGTGTTAGTGCTTTAGTATGCTACACTTTGAGTCAATACAGTTAGCACAATGTCAGCCCTAACTGCTGCATCATGCTAATTATCCAAAATTCTGGGGTTGGGGTGATTTGTGCCAGAGGGCCTATGTGAGTTATAGGTAAGTAAGTAAGTAAAATGTATTTATAAAAGCACATGTATAACACTTTGCACTGTCCAAAGTGATGTACATAGTGCATTCAGTAGGTAAACAATGAAGGTAAAATAACAATAACAAAAATAAAATACATAAAGCCCATACATCCACATATAAACAAAGATAGTAGTGCAGAGGTAAGATAGTTAATGGGGAGGAAAGCCAGGGTGTACAGATGGGTTTTGATCCTTGATTTAAAGGCAGAAATGGAGAGGGAATCACATTTGTCAGGTGGCACTTGGTTCCACAAGCACGGAGCAGCTAGTGCAAAGTACATTTCTGAGAGTTGTACCAGTGGCATGGCTGTATACTCTGGTCACCAAAAAGAAATTGATCGTCTACAGTAGCTCAGAAGAGACTGACATCTCCATTCCACTTAACGACACCACTGATGAGAGTTCAGATGGCCAGAAAGATGATGATGGTGACTTTGTCATTGTGATCTCTGCAGGTAAAACCACCTAGATCTGCTAGGCCTTGTTTAAGAAAATTGACCTTCAATCTTTGTAAAATATTTACTTTATTTACTTTAAATAAACCTTAAATAAGTAATTGTCTTATGGATTTGTCATGCATTACAGTTTATGAGATATATCAATGGCACAATTTACACCACACCGGGGGCAAGTTGTGCCACATGACAACTTTTTTTTCCGAAAGCTATATTTCTTAAACAGTTTATTCCAGATCCAAAGTTTTTATTGCCAGGGATGCACAACATCCTGAAATATATGTACATATTAGAGTTGTAGACATAACTGTCAAGGCCTCACTTTAAAATAACTTTGAGTAAAAAGTGGCACATCTCACCCCACTCTCCCCTACAATATAATAAAATACGAAAAAATGCAACATAATTTATTATTATCTAAAACATCTAAAGTAAAATGTATTATATGTGGCACCATGTTTAACACTTGCTGTTTGATGTTGGTCAAACAGAGCCACACACACACACAGACACACACACCTCACAGTAGGACTTTGCAGACATAGTTAAAGCAGACAGAGTGAGAGAAGCAGCCATCATCAGTGAGGGAGCCACACTGTGTCTTGAGGCTGATTCACAGTAGCAAGTCTGCCCTGGAAAAGTGCTCTAATCTGGGCTAATGGAGACCACTGATGTCACTAAGCAAAACCCTGGAAGAGAGATGGATGAAGGAGAGCCAGTGGAAAAACTAGAGTGAATTGTAGAAGTGTAGAAGTGCAGTGATATGATACAACAGAACAATTACAAAGCAATAAAAGGGCACATATATTACTGCTATGAAAACCAATGTAGAATGGAAATCACTTTGATAATATTCATATTATATACAGTAAGGATGGCCACAATCTCAGAACAGTAGAATGTAGGCATGAATAGTAGGAGTAGACATTAAAGAGGACCTATTATACTTTTTGACTTGTATGACCTATAAACAATGTTATAATGATTTATAGTCATGTTTAACCATACTAGCGTATCAAATAATGATGTAC
This sequence comes from Hyperoplus immaculatus, assembly GCA_949357725.1. Lineage (NCBI taxonomy): Eukaryota > Metazoa > Chordata > Actinopteri > Uranoscopiformes > Ammodytidae > Hyperoplus > Hyperoplus immaculatus. Next base: position 3,626,659 of record OX442366.1, read on the forward strand.
ATGTATTTTGGAGATGGCCGAAGCACAGTGTTGACAGAGCATGCTGAATCGCCCAGATGAGAGGAAGCGTCTCCCAAAAGTCTACATCGTTTTTTGTGATGTGATTCGTGTCAGGTTGCTCTATAGCAGTTTTTAACAAGAAATTAAGACCAGAAAAGTAGTATAATAGGAGATCTTTAATAATCAACCAATCAGTATCATCAATAGAAAAACCTCATTGAGATTAGACATATCTTTACTAAGAGTGAGCTGCAGCCATGAGAGCAGCAGAATAAGTGATCAAATAAATAATCACAACCAATAACATGCAAATCGCATCAGCATCCAATAACAATAATATATATTTTTTCTTCTTTTGTATATACAGTATATATTAAAGGAGGAGTCAAGCCAAATAGTCTATTTTGCCACCAGTGTGTGTGTGTGTGTGTCTGTGTGTCTGTGTGTATGTATTATTGTAAAACAAAACCCGTAAAGAAAGTCCCAAAAAACAAATTGGTCCTACAAAAACAAAATGTTCTGTGTGAATCCAAAAAGCCTGATGTATGCTATTCCTCTGTGCCAAAAACCATTAAACACACATCAATGATCCACCCTGGTGCACTGGGTGACATGTTATTTAATTATCATCAACGCACGCACACACTCACACACACACACACACATACACACACACACACACACACACACACACACTCACACACACACACTATTTATTACTCTCTCCACAGTCCTGCTGTCAAAATACACACTAGAGCACCAAAATGTAGATTAATCTGCACCTGAAAATAGTCCCCCCCCTCCAAATAAAAAGCTGCACTCTATCCTGTTTGAGTTACATTAGTTAAGAACTGCAGGGAGCAGCTGTTTGAGGAAAGGACTGAGCAGAGTAACACATTCAACAGAGACCAGTGAGCTCCGGGCTGACGAGTCAAGTCAAGTCAACTTTATTTATACAGCACATTTATAACAGCCGAGGCGGACCAAAGTGCTGTACAGTAAAATAAGTTAAATACATTACATCCAAAACATCATAAAGACACATACAAGCAAGAATTCAAATTAAATTAAAACACAAAACAATAGTAAAATCTTCTAGTAGGCACTGCTGGGATAGAACCCTCTCAACTAGAGATATAAGCCGAGGAAAAGAAGTGGGTTTTTAACAAGGATTTAAACTGATCAGTTGTGGCAGCAGATCTTATTTCAAAGGCTCGATCGACAGGTACAGCCAGGGTCAGGGAGTCACACAGTATTAAGAGACTTTAATGGTGAACGTTTTGAATCTAATGTGTTGACTGTAAGGACATCTGGGAACAACACCCATCGTTATCTTCTATCTGTTAAAGGTGCACTGTGTAACTTTGGCTGGTGTCAGAAAAGTGAACATTTTCTAAGATATATTCTCATATCTGTAATAAACAAACATTGTTTGAAGTTAGAAAGCTTCCTAAAAAAGTTACTGTTCCATAGTTCTGTTTATATATTTTTTTAGTGTTAAGTTTGGTTCCAGGTGCTTCATATCATTTTGTTTTTTATTTATGACGATAGAATTATTCAATGCTAAGGATTACATGTAGAGTAATCTTAATTATGTTTTGTAAACTGTTCCATAAAATGTCTTCTTTCATACTAGTTTAAATCAAAGGTCCAAAATGTACATTTTATAAAAATAGCATTATTTTCACTGACGGTCTTATTAGCTGTTACATGACGTAATTTAGGATCAGAAGTTTCAGAAATATTTCAAAGTTCCTCTTGGCACCTTTAATGTGTAACCGAGCAATACGAACCTAAATACACCGAAATAAAACTTAAAATGTTATACTTATAACTTTCCTTAATGTCTTTTACGGCCATAACTTTATGAATTAGTTACTGTGAACACACAATAGAAGGCAAAAAATCCACTCAATGAATTTCACACCTCTATATCACCTCCTTGGTTCTTGTTCATAAGCTTCATTGATCAAGACAATTGAATTTGTGCTAACCAGGGCTGTTTTTGTGTGTGAGTATATCCACGTGTGTGTGTGTGTGTGTGTGTGTGTGTGTGTGTGTGTGTGTGTGTGTGTGGCTGGCAGGGTAATTAGTTCTAATGAAATAACACAGCCATTGCGGACAACAGTTAAAGGAAGGTTTCATCCCACTCATTAAGCTGAGCCGAGGAGCACTTCCATTTGCCCCATGGTTCTTAATGATCTGGTCTGAAGGACAACACCCACTGGCTCTACACATTCTCACACACATACACACATACATACACAGAGAGATATGGGTTGCATACACAGGCACACTTCTTTTTAGGGATGTGCTCCAAAATCAATACGGCAATATATTGTGATATTTATTTTCGTGATATCTGTATCATATCGTCAGCTCCAAAAATCCACTTGTGTAGATTTTGCAGTACGGGTTTGGAATTTGAACTAAAGTTTTGAATTCAATTTTTACTGACTCAATGTGTCCAGTGAGTTATCAATATAAGATCCGGGTGGTCTTAATACGATGTATTGTATTATGAACACCCAGATCTTATGACAGGAACTTGTATTTCAGCTGTTTCATACCTAAACCTATGTATCACTATCCTTGCCAATAAACACCCATATTTTTTTTGTAATTTTGTTTTTATTTATCTTTATTAATCTTTAATAATAAAAACATTTCACTTCTATTGACAGAAATCTGGTTTTTGTTCAAATTGCAATACGGTCGTTCACACACTCAAGCATAATACAGCTGGTGGCACTCATTTTGAGTCCACCCGATCTATAATTCAGGTGGCATATAATGATGCATTTTACTTGGATATCCAAGATGGACAAGTGCTAGCCATATGGTTGTAAGCAGTAATGTGCCCACTTTTCATGCTGTCCTTAGAAAGTTTATTTATAGTTTGTGTCGACTTAACCAGTCAAAGAATGGAGTCTACAGTATATGGCCCTAGCCGTACCTGCACAAAGTGACACAAATATTTGTCTGACTTCTGGAAGCACTGGCATTGATGCCTGTATGTGTTTAACTCTATACTTGTTTGTGTTTGTTTGTTTTGTATTGTCTGTGTTTTGTATGTATTTAATATGGACCACCTGAGTCTGGTATCTTATCTGAAGAGAGGGGTAGGCAGAGAAAGAGAGCCCTGAACTTTACTGAACTATTCACAAACAAACAGCAGAACATTGCAAAGAACCAAGCCATCAAAGTAGTGTTCAATTCAAAATCACATTTGTATTATTTCACTTAATTTTTTTAATTATGTATATTATTTTTATGAAATCCAAATTGTTGAGCTTTCTTATTTCTTCTACTCACATCCTTTTGACTGTTCATGAGAGTGTGTCCATATATTCAGAGTGAACACAAATAGATTGTGTGTTAGTTCTTGCAACCCTAAATGTGTAACATATTATGCAAATGGTGAATTTGATATGAATGTTTTGCATGGCGGACTTCCTTCATCATCAGGGCTGGGTGGTAATGTGACCTTGCCCTTGCTCTCTTTGCCTGCCTCCATGTTTATTTATTTATTGAAATAATCTTGTTGATTCAAGGTCTACTTATGGGAAGCTCAAGGCCTAGCATTAACATAACTGCATAGCAAGGTTAGCGCAGCTGCTTCACATACAGTAGTTTATCCTATATACAGGACGGCGGCTCACACTGGGTTTTATGACCATCTATAGGCTTTTTAATACTGCCAATTAGTTTATTCTGAAGCTGAAATAAGTTGCTGTTTTGCACTGAAATTAATTCTATATGTATAGATTAATTTTGATGTTTTCATTTTACAAAGGACAAGCAGAAACTCTCACATAATCATGAATTTTCATAGAAATAAATATTAGATGGATATACTGTATGGTAATGTAAAATATTAAATGGACATTATGTTATTATTCTATCTTGTACAATTAAAAGTGCACTATTACAACCTTCACACCAACAGGAACCAAAAGCCTGATCCAGGCTAGTGCTGGGGCCAGTTTAAAACTGGTTACAGCCTGATACCAGTTATTAACCGGTTGGTTTCACACCGACCAGAAGAGTTAAGTGAAAAGTTACTGTTTCATAGTTTTGTAGCCTCAGCTAATTTTTATTTTGAATTATGATTAAGCAATATCACATGAGAGGGAGCATGTTGTTTCTCTGCGGCCTCGTACCTACGACCGAATCACAGCAGCGCTGATATAGAGCGACAACATTGCCACCTCGAGTGTGATATTGCTTTTATACAGCAGTTTTACAACTTAAATTCACAAGTTAACTTTAAAATGTGATCTTTAATCATTTAAGAATGTATTTGCTTCCGCCAACACAAATAGTCCGACAACAGCAGTCAGAGCGGAGCGCGTTGCTAAGCAACAACTTTACGCGAGTGAGCTCGTCCAGCTTTGTTTACTCTGGTAACATTAACCACGGCGGCCCGATGTCCCGTAAAAATCACCAAAGAAAAGGAACGACGGATCTTAATCTAGTTGGTGATGAGATCTGCTGCCCAATCCAAACCCCTACGCTTCATTTCCCAGAGTTTATGAGTGTATTTCGGCCCGGGGGAAGTTATAAAATGAGGTGGGAAAGCTAGGCTAGACTAATGCTATGCTGCTCGTATTATTCAGCAGCCTGAGTTTATCTCCACACACTATTGCTGTCTTCAGTAACGTGAGTGTGAGCGACTACCGCTGTGTGTGGCAGAGATGCCCTCTCATAGGGGAGAGACTCAGTCAACCTGAGTCACACACACACACAGTTTACACAAGTGAAGCTCCGGCTCATCAGTGAGCGGACTGATTTTGACAGTTGGTTTACAGTTTGGTGAACAGTCAGAGTGATGTTGTTCGCTCATATCAGCACTCCTTCAGAACGCATAGAAGGTCTCTCGTCCAATCAAATCACTCGCTCAGAACCACTGCTGTATAATGATATATATATTTTTTGATTTGTAGGATGAATATGTTTTGGTGAACTAACTGGAGGTTCCGCAAATGTAAACCAATCCCCCTCCCCTGAAAGTGTATAGTGCACCTTTAACAACAAAACATCTTAATGGTAAAAATACTAAATAACTAAAACAGACCAAACCTTAGAACATGGGTAGGATACATGAGCACAAATGCTCGTATGTCATATCCCTTTACACAAACAAGAGTTGTGCGAACACTAACAGGTTTTAAAAGCCGGTGTAATTTAACTCTTGCATTATTAATATTCCTGTAGATGGTCATAATGCAGGAAGCAGAAGACATCAACATAGATATACACACTTAAATGGACTGACTGTATGTGCTTTGTGTGGGGGGCAGGGAGCGGCAATCATCACATTATTGTGCTGTGCATTATCAATACTTTTAAATACAGACCCACTGTGTGGAAAAACAACAACAGGCCAGTTGTCCTTTAAAGGTGCACTATGTTAACTCTGGGTGTGTCAGAGAAGTTAACATTCTCTAAGGTATATTCTAATAACGGAATAAACAAAACTTTCCTCATAGGAAAATGTGATCCCTGGAACACTGTTTTGAAGTTAGAAAGCTTCCTGAGAAGTTACTGTTGTTGTTTACAGCAGCAGGGCCCACAGTTTGGTTAACGAACATATTCTAGTCTTACGTTTGGTTCTAGCTGCCTCAAAATAATTTTAATTTATGGTGATACAATTATTATTAGTAAATACGTTTTCTATACTCATGCGTTTCAGAAATGTTCGAATCGATATGCAAATGGGGCAATATCTAATGAATAACACTATTTTCTTTACATCTCTTTACAAACCCAAAATCTACATGTTGGCTAAAGTTACAATCTTTATTTAATTTTTGCAACACATAAGTGTCCAAAGCGTTTACAGGACAGATTTTGGAACCAGCCTTTTTTCATATTATAAATCAGAAATGACTATGTACAGGTCCTTCCGACACGTTTTCAAGAAGAAAATGTATCATAAATCAGACAGTTAAAAACTTTTAAAAAATCGTTCTGTAATAACCTTCAGAATAGTGCGAAGTTGAGACTTTTGGTGCAGAGGTTTGAGAATAACTAATGTTGAGACAATGGCTGTTAAAGATGGTTGTCTAGGAGAAAACAGACAAGGTTTCGTCAAATAAAAACCAAAATGTACATCTTTGACCTTTTGATTTATAATTGTATTAAAGAAGACATGTTATGGAAGCAAAATAGACCAAAAATCGCCTTAAGTGTGTGGGCCTTTGCCTTCACTTTAAATACTCCAGCTTTACTAACCTTTATTATTGAAAAGGGGGGAAGAAGAAAAGCAAGATGATGGGGCATCATTAAGATCAGTGGTGCTTACTGAGGCTGTGTGCTGCTATAGCGGATACGCTTCCACCACCATAATGTTCATGAGCACTATAGCCCTGGTCCCCAATTAACACACACACACACACACACACACACACACCTCTTTATTACCACAACAGAGCAAACACAGCATTAAACAGCATTAAGAGTAAATGGATATTTTATTAATCTCATTGCCAGGAGTCTGTTAATTCGGAGCGTTGACCTTTTTAAGTAAAGTAAGGGGGATGGAAGCTGTGTGCCTTTTCCATGTGTCCAGACATTTTAATGTATTGTGTTGTATTGCAGATTATAAGTAAGGAAGAGGATTAGGGCCACACATAAGAAATTTTTTTTTAACTTTAATCTCTGAATTCTGAGAATAAAGTTAGAACTCAATTTGTTTTCTTATGTGTGGCCCTATACCCCTTCTATTTATAAGAGAAGAGTGCAGTTTGCCACATACTAATGATGTCTCCCCCTCTCTTCTATCCCCCACCCTGTCTGTCTTCCACAGCAATTTGGCAAGATTTTAGACGTGGAGATTATTTTTAACGAGCGGGGCTCCAAGGTAAGTGCATGTACATTGCTATACATACAATGAACAAGTTTCTCACCCACATACAGTAGGATTTTTTTTCCAGCTGACTGTATTTGTCCCCTTTTCCCTGCTGCTTTACTCCTGCTGTCCACAACACACACACACACACACACACACACACACACACACACACACACACACACACACACACACACACACACACACATACACACACACATACACACTTTCTCTCTCTTTCCTTCTGTCTAATAATAATTACCGACCTATCACTGACACTTTTACACCTTACCAGGCTGCCATACATTGAGACAAACAATGAATTGCTCCCACTTCTCCTAACGCTGACACTAGGATTCACACACACTCTGCAAACACACGCTGTCTTAATGCCTGCATGGGTGCTAAGAGGTGATCTAACTCAACCCAGCTGAAATCCAGTTTGGAATGAAATCTCAGAACACAACAATAAATACATAAATACCCCACTAACTCCATTTAGCAACAGCATTTAGGAGTATTCGTCTTTACTCTTGACATTTCTCGACATAATGAAAAGAAAAATCTTCCTTATCTGATTTTTTTTCTCTCCTGCGACCCTTAAAGGTGCTGTGAGCGGAATGGTTCTTTTAGCTAACTTCCTGTTAGTGACTGCAGTTAGCGGTCCCCTCGCTCGTCCCTACGTCACCACATTAATGCACTGCGGTCTTCAAGCAGCGAGTTACCCAGCATAATCTCAGATCCATAAGTGTGATAAAACATGATAAAAACCATCAAAACAGACATTGGGAAGGATTTTTACCTGCCCCGCCATTATAGGCGCATAAACATTCACCCATCTGTCGCTCTGGCGTGCACCGGCAGTGAGACCATGAGTGAGACGGGTGTCGGTTTGTAGCGTTCTCTCTTGGTGATTGGATATTAATTTTGGGATCCCCCAAAAAGTTTATTAGCCGATTACATGCTGAGCAGCTGACTGAGAAATCGGCTTTATGAAACGCGCACATTATGAAAGTGATCACTGTATGAATAAAGAGCGATTAAATACTTATATTAACATAAATAAACCGCTTACTTCACCTTTAAAATCTTCTGTACATTAGTAAGAAGTGTAGTAAAAAGAAAAAGTATGTGATTTGGATTTTTTTTATTCCCGGTAAAGGGTTTTTACTGGGAGTTTTTTCTCAGCCGAGCTAAGGGTGTAAGGGCAGAGTGTCATATTGTATCATATTGTATGAAATGTAAAGCCCACTGAGACAAATGTATTTGTGATTTTGGGCGATACAAATAAAACTGATTTGATTTGATTTGAACTCAGGGATTGACTGCATTATTTTCAAAAACAGATATGTATTTTTTCCTTATCTACAATTGTTCTGGAGCTGATTGCACCAGCTGTCTAGAAGTTAAATGTTTATTAAAATAACCGTATCCATGTTTTCCTCAATGAAAACGGGTGGCACTACACAAACTATAGGTCTTACATAGCCTAAAGCTAGTTGTTACTAAATCCCTACACATGGTTCACAGTGCTCACAGATAACCCCTTTTCCACCAAAGTGAAAAAGGGGCCAGTGCTACTGCCGATTAGTAGTTGGTTCAACTTGTGAACCTTTTAAAAAGCAGTTTGCTTTTCCACTGGCTAGAGAGCCACATCATGACGTCACTGTGAAGCTAGCTGGTCCCCAGGCTAACGCTAGCACTAGCTTTAAGCACAACAACAACAGGCGGGTACAATATACTTTCACAGGTTTCAACTCTGGCTTTGCTTTGTTAGTCAAACATGACTTATCCAGCATATTGGAGCAGATTTCAACCTAAATCAACCTATGCCCAAGCGGTTTGTCTTCATTAAGCCCAACAGTATATCCATAGACAGCGTCAGTAGTTAAAACCAAAACAAACCGTCTCTGATGTTGTCATATTCATATGCCAGCCAAGCTTATGATTTAGCCTGATCATTAAGAGTTAACACAGAGAAGGATTTATAGTTAGCATGATAGCAGTCAGCCCCTCTGTCTTTAAGGAAAGAACACCCACTGTTTCCTTCCATGAGAACTCTTCTCCCTTTAACAGGTCTCGTTTCCATTCACTTCATGCCTGTGTGGGTCCAATTCCCCCACAACACTAATTATTTAGACATGATAGAGGAAAGACAGCAGACTATCAGCATTAGGGTGAAGAGCAGTCAACGTACACACACGTGGCAACAAAATGTCAAAAGGATTAATTTAGCCTCCCTCTTCACATTTTTTTAAATGTATTTTTTATCTGCTCCCCCTCTCAAGGGCAGGCCCATGTGTTATTTATGCCTGGCGGAGGGAAATGAATCCTGTATATGCATACAAGATCACGGAGCTCGGTGCTATTTCGCACATATTATCTGCCGAAGCTATTACAGGGCCAACGACTTGCCCGGGATGCATAAGCTAAAAAGGACTGTCTGCTCGTCTGCCAGGCATATCAAAAGGAGTTCACTCTGCGTCCACGCCATAACTCAGCAATGGGGAAAAGCAGGCCAAGAGCAGCCAGAGAAGAGAACACACATGTGTTTTTTTTTACATTGGCACTGTTGGCCGTGCCGAGCCAAGCCGAGCTGACTTTCCATGCGCTCCGAATGGCATACTATCTACTATTTATATGGTAGAAAAAAGATTTAGGATGTCCCGATTCGTGTGGTCAGATTTAGGATGGATAGAAAGACCCGGATGTCTACTACATCCGGCAGAGATTTTTAGTGTTGAAACCAGCATCCTATTTGGGTGATTCTGACCCATAATCCAGTGCGAACCTGAAGTGACGTCACATCGACGGAGCCTCCATATGAAAACAAACGGGGATGCGACGGATATAGAAGCAAGAGGCAAGATCAAGGTGCAATGTTATGATGAAATAAATAAGTAAAAGTATGTCCCAATAGTATGCCTACTTCATTCTAACTAGATTATTTTTATTGTTAGATGTAGTATGTAGAATAGAAAAAAGAAAGAGTATGCAGGGTTTGTTTTCATTTGCACTTTAACCGATTCGGGCCACACCCTGGACGGAACTGCTCTGTAGTGAGCTGATATACTAGCCGTTCCGTCCCTTCATTGCTAACTAACGGAACTGAATGTCTGGAGCGACGGAATATAAAACACACGTTGAAATAAACAGCACTTTTCCCTCGGAGCATTTTCGGTGTCAAATCAGAAATGAGTCCCCATGCATTTTTAATGGCATTGAAGGCACCACAGGAAATGCAATGTTTGAAAAGGCAATGAAAATGATATATGTTGTCGTTTAGCGTGAAGGACTGTCAATGGGCTATAAAAGTAAGACAACAGAAAATCTTGCTTTATGTCGTCCGCGGAGCAAAGTGTGATTAAACAAGGTGCCCATAGCTCTAATGTGTCTCTTTTCAGCTCCGTAAAAGTTAGAATCTCCAATTTAGATGACTGTCACTTGGACAGCACTCATCAGGCACAACGGAAGCATTTAACATAAATAGCCCTTCACACAAGCAAGCCCATCAATGAGAGCAGAGAGGATAGTATAGTTCAAGCTCTTACTCTTAGCTCATTGACATAGATGGATGAGGCTTTTGCAGTGTAAAGGTTTTGGAGGCATGTTCTTACTACTACATATGGGTTGTTTGAGCGAGCTGCATCCCCAGGCCCAGGTTATGAAACACAGACAGACCGACAGGGCGAGCTGAGTCCTGGGGCTCACAGAGTCAGTCACGGCTGACTGATGCCGTGGAGATTGTAATTGTATGGCACTTATCTGCTCTCCCACAGGGGGCCTCGGCGTATACCAGCAAGAGAGACTGCAGCCTAGGGCAACACACTCACACACACACACACGCACGCACGCACGCACGCACACACACACACACACACACACATGCACACATGCACACCCTAAACTCCATTGTGTGTGTGTGTTGAGGCTTTCATTCCATCTTCTAATTCAATCAGGTCCAGTTGTTTCTTTAAATGCAGAAGTACGGCGGAGTATTAGGGCCACGTTGAGGGGAATACAAAAATTAAATATGTGAATATGGCCTCGTTTACACACACACACACACACACACACACACTCACACACACACACACCGTGGACATGTATTCATATCAGGGCTCTTGTACTGTATGTGGTTGATGTCTTGTGTTCCCAGCTTTGCTCACTTTTAACTTCAGCTGTGTTTCTGGTGTGTGTGTCTAACCATCTTAAAGAGGTTCTGCTTCTAGTTGTAGACACACTGCAGCTCTCTCATCTGTGCTCTTGTGTCTTTTCTCTCTCTTTTCCCCTCTCTCATTCATCATCATTTCATTCCTGGACTTGCTCTCTGGTTGTGGCTTGATCTTTGGGGCCACTTTGCAGGGTTTTGGGTTTGTTACATTTGAAACGAGTGCAGACGCCGACCGCGCGCGGGAGAAACTAAATGGTACAATCGTAGAGGGACGCAAAATCGAGGTGCCTTTTCCTTTTCCCTGTCTCCTCTCTCTCTCTTTCCTTTCCTCTTCCTGCCTGACGTTTCCTGCTATACTTCCTCCTTCCTTCCCCCCCTCTCTTCCTCCATCCATCCCCTGCCTGCTGCACCTTGAACGCTGCATGCCGAAAAACCCTCTGAACCCGTAAGTGTGTGTGTGACACAGAGAAAACAAAAACTATTCAGCGTGTGTGTCAGTGTGTGTTGCAGTGTTTTTGTTTGTTTGTATATTTTTGTTTTTTTTAATACAAAATGTGAATTCTACTTCTGTTCATGATGGATTGTGACGTGTGTGTGTGTGTGTGACTTTTGGCTTGTGCATGAGATATGTGCTAGACATACATCAGGATCGAAATGGCGTTTATCTCTGGCCCACAGTGCAGTTGATAAAATAAAAATATAGAGTAAGATAAAGAAAAAAACATAAACAATATTTGCATAATTCTAAATACTAAGTAGTGCAACGGAATTTTCTGTGCAATATAAAACAGTATGCTGTATATAAAATAGAAAGTAAAAAGTAGATAAACAACTCTTTCCAAATGACTTTCACTGATATGCCAGTGTTGTTGTGTGTGCTAAATCTTAGCAGGTAGCATACAGTAGCATATATCATTTTCTCTTTTTCATGGGAAGTTGAAATCTCCCAAATATTTCCATACGTCTGCTCACTGTTTTTTTCATTTACACTCAATAGGGGATTTATTATGAAATACAGCTTTCATAAATTCAAACCAGTAGATCTCAAGCAGCGACCCCGTCTCTTAGAAATAGTTTATGCACTGCTAGTCCTACGATAAGAGACAGTGTTGCATGCTGGGTGATCTGGTGAAAACATTTAGCTGTGAGACCCTGTTCAGAAACTATTGTCAAATAGTTAAGCATTGAAATTAAGCAACAGAAGACATAGCATTTAGAAGGAAATGACTGTTGCCTCTTTGTTGAAATGAAAGAACACCAGCATGGCATGGAGGGTGTGTGTGTGATGTGGACTGTCCACAGTATATGTGTATATACCGTGTGCATATAGTGCATTGCTTGTTTGTGTGGCTGTGTTTTTACGGAGCTATACCTTCACACTAACAGCTGTCCGTCTTGCTGACAGGTCAACAACGCCACAGCCAGAGTTATGACCAACAAAAAGGTGGCAAACCCTTACACAAACGGTAAGACTGACTTTATATATCCATATACTTTCTAACTGGGGATGTGCCAAAATATCCATACGGCGATATCACGGGATATTTATATTTGCGATATCTGCTTAGTATTGTCAGCTCCAGTATCAATATTTTAGAGAGAAAAATGTCAGGTATTAACGGGTTGTGATCTACTCACACCACCACTCGTAGATGTGGAAGTACCAGGCTAGTTGCCTGGAAATTGCCTGATTTTGAATTTTAATGAAAGCGCTTAATTATCAATATAATGTGATGTGATGTATTAGGACCAGCCATATCTTACACAGCAACTTGTATTCCAGCTCAGTTTTTTTACATGTTCATTGTACTATGTGGAATATCTCAATATATCACAATATGCAATGTATCGTGATATACAGCTCCGGAAAAAATGAAGAGCCCACTCCAAATGTTCAGTGTTTCTCGTTTTACTATTTATAGGCATATGTTTGAGTAGAATGAACATTTTGGTTTTATTCTATAAACTACTGACAACATTTCTACCAAATTCAAAATACAAATATTGTCATCTAGAGCATTTCCATTAAGTAATGTAAAGATGAAGATTTAAGAAAAATCCAGACTGGTCTCTTAATTTCTTCCGGAGATGTATCATATCATGAGCCCTGTATTGTGTATCATATGGTGAAGTCATTGCATTGTATTGAATAGACAGCCCTACTTCTAACTGTCTCTTGCCTTTCATTTATACATTTCAATGTGTTCTTCTACTACTTATTGGATCCCTTTAGTTTTCTCCAATATTGCTTGCACATTGTGTGCCTTCACTGGCAGAACCTGGCTGCAATACAGACTAACAGATGTTTTCTAGTTCTATTTATGAGCATGTAAATCATTATTATGTTCATATATTCTACCAAAAGGACAACTGAGCTTTGTGAATGGGGAAATAAAAACAAACAGACCAGGCCATGCAACAGGTTCTCACCTTTTTAAAAAGAAAAAAAAGTTCACATTGGATTATTAAAAACCAATATTTGTCAAGAGACACACGCGAAAAGTCGAAATGGTTTTGAAATATCATGCAAATAGCAAAAAGTGCAAACTCTTTTCCTTACACGGCAAGGGGGGAGAGGTGTTAAAAGGGTAGAAATGGAAAAGAAATGGAGGAGAGAGTGGGAGATGGGGGGAGGGAGAAAAACCGGAGGTGTAGAATTCTTTAGATGGACAAGAGAGTGAATGGGTAATTGAATAGAGCCAAGAAAAAGAGCTATGGGAGTCATTGGTAGAGAGAGAGAGAGGGAGATGGGTCTTGAGGGTGTGTTTCTCTGCTCTGTGTCTGACTCACAGACACTCATTCATGTGGAAGGCAAAGCAAGAGGGAAGGAGGGAGACGCTTAAAAGTAAAAGAAGGAAAGACGTTAGAGCGGATAGATGAACAAGGGGAGGAATTAAATGGCCCAGACCTGGTCAGCACCTCTCTTCCATTCAAACACACATACACACCTCCATCCTGTTTGAGGGTGCAGAGAAAGAGAGAATGAGCCCTGAAGGGTTTTCCATTTGTCACTGTCATCAGGCTTCGAGCGAAAAAACACACAGAAACCTGCAGCAGCACACACACACATATATACACACGCGCGCACACACACACACACACACACACACATATATACACACACACGCCCACACACGCACACACACACAATTCCCTGCGTATTTCCTCCCAACTCATCTCTCTGTCTCTCTTTCCCAGTTCTGTTCAATCTGTGTTATTGGCTTGCGCAATTGCTTGAGCATAAACTTGCCAAACACTAAAAATACAACAGAATAAAAAAAAAGAACTACAGCAGTGCTTAACAATCAACATTCCTCATGACTGTGTGTGTGTGTGTGTGTGTGTGTGTGTGTGTGTGTGTGTGTGTGTGTGTGTGTGTGTGTGTGTGTGTGTGTGTGTGTGTGTGTGTAATGATACGAATATATACAGTCCCAAGTTGGTTCCAATTTTTTATAAATTTACTGACAAGGCAAATCGCTAAAACAGGCTGACACATTATTCAGATCCAAGACAGAATGATGATCAATGCATTATCTGTAATTGCAATGTTAACTTGAATCAGGTACAGTATCATCAGTAAATATACAGCACATGTATGAAGGGAATATACCAGTATTGATATTACAATGCTGTGGTGGCTAAATTGAGTAAGATTTGAAATAGAAATGTAATAATATTAAAGAGATAGATGTGGATCTGTGGGATATTGTAAATGCATGGATTGCTATGTAATTAATGTGTTTTGTAAACACTGCCCAGTATTATGTACATGATGCTTAGTATGGAACACCAGACCGATACCAGTTCATGCAGCAATGTGCTAACGTTCTCCCTGTTATTTGTATGTGTGTGTGCGTGTGCGTGTGTGTGCGTGTGCGTGTGCATGTGTGCGTGTTTGTGTGTGTGTCCCCTGTGCAGGCTGGAAGCTGAATCCAATGGTGGGAGCAGTATACGGTCCGGAATTTTATGCAGGTAAACAACCACACCGCTTTAAGAAGACACATACACACATACTGTACCATAGAATCCTTTTGATTTGTATTTCGTATGGCGTGTGTTGTATTGAAGAGGTGCACCAGCATCCACATTGTGCAATTGGATCTGCCTTGAAACAGCTAACAGATCTACATGTTTCAATAAGGGCATCTGTGGCTACACTGATTTAGTGTGTGTGTGTGTGTGTGTGTGTGTGTGTGTGTGTGTGTGTGTGTGTGTGTGTGTGTGTGTGTGTGTGTGTGCGAGTGAGTGTCTGCAGTTTTTGAAGTGGCAGCTTGGTTTCATTTGGTAGAAGTGCTGAGCCTATACCCGCTCCCCTTAACACCTTTTTGCTCATTAGTCTGAAATCTGTTCATTCCCAGACAGCTTTACAGCACTCCTCTAAATAACATGGCCTGACAGAGAGAGGCTATCCATCTCTTTTATTCCCCCTCTTTTCTTGCCTTTTTCTGCCTATGTCCCTCCATCCCATCATCTCTCCCTGCAACCGCCGTCCGACCAAATATAGATATGTATATGCAGCGAACTCGGGTGACCTCCTCCAAACTTGTATACAATCTTGTGTGTGTGTGCGTGTGTGTATGTGTGTGTGTGTGTGTGTGTGTTCAGGCATTTATATTGTGTGTCTTTAAATGTCAATGCAAAAACTAAAGCTGTTCCACCTGCCCAACAGCACACACACACATACAGTACACACACACATACAGCACACACACACATACAGTACACACACACATACAGCACACACACACACACATACAGTACACACACAGCAGCTTTAGACTGACACTAGTCCACCTCCATTCACTCTCCCTCCTCGCCCACTTTACATACATACACAGTGAGTAGCACTTAAACAGTACTAATCCAGCCCATTTTGCCTAATTAAGTGTCTCTGGTTGATTAAGCCCTTTAACCCTGACCGGGATCTTCAAATCTACAGAGTCACAGCACATACGCACTAGGCACTACACAGGTGCTCGCTTACTGCTCCTTCTTTCTCTCACTCTAATTGTTTTTGGGTAACACTAACATTAAGGTACATTTAGTATACAGTTAATCTTTAGTTATCCATGGTAAGTCAATGCTTGGTTTATCATTAACTATCCTAAGTGAACTGGACATATCAGTTAGTTAAAGACCTACTTCACTGGTGGGAATATGAAGGTGTAGTGAACTCTGAGATCCTATGTAGTATAAATGTGCAATGGGGGAGCGACATATCGAAAAAAAAATCTATGTTTAATTTAAAGCAATATGGTTTTAAAGGCATTCCTTCCCATGTAGGGGTGTTTGATTTATGGCACAGCAACACATACTGAGAGAGAAAGATGAATGTGACACTTCTTGCCACAACAAAAGAAGCATTAATATTACATTAATATATACTGTAGACAGATAGATAAATACTTACTCAATAACTCTATCCATCGCCATCTCCTTTAGTTTTCATGTATGTACGTTTTTATCATGTGTCTATGTTTGATTTTGTTTTGTGTTTTAGTCTGTTGTAGTATTGTTGTTCAAATTATTTTTTGTTGTTCTCCTTTGGCACGCATGTCAAAATCAAATTCTTTTTTAAGAATAACCAACTATTCCCCACCTTTTATATATTTAATTTAATAAATCCCTGAACCTTTTTCTTTAGCAGAAAATGTTTGGCTATTACCTTTTTAAATTTTTCAATAATCAACAGTTGAGGCATTTACATTGATTTGGGTTACATGGGTTCTTCAGTGTTGTGACAAGTAAATGCACCGTAGAAAGCGTTTGAAAACACACACACACACACACACACACACACACACACTGAAGCAGAGTCTGTCTTGGCCATTAACAGGATGTGTGGAGTTGCTTTTAAAATACAAACACTAAAGTTTGCCAAACCTAAACCACACCATATGCTCACAGGAGAAGGGATAGAGGGATTAAAAAATGGAGAAGAGGGAAAAACTACAAAGCCAAGTAAAAATCTGCAATTCCTGTATTCTTGTTTCCCCCTGTGCATTTATTTTTTATTTTTTTGGTTCAGAATCAGAATCAACTTTATTGGCCAGGTTTGAGTAAACAAACAAGGAATTTGACTTTGGCAACCATTTGCTCTCCAAGTACAACATTCACTAAAAACATTAAAAATACTCTTAAGTAAACAGTATTACAAATGTACAAAACAAATACACAACAACAGTTCAAGAGATGGTAGAAATGGTGCAATATCAGTCAGTTAGCGATTAAGATTTAAATAAAATATAAATATATATATATATTTATATACGGTCAGATTTAAGATTACAATATAAATATAAATATAGTGCAAGGCAGATCAGTGCAGATCAGTGCAGAGGCAGTGTTTGTATCCACTTCTCATTATAGGAGTATATTTCTTGTGGCTCATGTCTATACTGGCATTCATTCCCCCATACATACACACACAGTGCAGTTTATATTCTGGCGCGCCTCCTATGATGAATGTATGAAAAAAATGAAAAATTTGATGTAAAAGTGCTTGGGGATTTGGATTTCTTTTTTCTCTCCCCTGGAATAATTATGAGTGCATTTAATCTAGTTTGAGGCGGATGTAAAGCGCGATGTAAGGCCGATTAATCAGCCTTTTATCAGACGGCGGTTGGCAGCACCTATCAGCTGAATCGGCTGCCATAAATTGTGGTGCCCGGCTGACAGTGCACTCCATCTCCATTGCCGGAGCCTCGGCTACAGGTTTATTGTGCGCAAATCCCATTCAGAAAGAATGACGGATGACCTCCATATACACAGACACACACACACACACGCTCATGAATGTGTGTATGTAGGTACACATGGAAGAGTGTAGGCATAGCTGGTACATTCACGCTCCAATCCACTCTCATAGACACACGCTTCAACACCAATATGAGTGATATAAGATAAAAGCTGGAGCTCAAATAATAGCCAATTAAGATTAGTAGGGGAGAGTGGCCTAAGTTGTGCAACTTTTTACTCAAAGTGACTTTAAAGTGAGGCCTTGACAGTAAAGTCTCCAACTCAAATATGTACATATATTTCAGGGTGTTGTGCATCCCTGGCAATAAAAACTTTGGATCTGGAATAAACTGTTGAAGAAATATAGCTTTTGGAAAAAAAGTTGTCTTGTTGCACAACTTGCCCCCGGTGTGGTGTAAGTTGTGCAGTTGGAGAGAATACCATGGGGTAAATTGTGCCATTGCTATATATCTCATAAACTGTAATGAAAGACAAATCCATTAGGCAATCACTTATTTAAGGTGTATTTAAAGTAAATAGTTGACAAAGATTGAAGGACAATTTTCTTAAACAAGGCCTAGCAGATCTAATGGTTTTACCTGCAAAGCTCACAATGACAAATCATCTTTCTGGCCATCTGAACTCTCATCAGTGGTGTCGTTAAGTGGAATTGAGATGTTACTTTCTTTTGGTGACCAGCGTATACAGCCATGCCACTGGCACAACTCTCAGAATTGTACTTTGCACTAGTTGCTCCGTGCTTGTGGAACCAACTGCCACCTGACAAATGTGATTCCCCCTCCATTTCTGCCTTTAAATCAAGGCTCAAAACCCATGTGTACACCCTGGCGTTTCCCCCCATTAACTATCTTACCTCTGCACTACTATCTGTGTTTATGTGGATGTATGGGCTTTATGTCTTTTATTTTGGTTATTGTTATTTTACCTTCATTGTTTACCTACTGAATGCACTATGTACAGCACTTTGGACAGTGCAAACTGTCATAAATGTGCTTTTATAAATACATTTTACTTACTTACTTACTTATAACTCACCCAGGCCCTTTGGCACAAATCACCCCAATCCCAGAAATTTGGATAATAAGCATGATGCAGCAGTTTAGGGCTGACGTCGTGCTAACTATATAGACACAAAGTGTAGCATACTAAAGCACTAAAACATGTGTCAAATGTTTTCAAACTTGTCTATAATTGTTCAGACACAATAATCAAAAAACCTTGATCAAGGAAATTTTACTTTGAAAGGCAAAACACAGTTTTTTTTAGCTTAAATGTGCTTATATCTTATTCCTTGTGTCTCCCTTCTTTACAGGATGAGTCAAATGGATGGCTCTTCTTAAATATGTGGTCACATTTCCAATTTCTTCCACGGTTTTCTAGAAACAAGGGGTGGCACAACTTCCAAAATGCACAACTTAGGAAACTCTCCCCTATTATATTATCAGGATTTTTTTTTTATCCTACCATATTTTGCTCCCAAATTTAACAGAAGTGCTCTGAGTCCCTAGATATAACCAATTTGAATTGTGTTTTCATTGCCACATAGAAAAACTAAATTCACTTAACTATTTGCAGATAAATAAAGTATTACCTTTTTGACTTGCCAAATGCATTCATTAAAAATGTTCCTCATTATATGAATAAAATGAACTAATCTAGGCAGCATTATGTTCCTTTTTACCACATATTGCTCTTTCAAAAGACCACTATGTAAATGTCATTTCTAGGAGACTGCAGGGTTGGATTCATATAAATCCATTAAAGAGGACCTATGATGCTTTTTGACTTTTATGACCTATAAACGTTGTTATGATGATTCATAGTCATGCTTAACCATACTAAATGATCAAATAATGACTTACATGCATTTCGACGTATTCCCTGCTGACCGTCTGGGGTGTCTGTGCCGAGCACTAAACACTATTCTAGCCAGTCGAGAAGTCACGTGTTCAAAGCGGTCTACCCTTTCATAATTCGTGATGTCGCATAAAACTTCGTCACTTCACCACGCGGATGTTTCCATGTATGGTAATGCTGTCACTTCCCTGTTCGCGTCTGCCTCGCGTCTGCCTCGCGTCTGCCTCGCGCCCTTATAGGTCCATGCTCGCGCTTCCCGCCACTGAAAGTGTTCCGGAAGGAAGGTAACCAATCACAACGGAGTGGGGTTTGCAGGAGGGGGGGGGGAGGGTAGCGGAGATGGCCGATGCACAGGCGGAGGGAGCGGAGATTGCCGAAGCACACACACTGAAGTGTTGACAGGACGTGCTGGATCGCCAAAATAAGAGAAAGAGCTTCCCGAAAATCTACATAGTTTTTTGTGATGTGATTCGTGTCAGGTTGCTCTATAGCAGTGTAAAACAAGAAATTAAGACCAGAAAAGTAGTATAATAGGTCCTCTTTAACGTTGCCTTCATGCGTGTTGGGGCCGTTTGTAATTAATCTCAACACTTACCTGTAGATATTTCATAATAAAAGATCCCAGAAAGGGGCCATGCCTATGCTCCTCTGAATGGTTAGGAATGTCCTCACTGCATGAAGCTTTTTACTTTTGCTGTAACAATTTTAAAATTACATAATAATGCCTTTAGACTCAAGTCTGACACTCACCCTGCGTTCTGAATGGCATACTTTTTACTATTTAGTATGGTAGAAAAAAGATTTAGTATGTCCCGATTCATGTTGCCAGATGTAGGATGGTTAGAAAGACCCGGATGTCTACTACATCTGGTCAAGATTTTGTGTTGAAAACTGCATTTTATTTGGGCAATTCTGACCCACAATCCAGTGCGAACCTGAAGTGACGTCACATCGACGGAACCTCCATATGAAAACAAACAGGGATGCGACGGATATAGAAGCAAGAGGCAAGATCAAGGCGCAATGTTATGATGAAATAAATAAGTAAAAGTATGTCCCAATAGTATGCCTACTGCATCCTAACTAGATTATTTTTATTGTCGGATGTAGTATGTAGAATAGAAAAAAGAGATATTCGGAACACAGGGCCTCTCACATCTATAGATCAACTCACACTTGATTAGACATTAGTTGTGAGTTCTTGGTCACAGACTGAGATTTTGCAAAGACAGGTCTCATGTGTGAAGACTACAACTTCATTCCTTTTGAGATGAAGATTATTTCCAATCCTGCGGGTATAAAAAGTGATTTCAGTCCAATAAAAAGGTATATTTTAGCATGTAAAATAGAACTGGGTGGACTCTAATCTTCACCATGTAAAAACAGGTCACGACTAATGCCGCTCTTCTTACGTCGTGTTTGCTGCTGGACAGAGCGCACCCATTGGCTATTGACAGTGTTCACG
This sequence comes from Hyperoplus immaculatus, assembly GCA_949357725.1. Classification (NCBI taxonomy): domain Eukaryota; kingdom Metazoa; phylum Chordata; class Actinopteri; order Uranoscopiformes; family Ammodytidae; genus Hyperoplus; species Hyperoplus immaculatus. The sequence continues at coordinate 3,647,767 of OX442366.1, forward strand.
TCATTTAACTTCCATATTTGCATGAGCCAACCCTAAAGACTCAGACAAGTGTTTTGGTGTACGTTTGGCATATTTGGAACGAATGAAGAGGAGAGAAAGGCTAACTTATTTCCATACATATACCCATAATACATGACATCAGAAATAAAGGCCTATCTCGCCTTCCTTAACGGCTGGTCAGGTACAGAATAAATACTGTAGTTCCAGCAGTTTATCATCATAACACACATATGCAAAGACACAGCTTGGTCCTGGGGATTAACTGGGATGAGATTGGAGACCAGACTTGCCTTGTGTTTTTTGATCAGAGTTTGCATAATACATAATATAGCCTCGTCCTATGTGCATTGTGTGCGCGTCACATACAGAGAAATATGTGTGTGTGTCAGTGTGTGTGTGTGTGTGTGTGTGTCAGTGTGTGTGTGTGTGTGTGTGTGTGTGTGTGTGTGTGTGTGTGTGTGTGTGTGTGTGTGGGGTGGGGGTGTTTGGGTGAGTAAACTAGGCTGCATGGGCATGAAGGACAATGAGGGAAATGTAATACTGATTGATTGACTGTGTCCTAGACTGAGTATATGCAAAGCAGGACAAAAAGTGCGTGTGCGTTTGTGTGTGCTTGCGTGTGTGTGTGGTGTGTGTGTGTGTGTGCGTGTGTGTGTGTTTGTGTGTGTGTGTGTGTGTGTGTGTGTGTGTGTGTGTGCATGCAGAGCTTGGCACAGAGCAGTTCTCCGGAACACAACAAATAAGATTAAAATGCAAAATGCCGGTGAGGAAGTAATAAGACAAGCGGCTCGGGCCCCTTTTAACATATGCTGAAAAATTTGCAAGTTGGAAAGGGGGCGACATTAGATCAAGTCGGGGCTTTGTCATATCGGAGCGCCATCATTGGTTCAAGGCCGGGGCGAGATTACTGTCAGCTATTGACCCCGCCTTTTTACTAACTCAATCAATCTGGCCTGTTTTAAAAGGCAAGCAGTGATTTGTCGTGAGGTTTACGTGCGGTAATATGACTGTAGCCATGCTGCCTGGCATTTTTATAGCGCGGCAGCAACATAAGGTAAGACTTTATTAACCGACCCCTTTTGAAAATGAAGCAAAGAAAATGTAATGCCTATCCCCCTCACAAATGTTATCCAATTTATAGACCGTATCATAGTTAATATGATGAAAATCAAACATTATAAAACATGTGTTTTTATATAGGTACCTGACTGAATTGAGTTTTCCCATTGAGAGTCACAGTAGCATTCATCTGACCAGGTTTGAATGGAGTGACTTTGAGAGCAGCAGATTGGGGATGTATTTAAAGATTCTATTGTTATTTTAAAAAACAAATATTCTTGCCTAGTTATTGCTTATGTGAAAGAGTTATCCCAGGCAGATTCATCAGATATGACGTTTGCAATTCACTCAAATCCAGAGCGGCCAAGTCTCACGCTTTGGCCATGAGACACACGCATATCAACCAGTTCACACGCTCACACGCCACACCTCCAATTTCTCACGCAGAGAAATGAATCCCCGTAATATATTTTTTTTTTGGTACTTTTACTTTGAAAGTCTTATTTTGAAAAGCTAAACGGACTGAGTTCCGTGACATCCTCTTTCTGCCATGCTTTCTGCACGCGCGGTTTCTTTATAGGTCCATGGCCGTGTGCAGCCCGTAGCCGCAGCAGCCACTTGGCAAATCACCACGGCCACGCCCCCCTGCGTTACACTACAAAACTAATAAAAGCCCGCCGACTCCCAGTCCCGCCCTTTGTTCAAATTATATGGAAAATTAATGACAACAAGGACGCCGGTATTAAATGAACAAAGAGGTAAGAACACCTTAATTCAAATCAGTCACTTCACTTGATATATTCAAGCTTGTTTTGCATTATGTTATTGGGCTGGTTGACACACCAACACATTTTCGTTCTAAAATGTTGTCAACATTAATTGAATGAATGTATTGAGTAACTAAGCTTAGAGGTTACTGTGGGAAAAATATGTTCTGAGAAGACATCAAGTGTCATAGATTTAATATAATAATGGTGAATTGAAATTGGATAATTGGATAACCCATACAATGTTGAATACATATAGAATAATTACCTTTATTACAGTTTAACCAAATGTTTTAACAATAGGCTACAGGAGATATTTGAAAGCACTACACATGCATTGTAGGGTATTCAATTGAATTTGTGTCAGCGAAACCGTGAATGTTCTCTTTTACTTTACATAAAAATGAATGCAGAAAAGGCACACATTGCTTCATAAAAATTCACCAGAATGCAGGAAATTAAGTGTTTAATGCTCAAAATTTTCTGGGGGGGAACCCCAAACCCCCACTTACAATATGTCCACACCCAATGTTTAATTAAAACCTGTCCTACGACTTTGCAATTCATGAATTCGTTTATTTTAATAAGATTTTTGATGTTTTATCACATTTTCCAATTATCTTTTATTTCTGATTTATTATGAACAATATGTAAACTTGCAGGACACTAGCAAAAATGATTGTGTGGGAGAGAGGACACGGTTTTGGGTCCCTCGGCCAAAAAATCTCACTCCAAACTTTTGGTGAAACTTGGCAGCCCTGCTCAAATCTGAAGTGTGATCTTTATGGAAAACCATTTCTGTAAAGGCCCTTCAAAATGTAAAGTTTTATTTAGCTTAACCTACATTAAGAGCTGTATGTGAACAGGCTCCTTCCTTCACTGAATACAGCTCATTCTGACAGTGCGGTACATGTGAAGTTAGCTATTCTCGCTCATATTTAAAGATCATACTGTCATAATATAGCATGTAAATGTTGTGATTGCCAAAGGATCGATTCACAGCACAATTCATCACATCAACCATTATAACACACACGGAGGTCTTTAAGTTTTATGGAACTTTAGTTTTCAGTGTAAGCGCCTCCATCTAACATTCCCCACTAATCCTCCTACGTCGCTCCCCCACATTAGCAGCTAAGATGTGTGTGTGTGTGTGTGTTTGCATCCTCAGCGTGCACACTGTGTAGTATTATTCTTTATGCTTGTGTGTATGTATGAGTGTCTGTTGTTGTTTGTTTGTTTTATGGTCTTGCTTGCTGTCAGAGCAGAGGGCCCTGCCATGATTCATGGGTTATTACAGCAGCGCTGTAGCGCGCACAAGCCATAGCTCATCATCAGAGCACATTCATATATGTCACAACCACCAACAATAAGGCACACTCACATGTCCTCATGCTCACTCATATGCATATGAATTCATGCAGTGCACGCACACGCACACACACACACACACACACACACACACACACACACAGGAGGAAATGAATAGATGGATGTCTGATATTAAGAAAGAGGAAAGGTGAAGCTACTTGGAGCGGGGAAATTCATCTTTTGCTGAGAATAATATGGCCAATGTTGTACAATGAGTTAGCTTTGTGGCATATTAATGCTAACTATTAAAGTACATTTTATTTTTTCGATGTGATATGGCACACGTTCAAAAGAATTTACCAATTAAAAAGCTGAGTTCTGATGTTCTTCAAAGCAGGTCAGATAAACCTGAATGCGCTTTTAAATTAGAATTGCTGTGTGGCTTAAGCCTTCCTAACTGCCTTACACATAACATCACCACCAACAAAGAAATGTAGAATAATTATGATATCGGACAGTATCGGTATCCAAAACCCAGATATCTGAATCAGATGGTACTGAAACATAGTGGATAGGTGCATCTCTAACAGTAGGCAGACAGACAGAGAGAGGAGAGAGAGACAGACAGACAGAGAGAGAGACAGAGAGATAGAGAGAGATGGATGGATGGAAGAGGAGAGAGATACAGAGTGCTTCTGTCTGCCAGCCACTTTAACACTGGTAGTGTGTGTTGTGCTTTGCTCTGCTGCTGTAGACAGTATTAGTGTAATCATCCATATCCCGGGTGTGAATGGGCTGGCCAGGGGGATAAAGTAGATCTGGACTTTTTAACAGGACATCTTTTAAAGACATCCATGTGATTCACTGCACAGCCCTAACAGGTCGCCACAGTGAAGACACCTTCACATATACTGTCTATTATGTATCCAGTGTCCTGATCATATTGTTTAATAAAGGTTCAAGTAGTCAGGTATAAAAGCATGTATTATTGGCAGATAACTAGTGTTAGCAGATTATAGACAGAAGATTTAGGATGTCCCAATACATGCCCGTTGTAGTATGCTGAAAATACATAAATGCCCCACTAACTCCAATAGCATTTTGGAGTATTCCTCTTTATTCTTGACATTTCTCGACAAAATTTCTCTCCTGTGGCCATAAAACTCTTCTGTACTTTAGTACACTTACATTTTGCATACTTGCAGCAGCATACTCATATCCTACCTTTAGAAATAAAAAAATAAGTTCATGTTTCCATTCTCTTATTTCTGCACCTTCATCTCTAAAACACCAGTATCTTTAAATTATGCTTTCAACCATTATGAGATTATTTAGCAGGGATGGAAGTTCCATGTAAACAGACCATTATAGTTGATTAGTTGGCCCCGGGTGCCAGGTCATACTGTGTGTGTGTGTGTGTGTGTGTGTGTGTGTGTGTGTGTGTGTGTGTGTGTGTGTGTGTGTGTGTGTGTGTGTGTGTGTGTGTGTGTGTGTGTGTGTGTGTGTGTGTGTGTGTGTGTGTGTGAGTGTGTGAAGGTAAAAACAGCTCCCTTCAAATCCCCATGCCACCCTGGGCCTGTAAGGGTGACCCTCGTGTGTGTGTGTGTGTGTGTGTGTGTGTGTGTGTGTGTGTGTGTGTGTGTGTGTGTGTGTGTGTGTGTGTGTGTGTGTGTGTGTGTGTGTGTGTTTGTGTTGATGTGTGCATGCATGATGAAGCATGGCCCATAAGAAGTGGCTGAGTCTGCCTCTCCAAACAACACAGGCCATCTGCTTTGTGTCCCTGGTGCCAAACAATGAGCTGAACCTCTGTGCCTCTGTCACTGCCAGCACAGCTCTCTATATTTCTCTCTCTCCTTCTCTCTCTCTCTCTCTCTCTCTCTCTGCTGCTATGGTGGTTTTATTTGCTCTGTTGAGAACAATGTTTTAATCTTTGCACAGGATTTTATTGGTTAAACTAAAATTATGTAAATAAAGTGTTTTTGTAAAAATAAAAATAAAAAAGCTCTCCCTCTTTTTCTCCCCATCCTTCTCTCTCTCTTTCTCTCTCTCTCCTCTTCTCTCCATCCTACCTACAGTATCCCTCCATACTCTAGAGATCTACTTTTTATCTTTTGCAGTTGTTCTTCTTGTGTGATGTCACAGGAATTTGCTCGTTGTGTGGATGTGAATGCATTGTGGATGTTGTATTTAGCCTGGAGGTATAATTTTATTTGAATCAGCATATACAGTAATCTTTTCATTTAGGACACATTCCTTGTGAACGATAACCTTGTCTCTATCACTTTATGGAAAGTTATTTTTCTCAAATGGTCTTAAATGTATGTTAAAGACCTACTTCACCGGTTGGAATATGAAGGTTTATTGAACTCGGAGATCCTATTTAGTATAAATGTGCAAAAAAAAAATTAAATTGGATCATCTTAGCCTGAGAAAAGGCAGAACGATAGTTACGTATGTAACTACGGTTCTATGAGTTCCGGATGACCGACAGAGGCGGTGCTTACAGCACTGGATGTTCCATCGCGCGCATGCGCAGGTCGAGATCTTTATACCAACAAAGTCACCTGTGACACCTGGGTGACTCCGGGAATGTATATATTCCGGAAGTCACCAGAGGTTCTGTTCCAACTGGATCTTCTCGCGGTGTCTGAGAAGTCTGAGTGACAGAGAACTCTGGCGGTCATCCGGAACTCATAGAACCGTAGTTACATACGTAACTATCGTTCTATTTCGTTCCTACTGACCGCCAGAGGCGGTGCTTACAGCACTGGATGACTTATACCAAAAAGGTCACGAAGAGTACTCATCAATTAAGGGCTTGCAGCCATCAACAAGACAGCTGTCATCCCACCGGATGAGGTGCAGCAACATTTACTCTGCAGAGCCGCGCAACGTACATGATGAAGACCATGTAGCCGTGGCGCAAATGTCCTGCCGTGAATCCGCTTCAAGGCAGCCCCTGATGTAGCCATACTCCTGGTAGAGTGGCACTCAACGGCCAAGGCATGGGGAGCCCCTGTGCTCTATATGCATTCAAGACCACCTCCACAAGTCAGTGGGAGTGTCTCTGTTTGGACAGGGCAGCCCCCTTCCCGCAGCTCCCATAGCAGACAAAGAGGTATTTGTCTTACGCAAGCTGGTTGTTGCCACAACCTATGCCCTAAGCGCCCGCACCGGGCACAGTGGGTCTGACGTTCTTTCTGCACCCCCTGGTGAGCCCAGGGGATTGAAAGCAGCCAACTCGATCGATTGGTTTACATGGTGGGGAGACAATCGTTTGGATAGGAAGGATGGATTGGCGAGAGCACCACTCCTGACCCTTCTGCATGCCAGAGCAAGCACGCCTGGCTCACTGCCGAGGCATGGAGTTCACCGACCGATTGCAGTCGCAATGGCAAGGAGGAATGCCGTCTTCATAGACAGCCGCGTCAGGTCTGCCTGACTCAGCGGCCCAAATGGGGGTAGACCTAAGGCCCTCTACTTGTAAGTCCCATGATGGTGCCCTCAGGGGTCATGGTGGCTGAATGAAGCCTCTGGCCTGACTAGGTAGTGGGACCCTACCGTCTGGTTGTCCACCCCTGCATGTGCAGCCGATATCGCAGCCACATAGACGCACAGGGTGGAAGCAGCTGTCCTGCTGCCCAACACAGACTGCAGAAAGTGTAGTATCACTACCACTGACAAGTCCATGGGACTTCGCCATGTGCCATGCACCACTGTGAAAACAACTTCCACCTGTCTGCATAGCGCCATGTAGTGGCGAGTGCCCCTGAAGTTAAAACGGTATGGACCTCTGACTGGTCGCAATACGTCAACAGTGGGTCCTGGCTACCAGGAGCCCCACGCACAGCTGCAGGCGCCCCGAGTTCGGGTGCCACATGTGTCCGCCTACCTGAGACAGAAGGTCCTGTCTCCCTGGAAGGCACCAAGGCTCTCCTTGAGGAGTTTAGTAACGCTGGGATCCATGGCCTTCCTGGCCAATGTGGAGCCACCAAACGTAGGCTGTAACTGCAATGCTGGACCCCATCCAGTGTTGTCAGTAACAAAAGCTACACACATAGTGTGTGGCACGGCTCATCCACTGGCAAGCAATAAGTAAGCTATGCACGCAAGGCTTAGGTGAGAGCCCACACTGGTGGGACACAGCTCAATACACAGTGAAAGCGACTTCTGACCCGAAGCCGCCCACTTGACGAGCAAATTAGTAGCCTATGCAACCGCTCTAGGCGACAATGCTACAAATACTGTGGCGGTGGCTTGGCTCACCCCAAGCCACTCGCTGTCGATTAAATCAAAGTAAGCAACCGGTCTAGGCGAACTTAGCACCCGATCACAGTGCAACAATGCTAGAAAGACAATACATTCGAGCATACAATTAGCAACCGGGCTTAGTGAAAAACACACAAGCAACGGTGCGAAGGAAATGCACAAAGCAGGATGACTGGCCAAGCACTAGCCAGAGCATCCTGCCTTAGGGGACTGGTCCTCTCCATCTAGGAGAACCCAGGGGGACAGTGGGTCATCTCTTCGGAAGCAAAGAGATATGCCACTGCCCTGCCATACTTGTCCCAATCATGCCCACCACCTCCGGATGGAGTCTCCACCCCCGGGGGTGGCCCTTTTCTATCGCTGTGTTCCGGACACCTGGAACTTGGACAGCTTGGATAATGATAATTAGATTATGCTGAGGTCAGCATACTTATCAGTCGAAGGAAGAGGCTGTACTCCAGCAGCCTCCATTGCATGGAGTGCTGTAGTAGCTGCTGAACGGTAGCTACGCGCTATGGAGAAAGGCAGGCTCGCATGGCCGCCGACTCGAGCACCAGCTGAGCTGTAATGGTGGCAGGGATGCTGCCACACTGTCTAATATCCGCAGAGCCAGGGACGGCCCAAACGGAGGAACCCTGAACTGGTACACCCTGCCCAGAAATGCAAAGGGGAGGACCACCTGTGACATTGGGCAGTAGGGACTTGAAGTAGCATCTTTCAGGGCTATGACACAACCCAGTCCGCCTGAGCGATAGACTGGAGTACCCCTGCAACACGCAGCATGGGGAAAGGAAGAATCGTGAGGCATTGATTCCGCCGTCTTAGTCCAGAACGGGGCGACCCCGCCCCACCTCCTGGTACCTGAACTTCGGTTGAGTAGAACCTACCGAGCATCGAGTAGCACCCCCAAGGACTCTGGGGGAGGGCGGAGGCTGGACGCCGACCTCCTGGCGCCTGAAATGCAGCTGTAGCGCAGTGTTACGGCACTGTACAGAATGTGCTGAGAAGCACTGGCCCCTTGATTGTCCACCTGAACGTGGTTGAGGCTATTGGCACGGGGTACCAGAGGTTCCCGGCCTGGAATCAGGCAGAGGTGCACGTCGCTGCGTGCAATTACTGTCTAGCCTAGTCAACCTGGACACTTCGCACCGGGCCTGAAGAGCAGCTGGCCGAACGTCTGGCCTGGGATCACTGGAAGAGAATAGAGGGTCAGTCGACACACCTCCGACTGGGACGACGTCACAGTTGACATCAACATGCCTAGCTCCCTAAGTCATAATGCAAAGTCTGCAGTGAAGCATCACTGAGGGTCCATGCTGAGTGACCAGCACCTGACCCCTGTATGGTTAGCGACCGAGCCAGGACTGTGTGAGAAAGCAAATTCCCAGATGGCCCACACAGGCAGCAATGTCGTAACTCCTAATAAGGAGATCGCCTGAAATCCGGCACTGGGGCCGAGGGCAGCGCACATCGGCTCTCAGAGCCTCGTCTGGGGAGACAACCAGGGATGCTAGCAGGCTCAATCGGAGCTAACCAGTCCGAGCCCTAACTATCAGCATTGTGCATGGCTGCCAGAGCTCTGCTGTCGCAGTGTGATGGGAGAGAGCCCTTAAATCTGGCCAGCATCTACGGAGCTGAGCGGAATAAGGCTCAGAGGGAGGCACACAGGAACGGAGGATTGAGGGCCTGCCGCTGGTTGGAGGCTAGTAGAAGAGCCTCTACCTAGCAACCTAAGTGCCTGAGACATGAAACTACAGTTCATGCATGGGCTATCTGACAGCGCTTCCCTCAGGTACTCAACCCTGAGACCTGCAGGGCACTTGTCATGGCAATTCCCCACTGTATGGAGGTCATGAAGGCGTAAGCTGCCCACTGTCACGCCAACTAAATATGCATCTGACTAAGGTATGCAACCGGGCTCCAGGCGAAAACAACCGAGCCGCGGCGAGAACAACCGAGCCTGGCGGCGCGACACCGCCAGAATAATACAGCGGCGGTGCAAAACTATAGCGCCCACTGGCGAGCAATTACAGTAGCCTGCGCAGACACGACAACTGTGTGACAGCTACAATAACACAGTGAAGGCGGCCCTTGGAAACATAAGACACTCACTGGCTAGCAACTAATGCATGCAACCGGGCTTCAGGCGAGAGCAACCGAGCCACGGTGCGACACCGCTAGAATAAAACGGTGGCGGTGTAAAACTATGCTGCCCACTGGCGAGCACAATTACAGTAGACTTTAGGCAATCGAGCTTTAGGCGAGAGCACCCAAGCAACAATGCGACCTGTTGTGTAAAACTATGCTGCCCACTGGCGAGCATAATTACAGTAGGCTAGGCAATCGAGCTTTACGAGAGCGCACCCACGACCCCCTAAATAACACAGTTCAATTGAATTCAGTTTACTTAAGAAGGGGACAGTGCAAATCAATAAACCACATGATCATACATGGGTTAAAAAATGCTAGAATAGCCAAAATGCTATTCTCCATCTGCAGTCCCCTGGCAGTGTCAGCGGCTCTTGGTGACGGCAACGACGTTCACTGGTGAGCAAATTAAGTAGCCTATGCAGTCAGGCTAAGGCGTGAGCTACCGTGCAACACGGCTATAATAACACAGCGGCACAGACACGACACCCGTGCCGTGAAACTAAGCTGCCAACTGGCGACACACTACAGCAGCCTACACACGAGCAACAGTGTGACACGGCTAAATAACACGGTGAAGGCGATTTAGGAAACTAATTCGTCCACCGGCGAGCAATACAGCAGCATACAGTGTATAACAGCATACTAGTGTGTGGCACGGCTCACCCACTGGTACGAGCAAATTAAGTAGCCTATGCAACCGCTCTAGGCTACTCACAATGCTACAAAGTACTGTGGCGGCGGCTTGGTACCCCCAAGCCGCTCGCTGTCGATTAAATCAAAGTAAGCAACCGGTCGGGGCGAACGTAGCACCCGATCAACAGTGCAACAATGCTAGAAAGACAATACATTCAAGCATACAATTAGCAACCGGCTTAGCGAAAAACACACAAGCAACGGTGCGAACAACAGTGAAAGAGGCTTCTGACCCGAAGCCGCACCTGACGAGCAAATTAAGTAGCCTATGCAGCCGCTCTAGGCTACTCAGCAGCCGAGCAACAGTGCGACAATGCTACAAAGTACTGTGGCGGCGGCTTGGTACCCCAAGCCGCTCGCTGTCGATTAAATCAGAGTAGGCAACCGGTCGGGGCGAACGTAGCACCCGATCAACAGTGCACAATGCTAGAAAGACAATACATTCGAGCATACAATTAGCAACCGGGCTAGCGAACACACAAGCAACGGTGCGAACGAAAGAATAACACGGCGACTGTGAACCCAGCCGCCACCTGATCTAATCAAAGCAAGGTGGAAAGGTGATATTAGCTTCCGCGGTAGCCGGGCTACGCGTAGCCTTCACACTTTACTCACCCCTACCGGCCGCAGCCAAGTCGAACGAATTGCAAGTCGCAGCCCTTGGTGGTCGAAGTCAAATCGAAGCACCAACCCTTAGGTACGAGCTACTTGCGACAAGCTAATGGTATATTAGCACACAACAATGTGTGCGACCTGCTAGTCCGCGAGAATATAGAAGGAACAGAACCTCTGGTGACTTCCGGAATATATACATTCCCGGAGTCACCCAGGTGTCACAGGTGACTTTGTTGGTATAAAGATCTCGACCTGCGCATGCGCGCGATGGAACATCCAGTGCTGTAAGCACCGCCTCTGGCGGTCAGTAGGAACGAAATAGAAAGAGTGTTTTATGGTCTCACTGTCTAACCCTACAGTTTCCTTCTTGTGACATCACTGTAAGGGTTAGGATTAACAGGACAGCTGGGCCAAGGGAAGACTAAGGGAAGACTGAGGGAAGAAAAACCTCATTCATTATATTACAATAGTTATTTTATAATGATAGAACGCTGGTTCCGTATGGGTGAAGTATTCCTTTAATGTGATGTAAGAGTTGAGAGCTACTTTAACGAAAAAGAAAAAAAAAAATATATATATAGGAGGAGAGAGCATCTAAAACAGGGGTGTCAAACTCATTTTGGTTGGAGGGCCACATACAGCCTCTCTGATCTCAAGTGGGCCGGACCAGTAAAATAATGGCAAAATAACTCCAAATCCCTAACTTTGTTTTTCAGTAATATGCTTTATCACTCAGCCTACATTTGTAACCTACATTATCAGGGATCACAAGGGATCTCTGTACCCCCCAGGAAATGTCTTAGTAAAGGTTGCTGCTGGCCATGGGAATAGCAAAAATGTTGGGGTATTTTGCTCAAAGATGCCAATGTGCACTAATGAAATAAACAACTGTTTATTTGAATACACAAATACAACAGGCACTGACCTTACAGTTGTCCAATTTTGTTTACTATATGTACAGGGACACATTTTGTGCAAACATGCAGACTGTACAAAATACAATTAAATAAAAGTGCAACTTCTACTGTTTTGATTTATTTTTAAATACAGAGGTTATTGGTTGTTTTGGAATTCGTTTTTCCCAATTTAAAACATAAAAATAAAGCAGCATTGAAAATTAGGAAATAAATCTTGTAGGCCTACACTAGCATGCTCCTGCTCGTTTTGCGCACACAGAGCCGCAGACACACCGCGCTTGCTAGTACATTAATTGTTCAGCACTAAAAATAAAAATAGTTTTATTTTTATTAAAAAGTAATAAAATAAAATGTACTAAAAATAAAAATGTTTTTTTTTTTTTGGTTTTTACTTTGCCATAAAGCACTGGAGGAAACATTAATAGTGGTGAAGCAGGATTGCCATTTACCATTTCCCACGTTGCTAAAATGTGCTTTTTTTATTTAGGCTGCCCCCTAGCGGCAGGAGTGAGCATTTCGGTTATTTCTTTAAAAATTCATAACTCCTCACAGGAATGGGCTAGAGACTTACTTTTTTTTTGACATACTCAGACATTTATGCTCTACAGGTCGCGGGCCTGATCAAATCATCTCCGGCCCGCGGGCCGTATGTTTGACACCCCTGATCTAAAACCATGGTTATGCACCATCATCTTTCAAATCCACATCAGTATACTAGTATCAAATATTAAAATCTACTTAAAGAAATCATTCTGCTGATATTATCCTTTTTTGACAACGATCCCATTTGCAAACCTAATAATGATTGTATTCAACATTGTGTGTGTTATCCAAAGCCACAGAAAGGGTAGGGATGATTTGAAATATTGAGAGATGGACTCACACATTTTCGATGGTGTAGCGGACATATTTTTTTTAAGGTGTTTTCAAAAGTGACTTAATGGCAAGAAATGAAACCTGTTGTGCTTCTTGTCTCCTCTCTCAGTAACAGGGTTTCCCTACCCCAGCACAGGGGCAGCCGTGGCCTACAGAGGGGCCCATTTGAGAGGGAGGGGCCGAGCCGTCTACAACACCTTCCGTGCTGCACCTCCTCCTCCACCTATCCCTGCCTATGGAGCGTGAGTTAGATGCACACACACACACACACACACACGCACACACACACATTCCTGTTCTTAACATACAGCCAACTTAAACAATACAGCGTGTATGACAGATCCCCAAGACTGAACACCCTAGCCTACTACAAAAATCAATTCACATCGTTCCTCAGACAGAAGTCATAACACACATACACACACACACACACATTTATTCATGCACAAATATATATACACACATGCAGAAACAGGGGAATGGCGAGTACAAAACAAAATTGGCTGAGCAGAAACAATTCTTTTTGATATCAGTATGGCCGCAAATCGTAATTTTTTTCCCCAAATGTGTCATTTTATGAGCTGACCTGCACACACCAATGGGCCAACCTCAGAGGGGCCAAATAGCTGAGCTTTGATTTCACTGAGCGGTGCGGTTGGTACAGTACGACACACATTTATTTGCGTTTCCACTGTCACTGTTGGGGAAGGGAACCAAAATAAGCGTAACGTGCCATACCTATTTCAGTCACCCTTTCGTTGGGGCACCAAGCCGTCCCAGAAGGGTGGAGCTACAGACTGCAGTCCCTTGATTGGTTGACGGAATAGTCATTTCCCGTGTTTAAGATAAACCGCTGTGTTTAGTCGCCTCCACAAGAGTGAAGAGTCTTGTGTTTGAGACAAATGTTGGCGTGCAGCTCTCTGTTTAGTATGTGGCGTTTTTCTTCTTCATTTAATTTATTGGCGAGTTATACTGTTATCGCTGTCTGGCATAAAGCCGGCATATCAAGTAAGGGTGCTTTGGCATTGGAAACACAAGCCAGATCCAGGGGTGACTATACCATACCAAACCGTACCATGCCGAAGCAAACCGTGGCGCTCAATAGAAACAAGGCATTGGTGAATGTGAGAGTGGGAGACAGAGAAAAATAATAGATGTCTGAAAAAGAGAAAGTGTTGGGGGTGAAGGAAAGAATGAGAAGAAGAAGAAGAAATTCTGATGAAAAGCGAGAGAAACTGAGAGAATAATAACGGATGAGTGGTGAAGTTTGACAACATTGGAGCTGCTGAATGATTTACTGTAGTGTGGTGGGAATACACCGAATTGAAGTGGATTCTCTTTGGTTGAGCTTTTTATCAATTAAAAACCACTTGTAATGTTGTATATTTTGAAAAGTAAACTAATAATGAAAGAAAATCAATGGCGCTGTTTGCGGTAGCATTGAGTTGCAGCTGTTTTTTTCTTATAGCCATTAGGGAGAATGTATGGTTTGTTTATCCCTGTAACTGTGAGACACCTCATCATGTAAAATTCATCAACTGCCTCCCATATGGTTGACAAGCATCTGCTGGGACCTGTGTGTGTGGACAATCGTACAATACCCAAAGAAATTCAATCAATGTTAATGGTCGCTCAAGATGGGATGGCAAGGGGGTCTCACAGGCACTGCACACAGGGGGCTTTAGTGCTTGATATATAGTCTGTGGGAGTATGTCCCAAAACACAAAGCAGCAGTTCAGAACCAAATATCAATGTGTGAAGCCAGCATGGATGCATACAAAACTATGGCACACAGGTCCTTAATGCTGCGTTGAATGATTATTTTTTGGGGGTTTGATACCAGGAGAAGGGCAACACAAGCAGAGAATGTTTTTTTTCTGCACAATACATCAATACACTCATCCCCTTTTATTCAGAGCCCAAACTTTTTTTTAAAGCCGACATTATTCTGCAAAGAGAAACACATGACATTACAAAAAAAGAAGTTCAGAGCTTAACAAACTGTTTTAATGTGTGGTATCCTCTGTCAACAGTGTGGTCTACCAGGATGGCTTTTATGGGGCAGAAATATATGTAAGTCCAAATCTAGTCATTCATTATGTTCCATCAAGAAAAGAATGTGGTTCTGAGCATTTTGATCCAATGTTTTAACCTAAAGCCAGTTGTTGACTTTGCACTTTTAGTAACAGCGATATAATTGCATTGCTCTGTCTCCCCACAGGGAGGGTATGCAGCGTACAGATATGCCCAGCCCGCTGGTACTACTGCAGCCGCATACAGTGACAGGTATGGTCTCTTTCCTTTAGGGCGCACTCACACCAGGCCATCTGTACCGTGTACAAGTAACTTTGCCCCCTTAAAGTCTAGTACATTTGACCAGTGTGAGTGTGAGTGCTCCGTACAGTACTCAAGCACGGTACACTTCCTCTGCTCTAGCCCAGTTGGGAGAGGTGTGCTCTGGCATTACATTACATTACATTTTATTTAGCTGACGCTTCTATCCAAAGCAACTTCCATTAAGTGCATTCAACCATGACGATACAAACTCAGAGCAACAAGAATCCCGCAAGTACTATAGCTTCAAGTAAACCAAACTACAAAGTGCCACATGTAAGTGCTACATGGAGATGTATTAAGCGCAATTTACACAGTACAAATGCTAATGAGTCGACATGTGCATGCGCATAGACAGCGATCCTGACGTCAATAGACCATTCCCGGCCGCGACCCAATATGTCACTGCGCACAACGGACATTTAAAAGAATGTTGCTGAAGGATTTGGCAGATTGTTGGCTACAAATTTGTTCGGTTGAAAATATTCACAAACAATCAGATACAGGTATCCTACGCTCCAAATCCCAAACCCGCACACCTATAGACGTGGTGACGTAGGGCAAGAAGCAATGGTGCCTGGTGTGTGGTTTTCTAACATAAGAGATTTAAGCTGGACGTTGACTTTTAACTGTTCATCTTTGGCACTGAATTATTACTTCAGTTCAGTCGTTGTTTAATCGAAGAAAATGTCAGCACATCCAATCAGTGATTTGTTCAATGCACTTACTCAGTGCTTGTATCTGACTATAGTCTCCTGGTGATATGGTTATGTAAATGTGTGTGTCGTCTGCATAATTATGGTAGCATAATTTGTTCTTATTCATAATCTGAGCTAGCGGGAGCATGTAGAAAACAGGAGAGGCCCAAGAATAGAACCTTGGGGGACCCCGCATGCAAAATGTGAAATTGCCTATAAACACATTGTACGTAGTCTCTGCCCTTTAAGTAGGATTCAAACCAGTTTAGCACAGTTCCAGAAAGTCCCACCCAGTTTGCAAGTCGGTCTAGTTATATGGTGTGGTCAACTGTGTCGAAAGCAGCACTGAGATCCAGTAAAAAGGAGACTTTTGCCACTGTCTGTGTTTAAGTGGATGTCATTGAGGACCTTAACCAGTGCTGTGGGGTTGTCGAAATCCTGACTGGAAGACATCAAAGTGACAGCTTGTCTAATCCAATCTAATCTAATGTTCTGAATTTTGGCAAATTCATTGCAGTCTCTCGTGGAGAGATGTTCAGACACTACTGGCACAGCAGGGTTTGTCAGCCTGTCAACAGGAGCAAACAGGGCACGTGCATTGTTCTTGTTTTTGGTGATGATATCAGAATAGATCAATGTTGAGACATCATTCAAATGTGTGGTTCCCCTTTGAGCTCACTGTCCCACCTCCACCGCTGACCCCTGAATCCCCAGCTATAACAAAAGTGAGTTGTGCCTATAGGAAAATGTGTGTGTGTTTGTGTGTGTGTGTGTGTGTGTGTGTGTGTGTGTGTGTGTGTGTGTGTGTGTGTTTGCAAGTACCCACTACTACTGCTCTCTGGGTGTGTGTGTGTGTGTGTGAGAGAGAGAGAGAAGGTGCTTGGGGGAGCTAATCTTAGGGGGAGATTGAGCATGTCAGGCCCCGATAAGAAACGGCCCCAGCAGGAGCCTGTAGACCTGTGATAATGTAAGATTTATCAGAGGCTACGAGGCGCGCGCAACAAGAATTATGAACAGAGCGCAGGGGGGAAAAGAGTGGAGCAGGTGAGGGGGCACGTCTCTCTACAAGACTTATTTCATTACCTCTCTCTCTCTCTCTCTCAGGCGTTCCACATTTCTTACTCTCACTTTTATTTGCAGTCCCCTCCCAGTATATGTGTGCAGAATATCCCTCTGCATACTCTCTCTCTCCGTCATCTTTCATACTGTGTCTCTCTCATTCTATTTTTCAAGCTATCCTGATTCTCCAGGCAGTCAGGGTGCACTAACAGAGGAGAGGGAGGAATTGTATTTATTGGGATAAGAGAGGTTTGTACAGAGTGGATGGGCTGGGGAGGACTGGGAGACTTAAGGGCGCACTCACACTATAGGCCATCTGTACCGTGTCCCAAGTACATTTGTCTCCCTAAAGTCTAGTCAGTTGACCAGTGTGAGGGCTCCGCTCCGTACTCCAGCACGGTACACTTCCCCTGCGTTCCAATCCCCATACTTCCCTACTATTTAGTATGCCAGAAAAAGATTTAGGATGTCCAAATACATGCATGTCAATTGCAGTGTGCCAAAAATACCCAGATGCCCCACTAACACCAATCTCATTTTGCAGTATATGCCTTTGTTCTTGACATTTCTCGACATAATGAAAGAAAAATCTTCCTTATCTGTTTTTTTTTCTCTCCCGTGGCCCTAAAACTCTAACCCTAAGTACCTTAGTGTAGTAAAATGAAAAAGTATGTGATTTGGAATGCAGGGTTCCTCTGCTCTAGCACAGTGGGTGTGATTGGGCACTGTACAGATATTAATGAGCCGACATGAGCATACGCATGGACGGCGATCCTGACGTCAATTTATATTAGACTGTTCCCCTGCGACCCAATACCTCCAGGCGCGCAACTGACTTATTTTTTTATTAAATTGCACAAAATGCAAAAAAATTATAATTTTGAAGAGGAGGTCTCAGTACGCTTACAAACCTACTCTGGTAGGGTTCACTTTAGGTGGGATTGTGATCGGACTCAACTGCAGGAAGCACTGAGTAATGTGCTCCCGTAGCCCGGTTGCGCTATGCATTATGGGATGAGAAAAACCATCTAATACCTGGAGTTAGTTTCTGTAGACCAATTGAGGCCTCGATGCACAGCAACTGAAGAAACAAATGTGCAACATTTTGAAGAAATAGCACAACCATATATAGAAACAAGCTGCAAGTAGCACTCTCACATCATCACATCCTATGATTTTATGCAGCAGATTTGAACTTGTGTGTAGCTTGTGCGTGTGTGTGTGTGTATGTGTGTGTGTGTGTGTGTGTGTGTGTGTGTGTGTGTGTGTGTATGTGTGTGTGTGTGTGTGTGTGTGTGTGTGTGTGTGTGTGAGAGAGAGTTTGTAAGGAAGCAACATTTAGTATTTTGGATTACTAACTCAAAATATTTGCGAATTCCCAGAAGAATTCCTTCCCCTTAAATAATACTGATACAGACGACCACTGCCTTGTGTAATTTACATAATAGGTATTAAATAGCACAGCTGCCTTGATGAGCGTGTTCCATGACAGCATGTCAAAGCAAAGACTCAATTAAGGGAGCAGTGAAGGCTTTTATCTTCTCTCCTTTATGTAAATACATATCTGTGAGGACGGATAATAATTTTGACTGTAGTTTAATGCAGGAGACTTCTCACACTATAGAAAATTGCTTTTTTAGTAGCAACAAATGTTAGTCCACACTTAACGGATCAGACTGTGCATGCACGCAAAGGAGAAACGGCACAAAATAAAGTAACAGAAAACTAAGACTTGCCTCTGGAATAGATTTTCTTCTTTATGAGATAACCAAGAGGAATATACGTTATACAGCCCCGGAACAAAATATTTTTCTTAAATCTTTATCTCTACATTACTTATTGAAAATGCTCTTTAATGACAATATTTTTATTGTGAATTTGGTAGAAATGTCAGTAGTTTATATAATTAAATCTAAATGTTCATTCTACTCAAATGTATGCCTCTAAAGAGTAAAACAAGAGACACTGAACATTTGGAGTGGTCTCTTATTTTTTTCCGGGGCTGTATATGCTCCATAATTGTTACCAAAAAACACAAAATTACTGTTTTGTTTTCTTAAAGTAGGAGGTCAGTCCAGAGTGTCATTTTTATATAATATTCTTATTTTCTATATTCCGTTTATTGGTTTAATCATATTACAGTAGTTATCTTGGTTCCTGTGCTACATGCAGTGTTTCTGTATTCGCAAACAAGCTCTGTACCAAGTCCTCTATTGCTAGCATAAACGCATAAAAAAAATAAAAAAAATAATCGCTGTTGAAAATTATTATTATTTGCAGCCGAGAATAACTGCGCACTTTACACACTACCTCCCTTCCATGTTGACTCCACTCCATCCTTCCCTTAGGCCTTCCTCTGTAACACATACTCTAACACGTAGTGTATACTGAAGCCTCCTATCTTTGCCCTCCAGACCTACACTGGCTTTCCTCCTTTACCAAATAAACAGACAAGACAGTGAGAGAGAAATGTAAATAAAGTGGTCTTGTGGCATCAGAGAAGGAGGGATGGAAGGAGGGATGGATGGATGAGAAAACAGAGGGGCGTTGAGGGAGGGGGATTAGTTCCAAGCCAGTGCTGGTGAATAGAGTGGGAATAAGCCTTGGGAAGGAGACAGAGAGAGAGATGCAGGGGGGAGATGGCAGTAAGTAGGAGGGCACAGAGGTATAGGTTGAGGCAGGGGCGAAACCATGGTTTAGACATGGGGACGGGGTCCAAAAAAAGCCTTCCCCAAGATTTTTTCACCATTCTGAGACACGATAGTTTCTAGGCAAACGTAAATCAGTTTAATATGACCTGAAAATAACAGGAGACAGCGAATACATTGCATATTAATTGAATGCAAATGCATTTTCTACTGCAGATTGGGCGTCTTTTCTCAGTGTTAGGGGGGGACACAAGCCTCCAGTCAGACTGGGCACTCCCCACTTTGCGTCCGCTGGTAGAATTCAGCCCCTGATTGGTTCATGTAGACGTTGTTGAATTGATGAATACACTTGTGAGATATGGCTGGTCTGACAAGGTTAGGCTAACGGCTACATGAACCAATCAGAAGCTGCCTTCCACTATAAAGGGACAAACGTTAGGTCAAAACACATGCTCTGATTGGCCCGGCCATTTTTTACTTGACTGAAAGCCCATATTTATTTATTATATTTATTTAATAATATTGTTTTTTCAGAGCAGGAAAACGATACAGATATCACGAAAATGAACATCACAACATATTTACCATAACGCTTTTCCAGCACAACCCTTTTTCAAACCATCATTTCCCTCTTGGTCCTATGCCTTCTCTCTGTTTCCCCTCCCTAAAATAATGGGGTTTTATTGTCATTTTTCTACTACTGTTATCACTGCCCATTTCTTTTCCTTCTTTTTCCCTCTCTTCTTCCACTCTGGCTGACGTCACACTTGTATCGCGATCCTTTCCCCCCCATCATCCTGAATGATAAAATACTTGTCCCGTTTTCTTCATAAATCGAAACGGATAAAACAAATCATTGCAATCACACACCCTCACCTTTACTAGGTACATTTATAGGGAGACCATCGATTGCATTTCCATCCTATGGCTCCGTCCTCAGCCGTGAGTGAGAGGGGGGAAATTATTATAGATCTCTCTGGCCGGACCCCAGTTAAAATCGACAGCCCCGATGCCTTATGTGTTTCATGCATACTCATTGAAGGTTGGTTGGCAACCCCCTATCAATTATCAAATCTATCCAATCAAAGCCAAGCATACACAAAGTTTATGTCCGGTGGTTGGGGGTTGAGGAAAGGGGAGAAACAATTAACAGTCCTTCCCAACTGATTAACCCCCCCCCCTTCCTCCTCCCTTTGATTTGTACATATTCAAATAATCCATATAGTTTTATGTTTGGAGAATAAGTCAAAATGTCATCCTGATTGTGAAACTGCGGCCTCCTCTTAAACCTCCTCCAAAGCTGCAGAACATGTTAGGTTAACTGCAGGATAACATGTGTTCCCACTATCGGAAGTGGAGAAAATAAAATGTGGGTCAGATATTATACTAGTTTTGATTTTGATGTTCAATATTGTAGTTTGTCTCTTTAAGCCTAAACCTGTCTGCTCTGATTGGTCCTGAATTGAACTGCTGGTTTAAGGGGGTGTGGCTTATCACAGGTGTAGTTAGTGCTAAATTATGTTGGTAATAATAATAATATCAGTCATAACTTTGTTTTATATAGCGCCACTCAAGAAACTTAAGGACGCTTTACAAAAGTACAGGGGTCTCATCTCATCTCTCTTGTCTGAGTGAGGATTGATCTGAAGCCCATTAAAATATTGTGCACAGTACCATGGAGGGTTACTGTCATGCTTGATCAATGCAGGTCCTGACTATGCAATATATCAATGGACTGTGTTTAGGTGCAATCTAATTTCTGGAAACATCTTGCAGAAGCTTATGTAGGTCTTAGAAATGTTTTTAGTATGTCCGTTACTGTGTTGTGATAGTAAAAATCTGCTTGTGCCTGTTTTGATATAGTTACGGCAGAGTCTATGCAACCGCAGATCCATATCACCATACGATTGGTCCTGCAGCCACATACAGTGTGGGCACTATGGTGAGTCCGTTTTCCTTTTCCTTCTAGCTACTTAATGTCACACTGTTATCTTTGATATCATAGTGTATTACACAGCACCTGGACACATGGATGTTTAACTTCTTAGGAGAAGCATTTTACACCACAAAGGTCTACTGATTGCTATTCATATGAACTAGAGACTAAATGTACTTCTCACAGTAAATGAATAACTCCAATAAAATAATTTGATGAAAAGCTTATTTGAAATATGCGTAGCCTTTAAAGATGTTCAACTCATAGGGCAGATTTGCACCCTTCATTTCTTTGTTCCATGTGAGTTGTGTTTCCCTCTGAGAGACCCCGTTTTAATGTTTAATGTGAGCCACTTCGGTAAATGAAAAAGGGACCTTGCCTTACTCTCAAACTCCCCATTCAATTTCATTGGCCTGAAGTGAAAGCCACTTGCTTGCTTGAAAATCCAAATCGAGACTGAGAAAATTCCTCTCCATGGGGGACACTGTCTCTTCAAAAAATGTTGCATGGGGGGGAGAAAGTCGAATGGTTAATGTTAGTTTTTAGCTAGCTTTTGCAGCTAACATCAAAGATGAAAAACAAAAAAAAACTTTCTAAAGACCAACAAAACTAAAAGCACACCCCAGAAGATGGGGGGAGAAAAAAATAAAAAGTACCATTTGTTTTCTTTGGTTGGGTGTGGGGTATAGGGACTTCCTCCAAAGATCAACGACCATGTTGTACACGCCTAGAAGTGCCGTAGGAGATTAAAGTAGAGAGAGAGAGAACAGAAGAAGAGAAATTAGGAGGAGAGGCAGAATTAAAGTGGTAGCAAAATGGCTGTTGCAGCATTGGTGCAGCATCTTGGCCCCCCATAGCAGATAGCTGAGGCTGGATACTTACGTGCTTGTGGTGATGGGAGTATGGGAAACCCTCCCACCATGTCCCCCCCAAACAACCCCCCCCCCCCCCCCCCGGTCTCCCTTCCTCCCCTTATAGTGCAGCTGCTAGCTAAAAGCCTTCATTAATTGTGACCAATTATTTCCTCTTCATTTACTTAATTGAAGCAGTGGCCTTTGTTTCTATCTTCTTATGACTCTATACAAGTTCTTCTCTTTTTTCAAAAAAATGACTCCTCCCTTTTTTCCACTCCTCCTCCAATATCCAAACTTCTAACTACTATGTTTGATTCCTGATTGTCAATTATAAAAAAAACAAAAAAAACAACACTCAATCAGTTAATCTCGTACTTTTGTATACGTTCTGAACTGTATCCCCCAAACAAAATGTAAAGAGACAACGATTCATCAGAGCTAAGTAATAATGATTAGACTGATACATATACAGAGGTTAGGTGAGTTATCGAGCCCACAATTGTTCAGGATAAACAACAGTTTTAAAAGCTACAGAATCCTTGTGTCTTGGGTGGAGAAAAATTGTGATCTTTCTTATTTGTTCTTCTTCCGGTTCATTTGAGCTTAGGCAAACACTGGTTTGTATGGCTGACTGTGTACAGGATAAGATATTGTGGACTGGGTGTGGACTATACTCTTGTGGAAAACTTTAAACGTCTGGATGCTGACTTTGTGGGTAGGACTAGGCCATTCAAGTCAGTGAGTTGGTTTTTTGCAGACCTGTGCCATAAAGCGGCTGTTGAACTGAATGAGGTAGCTGCATTTTAACAGGCAACTCAGGATTTACAAGGAAAACCCCTGGTCAGCTGGTGACCTCCACGCATGAGACTGGATTGCATGTTGCATCACCGACCTAGAATTAATACTTGGGCCTCTTTTACTAACCCGTAACCATGGTCTTTCCCTAAACATAAGCCAGGTGTGTTGGTTACTTGGTGAAAACAAAACCGTCACCATAGTTTATTTGGCATAACCATGATCTATGGCTGACATTACTTGGGACTCCACTCATTTAACACCTCAGTCTGTTTACAGGTGTTGGGGATTACATGTTCAAAAAGCTCTATAAAGTAGGCCTATTTCATGGGCCCCAGGGGGAGCTCTCCACAAAATCTGATAAATTGCCTGAAGTGAAGTCACTTCCAGTTGAAAATGAAAAATAACTGAGTTCCCAGAGCTTTTTTTATGGCCCAGTCTTCAGCTGTGCTTGAGGCTAGAGGCTCAAGGCTACCAGTATTGCCAACTCCTCTGTAAGGAAAGTAGCTTTTGGCCCCCCTAGAAGGAGGTAGGTGACGTTATCAACGAATTTGCTTTATATGCAATTCTGAAAGAGAGCTAAATTAATATACTGTATAATATAAAATGCAGTATCCTCGCTGTGTTTAGCTCTCATGAGGTTGTAATGTGAACCACGGAAAAGGATATCTTTGACGCTTTTGCAAAGCTCTGTTATACACTATAATTCCCCAAATTGACAAGAGCAAAACATTGCTAGATTTGTCTCTAGTCACTTTGGACTAATTAAGTAGCTTGAGGTGTATGGAAAGTTGCTAAACAAAGTCACCAAGTTAGCAACACCGCTACTAGTATAACACACTTGAATCTCCTACCAAACTGTCAGCAGTTAAGTTGCATTAGTAAAATATTTTTTACATGTAAGTTCATGTAAGAAAAGCGCCATAAACAAGAATAGAGAGTGTTGAATAGAGAAGACAATGTTTTGGTTGTGCTGCATCGTTTTCAGTGGTCATTGATATAATGAAAAGTGAGAATTTTTCAAAAGTTTAAATTGGGCCTTATTGTCATGTGAGGTTTGCAGTCTGAACAGACCAACCTTAACGAGCCTCCAAGTCACTATTCAGCTATACAGAATGAATAAGAAAAGTTTTGCTATCATTGCTAATCTGTTTGATCAATTGTATTTACAGTTGAGGACATGGTCCTTAAGTTTTCTTTCAACATTTTGGACACAAGTGTATATAGTTATTATTTAGTTTTACTGGAGAGCTTATTCATACTGTAGATGACACACGTTTGACACACTTGATTCCTCTCTAGCAGCCAAGGGGTAGTAAGGTAGTAAGGTTTCATCCGCATATTATCACTCTGTCTGAAAGTTGTTGAAAGGTATTTCTGTCTTTGTTCAGAAGAAGCTTGGGCTAAACATCTTATCTAGCCTGTGATGTGTCTAACTTTTTTGAGATTGTAACTCCTAAATACATGCACATGTACACACAGTGATCACTGCACACACAATCACATTATTTTACCTCACTAATTTGTCAAACTGCCTCGCGAACACAAAAACCTCAAATTCAACAAGAGACAAGTGGTAAAAGGGAGGAACTTTTCTTTGGAAGAAAGAGAGAAGTTAATTTTAATATATATATATATATAAATATATATATATATATATATATAAATATATATATATATATATATATATATATATATATATATATATATATATATATAAGTATATATATAAGTATTAAAAACAAAAGGTCTTACATTGAATACTGATTGGAGCTTTTTTCATCTTTGATGTTGCAGGCTAGCCTTTACAGAGGAGGGTGCAGTCGCTTCACTCCCTACTAGAAAAGAGGGAGACACCCCCCCCTTTTTCTTCCCCGCAAAACATTTAAAAAACAACAGCAAATTAAATCACTTAATTCATTCATAATCCATCTTCACATTCTTCACGGAAAAACAATAAAACACAATTTTTCAAGGTGGCAAATGTGAACCTGAAAAGGCAAGAAAAACATTCTCAATGTACAGATTGTAAACATTGTCATTAACTGTATGTAATGTATTCTTTTTAAGAAAATAACATTTTGTTACTCTGTGTTGATTTGAATGTATTGGGATCGACATGTCTGAGTAGAAAAAAAAGATGACAATAGTCAAAGTGTGGAACGAGTTGAAAGAGAAACTTTTAGTTTCCCTGCTCACTCTTTTCCTCTTTATGTTATTTGGTCTGCGGCTCAGCTCCTGTGTGTTGGCCTTTTGTGCTGCTTTTTTAAATTCCATCCAATTTCCTTCCCTTTATTGTTTCAATTAGTCACTTCCCCTGTACGCATTAGGAACACTAATGTACAGCAATTCCACTTTGAGCAACCAATTTCAGATTGGATTTATTAAGTAAATGGTTGCAGCCATTCCACCCCCTTTTAGAATACTATAGCTGGGTCCCCAGTGAGCCAATAACCGGAGCTGAGTTTCAGACTGACTTAATGGTGAAAACTGCAACAAAATGGCCACCAGGTTGTGATGCATTATGAAACCCAGAAGGTGAGAGGAAGAGGGGGTGAATGCAGGAGGAAATGATGTCTAGCAGGGTGTGGAGCCAGAGCAATGGCAGCCACTGCAGAACGTGTGTTGGAGTCCATTGATCGTTGGCACATTGCCACAGGCAAGAGGTATCCCATTACTGCTGAATGGCTTTAAAGGAGAAAACAACATTATTACCACACTTCTCTCTCTGTTTCATGTCTCCTCGTGCCCCACACATACTAAGCAATAATCCCTCATCTGCTATATACAGTAAATGCCTATGGACGATATATGCTTACCAATATGTTTGACTTCTTTAGTAATCAAAATGGTGATCTTTCTTTAATTTTGTTTTAAGCTGCGTTAATTGCGTATTGACCAGGGGGACAGAAACAAATCAAAACAGGCTGAAAGATGTCCATGTTAGATGATACCATCTAATGTCAGCTGGTGACTTTCACATAACATTTCACATCCAGAAACAAATTATCAATAACTCGGAGTCGTGTATGTGTCCAGAAGATGAATGTAAGTTCAATATTCGCTTAGCAACGATCTGACTAAATTACATTATATGCTTATGAAAGACCAAACCGATCAATATTCATCCGATAGACATCAGTGGACATAGAAGCTGTGATGGCAGTGGCTATGAGCAGGGTTTGTTTCACAATGCTCAAATACATATGATTTATTTTTTGTTTACTTACAACAATTTGTGAATGTGTCATTGTAGCCAGTGAGCTTCTGTATATAGTAGCACAACTCTAAGTATCAGTTGGCTTCTAGCATCAAAATTATTGCCTTTCTTCAGTTGCCCATTTCTACATTTTGTGTATTAAAATTGGTGCTAGGCCGGTAGAAGCTAATAGATCACCCCGTATAGGACAGACTTAGAATCCTTGTTTTCCACTGAGCGGCACACATTTATTTGCATTTCCACTTTCAAAAGTTGGGGAGGGTACCAAAGGGAGCAAACCGTGCTGCATCTTCATCTGTCACTTTTTCTTTGTGGTACCAAGCCATCCCAAAGGGTCCCTAAAACGTCGGCCCTTGCCGATCTTTGTTTATTGTGTGGCGTTTTTCCTCTTCATTGACTTAATCAGTGGGCTACACTGTGTCCCGCTGCTATGATGTTGCCGTAGTTACTTAGCTTCAGCGGCCATCGCCGTTCGATGGCTCTGGCCCATAGACCATATATAATATGTCAGGTCAACATAAGCCCCGCCTACCAAGTAAGGGTGCAGTCAGCAGTGGAAACGCAAGCCAGGTCTAGGGTTACCTTGTCCTGCCGAACCGTGCCATGCCGAACTGTGCTGCTCAGTGGAAGGCAAGGCTAGGCAATTTTATTTATAGAGCACATTTCAGGCACAGGGCCACTCAAGGTGCTTCACAGGGTTAAAATCAAATAAAGAATACAAAAACAAAAAAAGGAACAAATTTAAAACATGGATAAAAATACAACATTTAAATAAAAGAATTAAAAGATTTTACAAAAAAAAAAAAAAAAATTACAGGTTAAAAGGGAAACAAGAACATTTTGAGACCCGATTTAAAAGAGCTGAAAAGAAAAGAGCCAAGAAAGGGTGATTTGATTCAATCAAATTATTTTTTAAGTGCATCCTCTCCTGAGATGATAACACATGGTGGGACAGCTCAGGAATAATAAAATATACATACCTAATTCAAGCTAATTAGAATGGAAATAGAGCCACACCTCCTTGCATGTCATGTCAGATCTTCTACCACTGTCCAGTATGATCAGCACTTAGGCTGACAGCACTACCACTAAAGAAGCATGTTGAGTGACAGCCCTCGTTACATGAACATTCAAAGCGTCAGCCCGAACAGGCCAGATGGAATCAGCTCAGAAAAATAAATTGGATACTAAAGATTTGACCAAATTTAGCATTACTATATCGTCTTCCCCTCATCTGTTGACCAGCTCACCGAAAGCACCTCTGAAACAAAATCTGCCAGGACTCCTATCTCCCTCTTCATTATCTACTTTCCAATAAAAGTATTAAAATCTGTACACTATAGTAGGGGAGAGTGGCCTAAGTTGTGCGGTTGGGGAAGTGTGCCATCCCTTGTTTCTAGAAAACCATAGAAGAAATTGGAAATGTGACGACATATTTAAGAAGAGCCATCCATTTGACTCATCCTGTAAAGAAGGGAGAAACATGGAATAAGATATAAGCACATTTAAGATCAAAAAACTGTTTTGCCTTTCAAAGTAAAATTTCCATGATCATGGTTTTTTGATTATTGTGTCTGAACAATTATAGACAAGTTTGAAAACATTTGACACATGTTTTAGTGCTTTAGTATGCTACACTTTGTGTCTATATAGTTAGCACGACGTCAGCCCTAAACTGCTGCATCATGCCTATTATCCAAAATTCTGGGGTTGGGGTGATTTGTGCCAAAGGGCCTATGTGAGTTATAAGTAAGTAAGTAAGTAAGTAAGTAAAATATATTTATAAAAGCACATGTATAACAGTTTGCACTGTCCATAGTGATGTACATAGTGCATTCAGTAGATAAACAATGAAGGTAAAATAACAATAACAAAAATAAAAGACATAAAGCCCATACATCCACAACTATAAACAAAGATAGTAGTGCAGAGGTAAGATAGTTAATGGGGAGGAAAAACCAGGGTGTAAAGATGGGTTTTGAGCCTTGATTTAAAGGCAGAAATGGAGGGGGAATCACATTTGTCAGGTGGCAGTCACAAGCACGGAGCAACTAGTGCGAAGTACATTTCTGAGAGTTGTGCCAGTGGCATGGCTGTATACGCTGGTCACCAAAAGGAAAGTGATTGTACAGTAGTTCAGAAGAGACTGACATCTCCATTCCACTTAGCGACACCACTGATGAGAGTTCAGATGGCCAGAAAGATGATAATGGTGACTTTGTCATTGTGAGCTTTGCAGGCAAAACCATTAGATCTGCTAGGCCTTGTTTAAGAAAATTGACCTTCAATCTTTGTAAAATATTTACTTTATTTACTTTAAATAAACCTTAAATAAGTGATTGTCTAATGGATTTGTCTTTTGCATTACAGTTTATGAGATATATATCAATGGCACAATTTACCCCATGGTATTCTGTCTTGTGGCACAACTTACACCACACCGGGAGCAAGTTGTGCACTTTTTTTCTGAAAGCTATATTTCTTAAACAGTTTATTCCAGATCCACAGTTTTTATTGCCAGGGATGCACAACATCCTGAAATATATGTACATATTTGAGTTGGAGACATAACTGTCAAGGCCTCACTTTAAAATCACTTTGAGTAAAAAGTTGCACAACTTAGGCCACTCTCCCCTACTAGTTATAGTTTTATAGTACAGTTTATTTCACACACAAGCGAACCTCACTTTTTTTCTGTTGTAAGAGCCATGTTTAGAGAGCAACCTACATACAATCTGTTTTGGTATAGATTGACTAGAATGAATATGTGTGTGGAAGGGTCTAAATTAAGGAGGAGGGTATATAGATTCTTCCCTGTCTTAAGGCATCTGTCTTTTGCTCGGAAGAAACAAGTTTTGAGACGGACGACAATTTGTCATGTTCCCCTTCTGCCCACAAAAAGGCCCTCAAGTTAAAGAAGGGAATATATAATCCTCCATGCAAAAACACAAGATTTCTCACTTTGCTTCGGCTTGATTAGTTTTTTTCAGCTTGTCAACCAGAGTTCTAACTCAAGACCAATAAAAAAAAAGAGAGAGAGGACAAAAAAGCCCCAGCGCATGGATAGATGGACAAGTCATTGTAGTTAAAACTCTTTTGTATCGGCTAGCAGCCCTGAAATAGTTTTTCTTCTAGTCTGTTTTCCTCTCATTCTTTCCACTGGGAGATTGACTCTCAAGGTGACTCCTAGCCCCCCCCCACCCCCCAGGTAAAGTCTGTTTTAAGAGGTTGTCAAGGCAGCTGGCCACAGACAGCTTGATGAGTCCTGCAGGGTCATTGGGAGAACAGAAAAAGGCTGCTCAACCTAATAACCTCCTCCCTCCATCAAAATCACAGATAACTTGTTGTTTAGGTTTGTTAGTTTTTCAACCTTGGCTTAGTACACTGGCTGCATGGGGTCAGGCTGATCATTAAGGAGGTTTATAAAGTCCATAGCCAATAACAATATGTGTTTTTTTAATTGGATGGATGGATGTAATTTTTACTTTAATAATAAGATTGACAAATCTCTAATGACGGGGTTATGAGAACTAAAAGAAATGAGACCACAGGCCAGAAAAAGGTTACAGAAAGTATATAGAATATTGCCAATATATTAATGAAAACAGATGGTCAAAGCAGAGTCCAAATGAGCTAAAATCCTAAAAACAACATAGCAAACTTATTTTTAAGTAAGATCTAATTGATTATTTATTAATTTTGTCACTGTTTGAGATGGAGGATCCCTCCGACGAGCTGCGGTGTGGAACACAGCGCTCAGTTCTGATCTCTCATTATCAGACTCTCCTAAATCATTTCACTTAGTAACTCTAATGTTGTAAGGTACTTATCTTCAGCTCTTATCTATAATAATAGTTAATGAATGACTGCATGTACAGTTGTCAGATTGCTAACCCCAAACAATGCCGTTGTCTAGGAACTTGCTTGAAAATATTTCACTTTATAAATGTCAGTTTTTTAGCCCGGATTAATTAGGACTTTATGTAACCATCACAGAGCATCACAACACAATTTTAAGAAAAGTCCAACAGTGGGGGGGCTTCAATATTTTATAAAATTATAGTTATTGGCAATTTACAAAAAAAACACAGGTAAAATGTACCCCGCAGCGTAGTGTTAAATGAAATGAACACTAATTCACATATGCTCCATAGCCCCCCTTAGTGGCCAGATGCTCTGCAGTTAAGCTTTAGTCATCATCTCATACTGGTAAATCGCGTTACTCTG
Organism: Hyperoplus immaculatus; assembly: GCA_949357725.1. NCBI lineage: Eukaryota > Metazoa > Chordata > Actinopteri > Uranoscopiformes > Ammodytidae > Hyperoplus > Hyperoplus immaculatus. The sequence goes on from OX442366.1 coordinate 3,678,196, forward strand.
TCATGCTATTATTAGTTAGCTAGCGGTTTACACTAGCTGTGGTTAGTGTATACGGCCCCATCACATCTGCTGTATCAAACTTAGAGTACCTGATTGTGCCAAAAAAAATCTACCTCCACCTTCCTGTTGACATAAAATATGTTTGTTTGTTTGTATGTTTGTTTGTTAATGTAAACTCATGTTAAGGAAAATGATTGATTTGCTCATACACATAAAAAAACAGCCAGTTGAAAGAAAAATATCATTTTCGAAATATCCCTTTACTGGGAGCACATTTTTATGATGTATGTGTGTGTATTGGACACATAGGAGTGAATTTGTTTGACTCAAAAGGCTGATATCAGCCAAATATATCAGCACAACTAATCGTCTCATCGTGCACACACTGACATGCTGCGCTGCTTAGGAGACCTATGCTAAAAAACCAACTCGGGCCGCACTCCCTAATATACCCAAGCACGCACACACACACACACACACACACAAACTCTCTCCCACCAGTAAATAGCATCTGTGCCTGCTGAGTCTGATGGGATCGTAAAGAGGGGAGTCAGTAGCGCAGGAAGAAAGGGGAGTGTGAAGAGAAGCAGCAAGCGAGGCAATTTACCCCACGGATTAGAGATAAGAGAGTTCAGTCAATAAGCACTGATCTCATTTGAAGATATAGCAGAAACACACACTCACGCACACACCAACACAATCACTTTCACTCTAGTCGGTATATTGCCATCACTGTTTTGTCTGTCTGTGGACTGTCTTAACTTAAGCTTTCTTGATGTTTCCAGTAAGACCACTGTTACAGTTAATATGGAAAGGGAAAAGTCTGCCACTTACCATCCAACCACATTCTTCTGTTTGTTTCAACAGTCTTCTGTGTTTTTTTTTTTTTTACATAAAACATAAAATGTTAAATAAGCTAATATTAATGGTACATGCCTGTGGCCTCTTAATATAAGATAATAACATTGTAGTGTGCATTACATCACATGCAATGTGAACTTGCCGTATTCTGGCAAATAAAAACACAATGAGAAAATAATGAAATACATAAGATACATAAAACTTAAATATATTTTGTTATGACAATCCCACTCAGTTTATAGCAAGGCTACTACACATTATTGTCAGTGCAACATTGTATTTGCCCCAATCCTTTATGTTTGGTATGCGGACTCAATGCACCTAAACAGATCAACATATCCCACATAGCAGACCAAACCCAATACTAATACGACTGACATATTCTCCATAGAGCTCCATAGTTGACTGCAAACTAATAAAAACACATCAGTGAGTCTATCAGTCAGTGCGTTTCCATGGCACAACTAGATTGGATTAAGACATATATCGAATTAGACACTCGAACAGACCGTGTCACTTGTCTGAGTATACATGGCCTTTCAGAAATCGGATAAATGTCCGATGCATGGCTGTCTCCACTATGCTAGGTGGCGCTGTAGCCCTTTCAACCATGCTTTCAACAAGTGGTTTTAGAGCCACGTCCGGTTCTCTTCCGGCAATAACCCATGGTGTAGCCTATAACGCGCAGGCACACAAGCACAGAACGCGAAGTCCGATATGCGATATCCGATCCCTGTATACATGCAGAGAGAATGCTGACAATGAACGAGTTATCTAGGTGTTCTTATCCGACATCTCTTGTCCGTTATTGTGCCGATTTGTGTGCGAAGTAGAAGTCTTATTCGTTTAGTTACCCGATTATGAGTCTGCATGTAAACACACTGACTGGTGCAGTGGGAGACATGTTCCTTCATGAACACACACACACATACACACACACACACACACACACACACACACACACAGTAGTTTATTTTGAATAGATCCCTCACACACAAATCCAGCTGCCATAAAAACACACTGGATTACCACAGTTTGGATTATTCCACCACTAAAATGGAAGCCAACAAAATGCATTTCCTACTATTTTAGTATCTGCTCTGGCTGAAGCTGTCCCCCTGATCATTACATATTGTGTATTTAAATATGCATAACTGATGTAATATTAAAGTGGCTACGAGGTAACTTTCAGTAAGTGTACGTTCTAGCGGCCCCTTGGACAGGAGCGGTAGTGTTTTATGATGCCAGCTGTTGTTCCTGGATGAGGCATCAAGAAAAAACTATATAGAAATAACATTATTTGCACTCAAGCTCTCGTTTGCTGTTAAATGTTATTCATGATCATCAGAAGAGAAATGAGACTGTTTCAGAAATATTTAAAAGTTCCTCGTAGCTACTCGATCCTCACAGTGTCCGAATCCAGTGATTGAGGCGTTTAGTATTTCAGTGTTGTGTCTGGATGTTCATCTTTCAATGCATATTTCCATAGAGGGAGAAATAAAGGGTTAACAGTATAGCCCAGAATGTTACATTTTGACATGGCCCCCTGGAGTGAGGTTAATCTAGCCATGGATTTTGACTGTTAAAAAAACACAAGCAATTGAAATAATTCAAATATTGGTGGCACGATGGTTGCAGTGAAGCTGAATACTTGACAAATTGCAGCCTTCACTTTACATTGGAGACTTCTAAAGATATGCACTCTCACAGATAAGACATGCTTATATATTCCATAGAGTAGAATATACTTTCAGCGGTGATGGGATATCGATGTTTTTTTATAACTACTAATGTAAATAGAAACCCTAAGTATTTGTCTTTTATTTGATTCATTGCTCTTCCACGCACTTTACAATGTGAATGTATGTTTGTGACAGTATTTGTGTATCATAGAAATAATTGTAATAGCATAGTATGTATTAGTCTATATAATTAAGAGTGATATTAGGTTGTTATAATACAGAAGATAAAAAAATATACATCAAAGGAGATAAAAATGATAGGTTCTTCCCTTTTATATGGTTATTTTTCAGTCGTTAGGGATTAGACAATGATACTATTTTATATGACAAGAAAAGGGTGTTTTTGTTCAGTTTAGGCCCACTACTGTCTATAGCAACGCTTCCTTATTAACCTCTGTCTCTCACCTAAGATACTATGTTTTAACTGCTGCCCGCCTGTTTGTCTGAGTGTTGTTTCAGTTGGGAAATGGAGAGAAAAGCTATCAGTCTGTTTCTTGTTTTTATGACATCACTAAAACACAAAGCCTGTAATAATAATAAATAATAATAATTCATTTTATTTGAGGGCGCCTTTCATAGCACTCAAGGTCACCTTACAGGGCAGTGTTTAAAAAACAAAATCAAGAATCATAAAAAACACAAGAAAAAGATACATTGAAACAATTTACACAAGTGGGGTGAAATGGGTGGGAGACAATAAACTAGATTGAATATGTCAGTTTAAAAAGATGTACTAACGGATGAAGCAGTAATCATGATTGCCATTAATGTGAAAAAAAAAGTTTACTTGTTTTCTTTATCCTCCCAAAAATAGCAGAGATCCTTGTAGAAATTAAGTACAAGAATTGCCTCCTTCCATACTTTAAATGTAATCTTTATTTTTCAAATATAGCTTCCATTTATGAGTTTAATGCAGATTCTAATGTTGTATTAGTTTCATTGGCAATCGTCATTATGAAAGTCTCCATCTCGCATGGCCGCCTAAATGCCACTTTAATTGGCTCTGTTAATGCGTTCATTTTTAAGATGGCACCATGGGCCACCATCCAAATCCAAAATGGTTGAATCTGGATATTTCTTCATCTCTGCATGTCTTTTTTTATTTATCGTCACTGACATAAAATGAGTGGACAATGTAACCAGGAAAAAAACAATGGAAGTTGGTCAGTGTTGATCAATTTCCTTTAACTTCGCTAACAATTAAACTGTTCATCCATTACTTTAAATGTATCTAACACTTAAAACTGTCCATTGGTTACTTTTAACATAGCTAGGACTAGCCTAGCTTTTGTTCATCCATCCATTACATTTAGCCATTTCCACTAGTCTACTGATGTAATAGCCTACATCTAAATAACTATTCACTGTTTTCATTACTTTTAACTATTTATCCAATACATGCTAGATTTAGCTATTTCAACCAATACAATAAACGACCTACTGCTTGTTAACTAGTTTTCACACATTCTCAATTAAAAAAATTAATTGTGTATATTGTATAAGCCTATGCTTTATTCGGGTTTTTCCATTTAATTTGTCATCCATCTGTATACACAAGTATAGGCCACCAGTACATTAGTGTTGGTTGCACTTTTAATCCATTCAGTGTACTGGTGTCCATTTGTGTTGTAAATGACTGTGGCTGCAGTAGAAAGCCACACAGACTTCCCCTCTATGGGATTGTGTATTGTGACAGAGCCACAGTCAAAAGACTTATGAACAGAGCAAAGTCCTACTATCAAAGAAGCCACGGGGGAGCCAATTTAAAGGCCACATATTCGTCATAAAGCCCTAGTAGGACTCATCACAGCAATGTTCTGGGCAGAAACAGAAGAGTGTTGGGGCACAGATGTGAGAAGAGCTGCTTAAGCACAGTGCTCCCACAGTGCTTTCCATGTCTCGTTCACCAAACAAACTTATTTGTTTTCCTTTTCGACAGCTTTTTAAACTTGTTCTCGTATTTTTGTTTGGAAGTCATGGGTTTAGATGTCAAGGGATTTTTCAGAGATGAACGCTTTATATGAAGAAAAAAAAAAGAGTAACCAAACAAATGCTGTGTTGGTTTTATGTATTTCTGTTTGTATTTTTTGTATATGATCTGCTCATGTATCTCATTATTTGATATATGTTTATCATTATGAGTATTTGTAAAAACCTTTGAAAATGTTAAGTTTTTCTCTATGTTTAACTTCCTATCCTTTTTCTCTGATATACTCACATGCCAGTATCTGACGCATAGCCTATTATGAACTAGGCTGCAAACAACAATGTTCCTGTTGGTCCCAGTATCAGTGAATTCAGCACTGATTTATGATGCTTTATTTTCTGTATTAAGCAAACATATATGTATATATCATATTTAACTGTTCTCAAACCTCAATATACTTTGTCCTCAAAGAAAACCCTGTTAGGTTCATGGTAGTCTGTTCTTTTCACACAATGGGGTAACTCAGGTTGGGCTCTGGCTTTAGAAACATGACTGATGAGCGTTCCCTTATCCCTCACCTTGAAAGCTCTTTGTCTCACTCCTTCTTTCTTTGAGGAGTAAGAGCAGGTAGATGAGGTAGTTTCAAATGTCATGAGACACACACACACACACACACACACACACACACACACACACACACACACACACACACACACACACACACACACACTTGATGTACTGGCAGGTGTGGGGAAGTGAGGGGGCCTCCTGTAGGGATCTTTGTTGAGGAGGGGGTACACTGAAGGCTACCGGAGATGGGGTAGGTGTGCTTCTTAGGTTGATTCAGCGATTCTGCAGAATATTGTCAAAATCACTTGTTGTCCAAATCCGTGAATCTCTTCTTAAGATCTGCTATCTGTGTTAAAACACTCCCTAGATTCTGTAAGCTGGTATAGAAAAAAGGGCACTCTGTATGAGCACTCTGTATGGGGAACGTAACAAGGTGTTCCCCAATAAGAAGCACTGGATGAACGGCCAGGTCAGGACACTCCTCAAAGACCGCAACATCGCCTTCAGGTCTGGGAACAGAGACCTATACAGTGCTGCCAGAGCTGACCTGAAGAGAGGAATCAGGAAAGCTAAAGCAGAGCACCGACTGCACAACTCTTGCAGGTCTTCACCACAATCTTCAACCTCGCCCTGACACGGTCCACCATCCCAGGTTGCCTGAAGTCTGCCACCATCATCCCAGTACCGAAGAAATCAACAACCGCCAGCCACAAGGACTACCGCCCAGTTGCACTCACACCCATCATCACCAGGTGGGCATCATCACATCCGGGCCTGCCTCCCTTCCTCCTTCGACCCTCACCAGTACGCTTACAGAGCGAACAGGTCCACAGAGGACGCAATAGCCATCACACTACACACTGCACTGAGCCACCTGGAACACCGAAAGAGCTACGCCAGGATGCTATTCATTGACTACACTATCATCCCTGACATCCTGGTCAGGAAACTGTCTGACCTGGGGCTCCCCCCACTCACCTGCTCCTGGATTAAGGATTTCCTCACCAACGGACCCCAGACAGTCAAACTGGGTCATCACCACATTTCCTCCACCTGGACACTGAGCACGGGCTCCCCACAAGGGTGTCTGAAACTGTCTGACTGGTGCTCAGCAAACAACCTTTCTCTGAACACCACAAAGACCAAAGAAATCATCCTGGACTTCCGGAAACGCAGAACAGATCCATCTCCCCTCTACATACACGGCGACTGCATGGAGAGGGTCCACACCTTCACCTTCCTGGCACCGTGATATCTGACAACTTTTCCTGGACTGCAAACATCAAAACTGATGGTCAAGAAGGCACAGCAGCGTCTGCACTTACTGAGAGTACTCAGGAATAATAACATGTGTGAGAAGCTGCTGGTGACCTTCTACCGCTCTACTATGGAGAGCATCCTAACTGCATCACGGTGTGGTTCTCCAGCTGCACCGAGCCAGACAGGAACAGATTGCAGAGAGTGGTCAAGACAGCACAAAGGATTATGGGATGCCCCCTCCCTTCCCTCAGAGACATTAATTCGTCCCGCTGCCTCAACAGAGCAGAGGCAATCACAAGAGACAGTACCCATCCAGCACATCACCTGTTTGACCTGCTACCCTCTGGTAGGCGCTACAGGGCCATCAGAACCAGAACAAACAGACTCAGAAACAGCTTCTTCCCTCAAGCCATCACTTTACTGAATATAAGTGGACACTGACACACACACACGCACACACAGACACACATGGACAATGTGCAATAATTGGTAAACACTGTATATATTATCTTTTTTTGTTTTTGCGTACATTGCACTAGTGCCTTGCACTATTTTTTCCTATTGTTATATTTTGTGTTGCGCCAATGCTGTGTATTAAAGCTGGGGTGGAGGATTTGGGGAGAAAATAGCAGTTGGGAAAGAGATTTGAATCTAAATACCTCAACTACGGCTGGGCGATATATCGAATATATGCGATGCATCGCGAGATATGCTCCTCGGGATGTATAAAATGACCCTATCGCGACCATCGAATACAAATTGGCATGTAATGTGGTTTTTTTAGCCGCCGCCGCCACCGGCAAACTCGCTGGTGTTCGCTTCTCTCGCTCTTTCCTGTGGCTCTCTGCCTCACAGACTCACATGCATTGGCAACTCACTCACTCCCCCCTCCCAACCAGAGTCTCCTGGGCGCGCACCTGTGACGTAGTCTGCAGTGCGTCCTGTGAGTGTTTACTTTTATCGCCATGTGAAAACAACGAGAGGGGGAGAAAAAAAGACGAGGGCTCTTGTGCTCTTATGACAGCCGAACGAGCGGGTGGAGGGGGGCGCGTATGACGGCGATGGAGGCCGTCGTTCATTGCATGGACCTTTTTTGTAGGTCCATGCTTATGAGAAGAAGCACACAGGTGAACGACCGGGGGAGGCGGGCGCACATGCCAGCATTAGCGGCCGCTGTACACAGCACAGCCTGCCATGGTCCTTATGAGAGGAAGGCTAGTGGCTACACAGGCGAAAGAACAGGGGAGGCGGGCGCTTGACAGCATAAGCTGCCGCTGTACAGAGCCTGGTCTTTATGAGAGGGGGGCGGATTACTCCGACTTCACGGAGAATTTTTGATCCAACGTCACACAACCACAGCATCACATTTATTACGGGCAGCCTCTAATAATAGGTCCATGTCAACACCAAGGGAGGTGCACACCGTTTATTAACTAAAAGTCTATGTAGGCTACATTTGCAAGCATTTTTTATAAAACAAGACATAGTGTTTTAGTGATAATGCAGGAGGGCTAGATCAATAGGTATGAATAGCATCCAGGAATGGTGCATCGGTTAGAATGCAAGGAATGATGATGATGAGACTTTGCTTTCTTTAGACTATATTATTCTCAGCCGTATTTATTTAAATCCTCTGATTGTCTTCCAGTTTTATTTTCATGAACTCAATACAGGAGAATTAAACAATAAGGCAGGTAACAGAGGGACGATAAGCCACCTGCTGTTTACGCTCGCATGAATCTCTCTCTCGGACTAACAGGCAGAAAACGAAACTTAACTTATACACTGCTCTTAAAGCGACAGTAACCATTATAAATGTCAGAGCCTTTTATACACATAGACTACTATTGTGGAGCAAAACCTGTTCTGCATTTAAAATGAGGCTGCTATCTTCAGGGGGTTAGTGGTGATAAACAATTAGTAAGTGGTTGTAATGAGTCATAATTAGTGTTCTCAGTTTACAGATTAACAGAAGATGGAAAAAACTGTTTCCAAATAAAATGATGCTGGATCCATTGTATAGGAGTGAAGGATGAGGAATAATCAATACAATGTGCAAACTCTTTGCCATGTACAAGTTTCAAATTGTTCCAATAGAAAGCACTAAAGAATATAAACAAGATGTTGTTTCATGTAGCCTAATGCATCGTTAGTGCAGACACATTTTGCAGGGACTATTTAAATCATATTACTGGTGTGATGTTATGCAAACAATTTGATAAATTGAGCGTTTAGGATGTGCTCTAGAGGAGATTTGAAATATATCGAGATATATATCGTGTATCGAGATATAGTAAAAAAATATCGAGATATCGATTTTAGCCCATATCGCCCAGCCCTAACCTCAACCGCTCCACTTGTTCTCTTTGGTCCCTCCCCTATGGTCCCTCCCTGCTATACACCAACAAAGTTGTGCCAAAGTGAATGGACAGTCCCAACAGCCAATAAGAACAGAGAATCGGACCCTCGTTCTGATTGGTCAAAGTGTACAGCTCATGTTCATTTTGACCAATCAGAAATCGCATACCCCAGCTTTAAGACCATTTTTTTTCATTTCAGCGAACACATAGTACAGACAAGTAGAGGATCGTGAGGAGATATTCACTGATTTTGACAATAACTTTCTACAGAGTCGCTGACTCCACCTTTAACTTCTGCAGATGGTATTTACCCAAAGTGATTGATAATTTGTCTCCGATGCATTCTCTGAGGTAATGGAGTGTGTACCTCAGCCTCCACTCGACCTCTCCACTCCCAGTCCCTGCTCCATTCTGTTTCCTTCCTCTCATCTCACCTTCCTATTTCCCTCCGAGGCTACATACATACAAACATAAAAATATATCTGGGAGAGGGTACGGCTATTCATTTGAGATCAGAGGGTGCGTTATTGGCTGTGATTGGCGACTCTGCCGCACAGCAAGTTCCGTCTTTCTCTCCGGAAGGGGGGAAGGACCGATCAACTACAAAGCAATGGTGGAATTAGAGTGGGTCTGTTCTACCCCTCTGGAAATCCAACCTCCTTCCTTTTGCCTCGCACAACTCGTCGTCTCCAAGAATGAAAGAGGTTCTGTCAAAGACCAGAGCCTCCCAGGAAATAGCCAGGCTCGCTCACCCTTTCACTCGGCTCCTCCTCTTGTCCGTTCAGTGTGTGATGTAACTGTGCTGCTTGTTCACTTACTGTCAAATTCGTCCAGTACAGAAACAAAAGAGAACGAGTTGCAAGCTTGATCCTGGTAAGCCTCTTAAGATGGTCACCAGTAAGATTTAAAGTGATGATTAGACTGAAATATATATTTTTTTCAATGCTGATTCGGTTACCATTGGACTGAATTGAAAGTTGCATATTTATTTTTGGATACTTATTATCTCTAGTGACTTTCAACACCTCACCTGCCCGATCAATGCTAAACCAATGCAGTGCAGAATTTAAAGAAGAAGAGTGTGGAGAAACATGTATAGAATTATGCACAGGACTAGTGGACACCCATAAAACACATGAGGTCTTCATTTGAAACATTTTGAAAGTTGACAGGCCAACTGCAGCCATCTGTAAAAAAAATTCACTGATTCACTGGGTTTAACAGCTTCTCTTTGCTGACTAATGAAATTTCCAAATGAGCCAAAGCTCCAAGCCAAAAATGTAATAGCCGATACATCTAGTAGTAAATAAGTTGCTACCAGTTGCTGTAGTTGAGGGGCAAATATTTTGGTCATGCAGCTCCAATGAATTATAACAGCATGTCAGTACAGTTTATACTTGTGATATTGTGTGGAAAAGCTCTCAACCTTAAACAGGTAGCACAATGGAACCATGTCTTCTTAAAAAAGAACTGTTGGTTTGATTAATGTAAAATAAATCGAAAACTGTTCATTTCCACTTATTCCCCCTATCTGCATTGTGATCAGAGGGAAATATACTTCTCATGTCTCTACAAATGTGTATCCTCAGTTCCAATTAAATTAAGTCAGTTTTCCACACATGGAATGTCTAGGTGACAACCTGGCAGGTTATATACAGTAAACTGTGTCCTTGTATGAGTATGGAATCTAGCTCAAAGATAGAGAAATGAAGGGGTGAACATCACAGATTGAGCAAAATCTAACTAATGGACAAACCCTCAGCCTTGGACACCTGTTTCAAACCCAGCTGCCGACTGTTGAGATTTCATGATATATGACATTGCTCTAATCAAAGCTGTATACACTGCTGGTATTATCATGATATATGACATTGCTCTAATCAAAGCTGTATACACTGCTGGTATTATCATTATTGTATAGAATATGTACATTGTAGTCTCATGATTATCTTTGTAAGTGTTGTAGTGTTTCTGATTTATCCTAATGGTCACATATTATGCAAAATACACTTTTAACAATATGGGTGAGTCTAGAGACTCCCAAAGTAGATGTATTTCCCCTAATGACTTCATGATGGGTTAAGCAACGCCCCCTCATTACCAACCTAACTTAAGCACTACCTTCACCTGTGATAAGCCACATCCCCAGAACCCTGTGAATCTTACTGGCAGTTAGATTCAGGGCCAATCAGAGCAGACTGGGCTTTTTGGCGGGGCTTACAGAGACAGGCTCTAAAATGGAGTGTTTCAGGCAAGGGGCTGAAAAGAGGAGATTCAGCAGTGGCACTGTGAGAAATACAAAGGGTTTTTGGGACACTTAAGCATGAAAAAAGATTCTAGCAGAAACCCAAATTACAGTTTTGAACCTGAAAATTTGTATAATGTGACCTTTAAATAATTTGCTTCCTTATTGTTTAGTGATTAATACTATTGTTTCTGTGAATACTCTGACTCATAATGAGAGTGAAGCTGCTTTGTTGTCTTATGATAAAGTGTATGAAAGTAGTAGAACCATTTTTCTGCTCTTACAGGAATAGTTCAACATTTTGATGTTGTAAAGTTTATCTTTTGACTGCCAGTGTTTGAGCTAAGCTAACATGCATGAGTGACCTTTGCCCATTTCTATTTAAAAAAATGCACACAGAGTTACAGGAACAGTTTGTGCAACTTTTCTTGAGCCGTAGAGCGAGGCAAAAAGCAAAAAATTCAAAAAGTTGAACTGTTCCTTTGTAATATTTTTACTTACTGTGAAGAGCAAAGCAAGTATATTAATTTACACAGTTTTGAAGCAAATTCACCTTCTCTAATGTAGACGAATGACTCATTGACACTGACTTGCTTGTTTTCTCTCTTTTAGTAAATTAAAGACAGTCTAGAGGGATGAGTACAGATGGACATCAACTTAAAAAAAGAGAAGAAGAACCACAAGGACACAGAAGGACACTGGGAAAAAAGAAATCACCTTAAAGAAAAAGATGAGATTTGCAAAATATGCCTTCTACCAGGAATGAAGGGGGATCTGAGAGGATGGACCCAGGATGTCTGTGTGGGCAGGGCCTAAACCATTCAGGGAAGGGGGGCCCGTTTGCTCTGAGAACCCCCCTCCCCCCAACCCTGACAAAACAAGCCTTGCTGAGTGGGGTAAAGACCAATGAGGTCACCATAAAAACATTTTATTTTTGTAAACTTTTTTAAGTTTATGATTTCCAAAAAGAGCAAACACCTATGTACGTATATACATATTATATATATATTATGTGTGTGTAATATAGTGAGTATGTTTAAAGAAAAAGAAAAAAAGAAAAGAAAAACATCCCCCCCACACACACGTGTGTGTGTGGGGGGGGGGGGGTGGCTGGCCCAGCAGACATGTCACTATGTGATTGTAAGGGAAATATGGAGTATTCAGTAAAAAATCTTTTTTCCCCCGAGGCTATCTTCCACTAACGTTTTGCAGTGGTGTAGATGATAATTTGAGTATACATTTTGTCATGCAGTCTTTAGATTACAAACAACAGCAAGCATATGAATACATAAATGAACAAATAAATAAATGAATAGACCTACATTGGTCTCTAAATGGACATAGAAAGGATGAAAATGACCAGATGATATGATTATTTGATGAGTAAACAAGCTCATTTAGAAGACAGTCAGTAGTGGCTTGTGTCTGCTGGAGGCCCCGGCAGCCCCTTGACATCTCGACCAAACATGTTGTTGTAGTGTTGTGGTGTTGAGGTGGCTGTGCTGTGTAGTAAACTGCTTTTTGTACATCGTGTTGGGTGGGTTTAGGTTAGGGTGGGGTGGGGTGGGGGGGAGGGCAGTCTGAGGGATTGTACAAATTACAAACATGGGAAACTGTCGGCTCTCCCAAGTGTCATGGTGGAAAGGGCTCCCATCCATCTTTAAAAGGCAGTCTGTCCTCAGCATCCACCAACAGGGAAGGGATCGGGGGGGGGCAGGGGGGAGCCCTATATATATATATATATATATATATATATATATATATATATATAATCCAAAATAAGGGTTATCATGAGCAAACAGAAGTTTTACTAAGAGTCTCTTTAAAAGCCGTTCTATTTATATGATCTCAACTTTAGTGACATCCTTCTATATTTAAACGTTGTACTAATAACATGCCGTCAGAGGCATGGTCAGAGAGTCTCAATTGTAGCCATTTACTAATGTTGTATTTATTGTATTACCTGTTAAGAAGAAGAAGAAAAAAAAAGATTTATATATGAATATAGATATATCTATTTGTGATTTGCAACTCTTTGGACATAAAAAGTTTGCCTTTGATTTACCAACGTCCATTGCAGGATTCAATGCACTATCGACGTTCCGATGAGGTTTCTACTTTGTGTGTGATGTATCATTGTGTGGACATTGGTTTGGTTTTCCCCTTCCTTCAGTTCAGCTACTGAATGTAACTTCGAAAAAACTCTTCAAAAAACTTTTTAGGTAGATGTTGTTGTTTTCTATATCCTGAAGAGAGTAAAAAAAATAACGCATACAGTATTCTGTAAATGATATAACACGTGTAAAAATGATATAGCAAAAGTGTTTACTGATAATATGCTGGACTACTTCTTTCTTCTTCTGCTGGCTCAAAAAAAAAGAAATGGAAAAAAAATGTGCAAGAAAAGGATTAAGAGATGAGGGAAGAATTTTGAAATGGAGCCCCTGCAGCCAGTCTGTGGGAAGAAACACAGACGTGTTGTATAATCATTACAGGATCACCCACCAATTCTTCTGGGCCAGGCTTTTCAAATTTGATACGAACAAGGAGAAGAGGAGCGGCCATTGGAGAAAACGAAAGACATAAGTCTTATATAAAGATATAAATCCTTTTTTTATATATTGATTTTTTTTCTCCTTGTCCGTCTCTCTCTCTCTCTCTCTCTGTCTCTCTTTGTCTTCCCCCATTGGATCTAAGGTGCTGTGGGCGAGTGCTATGTGTGGGCGAGTGAGGAGGAGGAAAAAGAGGGGGGGGCACATGGGAGGCATGGGTTTATAGTCGTTGTACTCTGACGAGGTTTATGGGGTGGACGAAATAAAGGAAACGGATATGGACAGTACATCCTGAAGGAAAAGGTGTTTAGATGTCCGTCTGTTTGAGTTTGGCAAAAAAAAATATGGAGATTAAGACAACACATTGCAGGACTGGTCAATTTTTTAGATGTTTGCCTATTTTTTGCTTCCATATCAATAAATATTTTATACTATAATAATGCAAAGGTCCAAAATTAACATTTAGGTGTTTTATTTGACTAAACCTTGCCTTGTTTATGTCTTACGGCCAATTACTCAACATTAGTTTTTTTTTTTCAATACTCTGAACCAGATATTTCAACTTCGAAAGCACTTACATCAATATTTCAACTTCGAAAGCACTTGCATCAACTTAGCACTATTCTGAAGGTTATTACACAAGGAGTTGTTCATATGTTGTCAATTATCTGCTTTAGGATTTGATACATTTTCTTCTTAAAAAAGGCTTTACACATTGATGTTGATTCAACGGCTACATTATTATCATTACTTTACAATAGAGTAGAGGAAAACATTTGAGGAGGCGCTGTTATTATTACAATGCAAAACTCATGTAAAATCACACAGAAAAAACCAGTCAGATGTCTGTCATCTAGTCAGCCACACAGAAATGTATTTACAGTCATTACCTGCCTTCCAAGGCTGAGGGTTTCTTACTCTTTTTAGGCCTAATAACCATAGTCAGGCGCTTCCATTGTTGTGTGTGTGTGTGTGTGTGAGAGAGAGATGGAGTAAGCTAAATCAACGTTCTTCCAGCCTTGACTTGAAGCTCGGTGTATATAGCTGCTTGGTTGTCTTTTAAACATTTTCAGAATTTGCCCACTGATTGTGTGGCTGCCTTTACCGTTGCGACACCGTTATCCTGACCTTGAATTAAACTGTTGTGGTGTTGGGTTTCCATTATTCTGTCCACCTCCTGCCTGAGTACAGTGTGTGAATGGGGATAGGTTTTTGGACAAGGACATTCTGGAGGCCTGGTTAGTATACAAACTCTCTCTTCTCTTCCTCCTCTTTTTCTTCCTCATCCATGTTTCCAGCTTCCCAAATGTGAGCCAATAAGGACTCACTTCTCTGGTGTTTTAGTTTAAAAACAGATGTGTCTTGCTTCTACACTGTATGTGAAAGGATCCAGCGGTACCTCCCCATGTTGCTGCATTCAGTTTTCTCTCTAAGTGGATGTGACTGTTCACTGCACGGACGTCTCAAAGATAACTCAAAAGACTTGGACTACATGAGCGGAAGTGTGTGTCTGTGGGGGAGGGGGGCATCCAGTGGAGGGACTTTTTTTTTAAAGAAGCCTATCCACCAACAAAGTAGAAAAAAGACACTGGGACTTTACGGAAAACAAACAAACAAAAAACTAATGAAAAACAACTAACGATGTCAATCTCTAGGCAGAGCTCCAGGTATCCTCAGAACTCTGCCTGCTGTCTTCTTTTAATTCATTTTTGACCTTTTTTCTGTTCTTTCCGTTGTTGGATTCAAAGAGTTTTGTCCTGTTTACTATGTACTGTAAAAAGCTGTCCATCCGTTTACTGGTTAAGGGGAGATAAAGAAAAAAATATGTGTGTGTGACGCAGCTTTCATCTTAGCGCTGGTCATTTTCTGTTGGCTGATTCATGTGTGAAAAAAAACATTGTGAGCTAGCATGTTAGCTCCTCTATCTTGAGCCCTTGGTCTCTCTCCACATCTTCCCCTCTTGCCTTTATGCTAATTTATATGTATATATTAGGGCTGTCAAACAAATAAAACATTTTAATCAGATTAATCACAGGATTCTGTGGATTAATCACGATTAATTTTACCATTCGAAATATGCCAGAAAAATTTGAATTTTCTCTGTATATTGTTGTACGAACGGAAAGATAAATGACAGAAGGTGGATATGTACATTTAAAATTAGTATGTTTATTAATTGAAAATCCAAATGATGGTTTGAATACTAAAATACATTTAAATCAAACTAAAATATATAGGCCTACCTACCAAACCATAATTCAATTGGTCTGTCTCTTTACTATGTCTTTGGGCAAATATAGGATAGTCTATAGAATGGCATTTATTTGGTGAATCTATAGGTTGTGCATTATTGAATACAACTTGATTACAGTCCGCGGTGTGTGCGTGTGTGTGTGTGTGTGCATGCGTGTGCGTGGGTGCGTTTGTACGCGTGACCACATCCTAGGGGACTGTTCATGTGTGCCAGGAAGCCAACGTTATGTTGATGTCTGATCACACACACCTCTGAAAACTGCAGACGTTTGTGTCCTCGCGGGCTCTGAACAGAGCGGACAATGTTTCTCCTCCTGTTGCTTCAACATCAACTGCCACCCGCGGCAGTTGATTTTATATAGGCTACTATCTATGCCCCCGACACAGACGTGACCGTTAGCAGTTTAAAACTTTAAAACACGGCACGGGCTAACATGCTGCTATGTTTGGCTGCGCGCAGCTACTGATCCTGGGTCAGTAGTGGCTGTAGTACAGAGCCGGTGGGATGTACGGGGCGGATCGTTCTGCACATGCATTAAATGCGTTAAAAAAATTAACGCCGATAATTCAAGAAATTAATCACCCTGCATTAACGCATTAATTTTGACAGCCCTAGTGTATATATATATATATACACACCATTGCAAAGCCCTCCGACCCTTATGACCTGCTCTAACAGTACACACATACTATATGGAAAAAATCCTTGAGCTTCCTTACCAAAACCTATGTGGGGTATTCTGCAACAAAAAAAATCCCCATTTCTTTATAATGTGTATACCTCAGCTCCACCCCTCCCCTCCCCCTTACTGTAGCCCACCCATAGCCCTAATATAACCCCATAAGACCAACCACACCTACCTCCCCTGCTAACACGCTGACCTCCAACATAAAAGGCCACAGTATACTTTTTTGCAGACATACATTTAGGCAAGTTTTGCTTAGGCTAAAAGGTCACATGAATAATTCCCACGCCAGCCCTCATAATGTATTTACCTCAGTCTGAAGCATTGTAGTAGCATCCATCTTATTGCTTAGTCAATTAGTAATTTTTTATTTAATTTTTTTAAATGAGCCAACGTTATCTCATAACCATTAAAGGTCACATAGGTCGCAAAGAAGGCTATTTTTTTGAAGTTTTTCATAATGCCTTTGTCAAGGGTACGCTCCCCAGGAACAACAGCTGGCGTAGAAAAACATTACCACTTTTGTCCAAAGTGGCCACTAGAATGAACACAAACTGAAAGTTCCTCGGAGCACCTTTAATGTTGGAAAATGAAAAAAAAGATGCATAACAGGTGACCTTTAAATGTGTTTGCATAAACCTATAATGTTTTTTTTATGTAATCCTATGTGAAGTGAAGGTCTGCCATTGTCTACAATTGCACATAATAATAATGGAAAGATGTCTTTTTTATTTCTTTCAGTTGAGACCAAACTCAATAAGCAGAAATGTAACTACTATGCACCAAGTGAAAAAGCTGACGAATATGCTAAAATACATAAAATAGTTTACACCATGCAATCAACCACAGAGGGAAAGTAGGAAAACATAATGAGATAGTCAACCATAATGCTGAACTTTACATGAGGAACCAATTCCATTCAAATACATTAAAGTGGTTGTGGAATACAGTACATATGCTTATTGTCCCATGTCAATTTGTCATACCAGTGCTCTATTTTACTATTCATTCCACCAACGTGGCCCAATACAATCTGATGTAATGTTCTCGAAGGCCATCCAAAGCAATCTCTATCAGCACTTAAAATGTAACACTCATTTGAGCATTTTATAATATTTCTCCTTTTCTGGTTTAGGCCATTAAAACTCCACTGATAAAGTAAGGGATATACAGTATCACCCTCTCCCTATGACTGTTATCCCTTAAGAATAACAAAAAAAACAATTCCAATCCAGTTGTCTTTTTAACGAGGACTTCCTAACTGTTTCCACTCTTCAGTCTATAGTGTAAATACTTGTACAGTACAACGCTTTCGTGATATAACAATTTGTAAGTGTCGATATATTCCGTAGGGGTTTTTTTTGTGTGTGTGTCCGTTTTTTTAAGCAATTCTGACTTTTAGCTTGAAGTATACTGTTGCCTTTAACACATCCATGTCACAATCTCCCCAAAAAGCCCTGACAGCCTATCCTGTCCTATGCAGATCCCCCCAAAGCACAAAGGGTTTGAATGGTGACTATATATATAGTGAGTAAAAATAGAACGAAAAAGATCAGTTTACTTCCATTCCGTTTTGCATTTGTTGGTCTGTTTTTATGTTTTATGAGGCTTCTAAATGTGCTTTTTGTATTTCTTAAAGTGTACAGATCCCCTCCTTGTCTCAGTCCATAGCAGAACATTGTATTACTGTATAGTAGAACAATTAGAGAGACTTTGCTTCTTCATGTGTGAGCCGTGGCTTCACTTTAACCCTGTGTGTACACCCAAAAATCCATTTCTGTTTCAGCACCTGTACCTATACTGGCTTTGGTTGTCTTTGTATTTGATTTTTTTCTCTCCTGGTTTTCATTTCTGTATGCTCCCAATTGTGCTTCAAAGAAAACAATACTATTTATTACAATATTGGTACATTATTATCACAGTTATTATTGCAGTTATATTAGTACCATGATTACTATTAATAAACATTTCTTTATTCAGTAATTTTGCGTGTGTGTGTGTGTGTGTGTGTGTGTGTGTGTGTGGTTGAAGTGGTTTATGTGTGTGATCTGCAGAAACAAGTCTACTCAAGCACACTTCATATTAACTGAGATTTCAGTAATGTTCTTTTTCAAATTCTTTTTAGCCAAAGAGATTTCTGGAACAAGAGCAAAGGGCAGTCTCCTTGACTCACGCTAAATCTGTTCAAAACACTGGTTCACTTATTAGATTATGATACAGCACATTGACACATTGAGACACAATATGTGACAGAATAAAAACAATATATAGAAATAAACAAATAATAATATTTATCTATTTGTTACATTTGCTATCTACTGTGTGTTTGTGTGTGTGTGTGTGTGTGTGTTTCCATCATACACTATGTGATACACAGATAAATAGCTCCTTCTAGTGGTATGTGCACTCTTTTTCACTCACTTACTTCTGAATGGATTTCACAATGCTCACATTAACTTAATTTGGAACTTCAAAATAATTGAATACATTTTATCAGTGCAACGGTGATAAAATGTTCAACGATGACTTATGGTGAACACACAATTAACATACATTAGAAACAAGCAAGTCAAAGTATTTGAAAAGTAAATATTGTAAAATATATATATATATATATATATATATATATATATAGGGGAGAGTGGGGTGAGATGTGCCACTTTTTACTCAAAGTCACTTTAAAGTGAGGCCTTGACAGTTATGTCTCCAACTCAAATGTGTACATACAGTATATTTCAGAATGTTGTGCATCCCTGGCAATAAAAACTTGTCTTAAAAGTTGTCTTGTGGCACAACTTGCCCCTGGTGTGGTGTAAATTGTGCCACAAGAGAGAATACCATGGGGTAAATTGTGCCATTGATATATATATATATCTCATAAACTGTAATGCAAGACAAATCCATAAGACAATTACTTATTTAAGGTTTATTTAAAGTAAATATTTTACAAAGATTGAAGGCCAATTTTCTTAAACAAGGCCTAGCAGATCTAGGTGGTTTTACCTGCAAAGCTCACAATGACAAAGTCACCATCATCATCTTTCTGGCCATCTGAACTCTTGTCAGTGGAATGGAGATGTCACGTCTCTTCTGAGCTACTGTAGACGATAAATTTCTTTTTGGTGACCAAAATATACATTCATGCCACTGGCACAACTCTCAGAAATGTACGTTGCACTAGCTGCTCCGTGCTTGTTATGTGGAACCAACTGCCACCTGACAAATGTGATTCCCCCTCCATTTCTGCCTTTAAATCAAGGCTCAAAACCCATATGTACACCCTGGCTTTTCCTCCCCATTAACTATCTTACCTCTGCACTACTATCTTTGTTTATATGTGGATGTATGGGCTTTATGTCTTTTATTTTGGTTATTGTTATTTTACCTTCATTGTTTACCTACTGAATGCACTATGTACAGCACTTTGGACAATGCAAACTGTTATACATGTGCTTTTATAAATACTTTTTACTTACTTACTTACTTATAACTCCCCTAGGCCCTTTGGCACAAATCACCCCAACCCCAGAATTTTGGATAATTAGCATAATGCAGCAGTTTAGGGCTGACATCGTGCTAACTGTATAGACTCGAAGTGTAGCATACTAAAGCACTAAAACATGTGTCAAATGTTTTCAAACGTGCCTATAATTGTTCAGACACAATAATCAAAAAACCTTAATCATGGAAATGTTACTTTGAAAGGCAAAACAGTTTTTGGAGCTTAAATGCGCTTATATCTTATTCCTTCTGTCTCCCTTCTTAAATATATGGTCACATTTCCAATTTCTTCCACGGTTTTCTAGAAACAAGGGGTGGCACAACTTCCCCACTGACACAACCCAGGCCACTCTCCCCTAAGAAGTATGTGCACTTCTTAATTCCTAAGAAAGTGCTTTCATGGCTTGAGAGTGTATTAAGTTACATGTGTGCTCTATCTGCTGCAAACACCGCCTATTTCCCTCATCTGATCAGTAACAATACACACTATACACGATTTTTTATTTGACATTAGTGTGTTTAAACCTACTTCAAATCCACCGTCGGTTAGCGGTGCATCCTTTACGGCTCGTGAATTTTTAGATTATTTCTGTAATAAAATAGATAAAGATATAAAATGAGTTCCTCGTTGCCAGCTACCTCAGCAGATTCGGTCGTAAAAAAATATTTATACGCACTTCTGTGTGTCCAAAAGTTTTAAAATATCTTGCCAGGATTCCATTCACTGAGTTATCTGATCAACGTTGGTAGATGCCATGAGCTGAAATGTCCCTGTGATGGAGTCTAGACACTGGTGAATAAAGCAGGGTCAAGAGCAATGCTCAATTCAATTCAGTTTATTTAAGAAGGGGACAGTGCAAATTAATTAAACACATGATCATACATGGGTTAAAATGCCAGAATTAGCCAAAATGCTATTTTTCATCTGTATTCCCCTGACATCAATGTTAAAAGAAAATACAATTACACAAGATTAAAAAAACAACAACAACAACAATAACATGACAGAACCCCAGAGCACAAAGCAGGGCATCACAGAACATACAGAACTGACTAACTAAGGTAAAACAACACAACACAAAACACAAAGCATCCATCTCATCTGATGGATGAGAGCTGGACTTGTGCTAAACTAACTGGGAGGACAAACTGGGAAGGCTGGGGGGGGGGGGATGGTGTGGGGGAAGAATTATGTCCATCTGACATTGAGGGTGCACCCACACTAGGCAAGATGCCCTGTACCGTGCCCAAGCACCCCCTCCCCACTGGCCTGGCCTGTACTCACACTGCTCCTAAAGATCTGGTGCCCTTGTTTTTTAATATTTTCATCCGGTCAAATTTGCAGCATGCATTTCACTTCAGCATCAGACCAACATGAATTCTCAAGGCAACATTTTGGGTCTCTGTCTGTGCGTGTGCTCGTGTCGACTCATTATTATCTGTACCGTGCCCAGGCACACCTCTCCCAAATGTGCTAGAGCGAAAGAAAGTGTACCGTGCTTGTGTACAGAACGGAGCACTCACACAGGTCAAACATACTAGACTTTAGGGGGCCAAAGGTACTTGAGCACGGTACAGATGGCCTAGTGTGAGTGCGTCCTGAAATACCAGCTGACAGCAGAAGAGAAAGGAAGTTTTAAAATCGTTATAGCAGAGAAATGAGGCTCACAGAGGTCATGGCTAAATCTGATTGGTTTAACCGGAAGAGTGACCGCCCCTCGGTCAGCTGATCGAGTTAGAACCAGGAACAGACAGAGAGACGCAGACACAGACAGAGGGAGACAGAGAGAGAACATTTGGAGTAGAATAAGCATGGAGATAGTCAGTCTTCCTGATCTATGCTTCATTGAAATGTAATTGACTTGACTGAGCAGCAGCATGTACTGTACATGGCATGCAGTCTGCTGATATGAAATACAAAGCACTTTCTGATTTCAATTCGGGTACTGTATTATGAGTAACAGCGATACAATGAACGTACTCCCACGTTATTTGAACCCTGTCGAGGTGGTTAATGCCTAGGCTCTGTAAACGTACATTTTGTTAGCTTAGGTGGGCCCCTTTAGTTTACACACCCTTTGTTTGCATACCAGTTCATACAGAGTTTAAGCTTATTGTATAAACAAATTTATTTTTCAGTGCACACAAGGTATCTTAAGGAGATATTCGCTGAAATCAATTCAAAAAGTGATTTAACCTAAAAGCCTTCTCCAGAATCGCTGACTACAGCTTTCACGGTCAAGTCTAATTGTCTGTAGATTATGGGGAAGTGAATTCAAATTTTCATATGTCAAATATTTTTCCTCATTATTTGAATCACAATTCTGTAATTTTACTAAAACATAAACAAAACCAAAGGTATGATACTTCATAAGGTCTGTCCATAATTGAAACTTGTGGATTTACAGTAAATGTTTCCTAGCAAAAGAACGTGAAATAGGATATTGTACAGTGTATTATTATTCCAACTGAGCTGCTGTCAATTTGACAATGGATAGTGTTTAAAGCAGCCATATTGACCTGTAAAGTCGAGGTGAGCTTTTTAAATGTAGCTTATGTACATTTAATGTGGACTAAAGTAGCTCATAGTGTGTGGTGTGAACCAGCTTCTAGTTGTTTGCCATCTTAGCTCTTTACCTTGAAGGTGGATATTTAGGGAACCACTGTTAAATATCCGTCCTCAGTTCTGTGAAGATTGCTTTCAGTTGTTTGTGGGTACTTGTTTAGTTTAAAAATAGAATACTTAATGTATCCCTAAAAGCTTCCGCCAGTTCCTTATTTTCCCCATGGGTTCTTTTCAGTGCTAGTCCTTCTCTCCTATATCACATTTACGTAACACTTTTGAGGGCTTGTCTTATTATGGCAAGTAACTGTGGGCTAACTTTGAGCACCCCTTAAGTTTAAAGTTAGTAATTATAAAATGTGGAAAGTGGATCCAGCCAGTGTTTTAAAAGACCCAGTATATTAAAGGTGCTATTAGACAATTGATCCTTCATCTAAGGACAATTTAGTCAGGATAATAAAAATATGTCAACTATGTGAAGTCCAATGCATGGCAGAGTTTCTTTAGTTAATCAAAACATGCACAGCAGCATAGAGATCCCAGGAAAAGAACAATAGCAATGTTCGGCTCGTGATGACACGCTAAACAGCTGTTGCAACCGGTGAATCACGGCCGTTTAATAACGTGCATAAATTATCATTTATAGAGATCGGGAAACTTCATGCACTTACTCACAAGGGCGATGCAAACAAACTCAGGGAGAGCATGTTTCAACCATGGATTGATAGGTGGTTACTGCGGCAACGTGCACGCTCACACAACAGAGAGAGAAAGAAAAAGAAACTTCACTAAAGAAACTTCACTAAACAGCGCTCTGGCTGACTGACGTGACGGCGCTAACTGACAGTTATAATGTCATCCACACTGAATAAAACACAATTTAAAACACACCGGTCTCCTCACTAGCAGTTTGTGTAGTATGGAGCCAAGGGTGCGTTCGGATTACACAGTTTATTCAATCAATTTAAAGTAATGCACCGCATTTAAAGTTCAGTAACGATAACGGCGTTGAAACGACAGAAACAGTAATTAGTTAGATTACCCCGTTATTGAAAGAAGAACGGCGTTATTTTTAAACGGCGTTATTCCCAACACTGCCTATAAGCCTCCTTTCTTTCCTATACCTTTACCCCTAAACGTCATCGGGGTTAAGGGGAGATGAAAGGTGCTTCCTATCGAACATAGGAAAAGACAGCACTGTTTCAAATGAATTCGACTCCACTTTTCCTAACCGACGTCATTGCGCGACGGCGAGTAGTGTTGACGTGAGTCACTAGCGTGAAACTACACTATTTTCTGAAAATAGACTACAACAAGCACTCGTTTGATCCATGCGTTCTTTTCATAGCCTATTGATTTTAATCAGGTTGTCGCCAACAGAGTGAGAATCACTTAGATCGGACTTGGCCAAGGGGAATATGTAAGGCCACTTGAATCCCAATTCACATGTGAAAAAAAGAGAGGCTACACTTATGTTGATGTTGAAATTAACTGCCCCCAGTAATCTTCATTAAATGTGAAGTTGGCATTTTATTTTCTTATGGTGTAAATTATGTGCTACGAAAATAACTACTATGATGTTGGTCTTTTATGGGTTCTTTATTATCTTTATGGGGGGGCAGAGGGGTTTGTTTTAGCCGAGTTCAATCTTTCTCTCTTCTCTTCTCCTCTCTTCTGTTTTACCTCTAATTCGTTTTCGTGTAGTCTGTAAACTCCGTCGGTGGCTTGTTGCTTTAAATATTGCCGCCGTAAAGGATTATGGGATACCACTATCTCCTTTCCTTTCGCATAGGTTGGTCCGGAGTAACCTATGCTAAAGGAGGGTTAAAGGTAGCCTGGCATTCCCAGACCTGCCACTAGGCGCTGGCAAATTAAATTTGCTGCGCGTGTTGGTCTGGACACGCTCCGTTGAAGCTTTATCAAGAAAGCCAGAAATCTGGCTATGGTTTCAATTGGTTCTATCTAATATGGGTGCGCCAGAGCCCTTTATATGGTACTCTGGGGAGGACGTAACCGGATGACGACAGTGACGTGCATGCGACGTCGAAGCCGTGATAGTAAACATCAAAGATGGCTGCGGATATGTTGTGTGAGTTGGAGACTGCTTTGGCCTCGACCCTTAACGATTTGGAAGACGGCACTCAAATCTTTCATTAGCAAGTAAGTGGAATGTTCTATTTTGCCGACCGACAACGGCAAACGTTTAATTTAACAGTTTAACAGCTGTTCGCTAAACGAAAGGGGCTTACGTCGCCTTGTGCATCGCTCTGATTGCTTGTAGTGCTATCCAACTGCGTGCAGTGGCATTTGAAATGCACGAGTAGGAGCCGCCCCTTGAGTTGGAAATTACTATTGATCGTGGCCAGACCCTCTATCGTTCAAGATATCAGGGTCTGGATTTCCAGGCTAGGTTAAAGGATGAATCGAGGCTCCTTTCCTATGCCTTTCCTAAGCATTTTGAGAATTTGAATCACCTATCCGCCGAGCACTTCTGGGTCATCTCGATAGGAAAGGAAATTTCCAATGCAAAAAAGACTATTCGTAGAGGCCCAGAGATTCTGTTGATTTTTGAAAAAATACTTTATTTTCAGTTTCTTCCAACAATAGTTTACCATTTTACAGACAATCTTTAGATTAGACAATAATATAAATTAATAATTAATAAATAAAAACACTCAATAAAACACAGATTTAAAGGAGAGCTTCCCTCCACTGCACAGAGCACACTGCTGAGGTGAAGCACCAAAAGTCCCTGAACTCCTCCATTGTGTTCATTAGTGAGTGATACTTGAAGTCCACCTTTCATACTGCCGCAAAATCGGTGCTAGTTCAGAGCTAGAGCCAGTTTTTTGGTTTCACACCGCCAGAGAGCCGGCTCCGGGCTGTAAAAACTGGTTCAATCCCAGCTCCAGGATTGAGCTGGGCTAGAATGAGAACTGCCTTTACGCCAGGGGCAGGGGGCGGGTTATCCCAACCTTCATAAACAAGCAGACCAATGAAGACAGTGACCAGCATTTTTTAAAACACCGAAGTCAACAATGGACCAAAGACGAAAGCACAGTGGACAGTGGAGGAGACAGTCTCCTTGCATTCTGGTCTTCTTCCGAGGTCCAGAACAAGTTAAAGGGCGCAACACAAACAAAGGCTATCTTTGATCAGTTGCAACGGGAGATGACTGCAGCGGGTTACAACTGGAACGCCAACCAGATAGTCAACAAACTGAAAAAGTTAAAGAAGGACTACAGGGACCAAAAGAAAGACCTGGGGCGAAGCGGCAATGGACGGCAAAAGACAGGTCCACATTTCGACGTCCTAGACTCGGTCCTCGGCAAAAAAACGGCAGTTCCTGAGGTTTGCCTTTCAGGGCCGGCATTTTCAGTTCAGGGTGCTTCCCTTTGGGCTCTCCCTCTCCCTGAGGGTTTTCACCCAGGTGGCCCAGGATACAGCCCGTCTGCTGTCACACGTGGCCCGCCTGGGCTTGACAGTGAACCATGTAAAAAGTTGTTTGAAGCTTTCCCAACGGGTCGCCCATCTGGGGTTGGTCCTGGACTCGACATGAGGGCCTACCTTTCACCTCGGCGCGTGGACGACATCCTCCACCTCCTTTCCCTCTTCAGGGCCAGCCCAGCAGGATGCTGCTTTTTATTCAATTTCTTCAGCTCTTGGGTAAACTGACAACTGCCTCAGCTTTTGTTCCTTTGGGCTTACTGCCCACTCCAAATGTGGCTGAACAGTCTCCACTTGGATACCAAGTGTCACAGGCAGAGGAGGGTCAGGGTGTCTCGGCAGTGTCTCGTCACTCTGTCTCCGTGGAGGGAGAGGGCATACTGCTCAGGGGCGGTGGTCTGCCCAAGCCGGTGTACGCCATATCAACATGCTGGAGCTTCAGGCTGTGCAGCTGGTGCTGACCCATTTTCGCCAAGTATCCCGAGGCCTTTTGACTTGGGCGTCTCCCCGTCTGGCCAGCCTGCAGGCAGTCTTTTAACCAGGGGACAGGAATCATGTCGCAGACCTTCTCTCCCGACGGAAGCCTCCACCGGGAGAATGGCGGCTTCATCCTGAGGTGGTTGAGACGATATGGGGCCTCTTTGGCACAGCAGCGGTAGACCACTTTGTTCGTAAGATTAACTAATTACAAGCTATCCAGGTTTATTTGGGGACACTCCGTCTAGGACTAATCTAACAGAGCATGATATTTACGTTGGCGATGCTAAACCCATCCGGAAGAGATTTTATAGGGTCTCTGAGGAGAAGACAAAAATACTTGACCGTGAGATAAACTACATGTTGGATTGCAGTACCCTCTTCTTCCAGTTGGGCATCTCCATGCTTGCTAGTTGAGAAATCAGATAAATCACCTCGATGTTGAAACAATTTTTGTAAAGTTAATACAGTGACCAAGTCTGATTCCTTTCCACTTCGTCAGATTGAGGATTGTATAGACCAAGTTGGTGCAGCAAAGTTTGTAAGCACATTTTATTTGTTAAAAGGGTACTGGCAGGTGCCATTAACACCAAGAGCTCAGGAAATATCTGCCTTTTTACACCGTCCAGCCTGTTCTCTTATACTGTTATGGGTTTTGGTTTGCGCAACACACCAGCTACATTTCAAAGGTTAATGAATATGGTTGTCAACAGACTTGAAGGTTGTGCAGTATTTGGAAGATGTTGTGATTTACAGTAACACCTGGGAGGATTACCTAAGTCGCATTCGGGCGTTGTTTGAACGACTTGCAAATGCAAATTTGACTGTAAACTTAGCTAAATGTGAGTTTGCAAAAGCCATATTTATTTTATTTTATTGTATTTAACCTTTATTTCACCAGGAAGGTCCCATTGAGTTACAGTAACTCTTCTCACAGGGAGTCCTGGCCAAGACAGGCAGCAGAAAAGAAGTTGCAGAATTTGCACAAGGCCACAAACACACAAACAAAGTACACCACAATTGACACTATACTGCTAAAATTACACTTCATAACAGGCTATATAAAAACAAGCTAATACATACAGCTAAAAAAAAATTAAAAATAAATAAAAGGCATCAGGTTAAAAACAGTTGCAGTGTTCTTTAAGAGCTGATTGTAACATGTTTTTAAAGGTACTGAGTGGTGGGAGTGATTCCAGCTTTAGAGTGGCTTGAAGTTCATTCCAGACCTTTGGTGCATATGATGAGAAAGCTGTTGTACCCAGTTGTGTTCTTGTTAGTGGTGTGGTTAATAACATATATTCTGATGACCTTGTTTTGTAAACACTGTTATGGAAGGAAAGCAAATTTGAAATGTAAAGGGGTAGTTTACCCATTAGTGCTATCTCAATAAAAATCAGTGCATGTAGTTTCCTTCTAAGGGAGAGGGAGGGCCATTGTACAGCCTCATACAGAATGCAGTGGTGAGGTCTAGCTGGGGCACCTGCGATGAAGCGCAGGGCTGAATGGTAAATTACATCTAGTTTGTTTAATAGCGATGAGGAAGAATGCATATAAATGAGGTCACCATAATCTAATACTGATAAGAAAGTGCTCTGCACTAACCTTTTCCTTGCTAAATGAGGAAAACACTTTTTCATGCGAAAAAAGAAACCTAATTTAGGTCTAAGTTTTTTTAAAAGGCTCACAATATGGACATATCTTGGCAAAGTGGTTGGTCAAGGTCATGTGCATCCATTTCATGCCAAGGTGTCTGCTGTGGAGGAGTTTCATGTTCCCTCTACGAAAAAAGAAGGTTGGCTACTAACCCTGTTTTTGCCGTAATGTCTCAACAGTGGTGGCTTCTCTGACCGACTCGCTAAAGATGAAATCCAAATTGATCTAGTCTACCTCATGGCAGAAAGCCTTTAATGACTTTAAATCTTTGTTATGTTCTGCTCCAGTCTTCCTAGCTCCCAGACTTGATCAGCCATTCACGCTCCATGTTGATGAAAGCCATGTTGGAGCAGGTGCAGTTCTCCTCCAGGCTGATGAATAATGTACAGAACATCCCGTTAGCTTTTATTCCAAGAAGTTCAACGTTTACCAACTGAACTATTGAGTGATTGAAAAACCAGCATTGGTATTAGTTTTGGCTTTACAGCATTTCAATGTCTACCTTGATTATGGAATGCCAATTGTTGTCTCAATGGACCATAACCCTCTCAACTTCTTGAACTCTGCAGAACCCCAATCAGAGGCTAATGCAATGGGCCCTGTTTTTGCAACCTTGCAGCTAATGCTGGGCTTACACTTGAGGACTTTTAAAATACTTTGAAAAGACTGAAGACTGACACCCTCTCACATCTAAAGACAATCGACTCACACCTGAAGACTCATAGAATGAGATTTTGAAAAGACAGGGGGTCTCATATTGCAAGACTACAACTAGATTCCTTTTGAGATTAATATCGGCATCGCCCCGTTGAAAACCCATGGACTATACCAACGTGGTACTTTCGTACCTCAGGCTACTTAACCCTAGATAGCACACAAGATGGCTTAGCATTATACAAACGTATATTGTACAAATGGGTCTACAAGCTGTAATCTGTTTGAATTTGTTAATATACAGAATTAAGAAAACCGGAAAACACTTGTTTTTTTTTTGTTTTGTTTTTTTTATGTTTTCGCTGTAATTTTTTAAAACAGAGCCTATTGCGCTCTATTTTTTAATAGAAGGCAGTGTCTATCGACTAAACATGAAGTAGGATTTTGAGTGACTTCAACTTCTGTGTTACGTGAAAATGGGTCCGTGGTACAACCGCCCGAGACAGTAGGAGACAAAATCACCCAAATAAACCCCAACTAACCACCTAAATGTAACCCAAAATAGCTTTCAGGGACCTACTACCAATAAACTATACAGAAATAAATGGCATTACAAAAAACTGAAAAGAAAGTTAGAAAAACACAATCACTTCGCAGCTCACTCACACACGCTATCTGATCTCACTCAGAGAGAGAGAGAGAGTGTGTGAATGACGTCACACGCTACCTGTCTGACTCTAAGCATTACCCAGAACACCATGGATGCCAGTCCAAGCGACAAAGAAAAGAGATACACACACACACACACACACATACAGTATAGCCATTTGTCTTCCATCTCCTTTGGGACACAAGACAGAGTGGTGTTGTCCACTTCCACCACATCATTTACCTAAACAAAACAAATGCCCTCATCGATCCCCGTTCCACCACTGTCCCCCTTTCCAACCAGAGCAACCAGGGAACAAAGTCACCAACACACTGTATTGAAACATAGACGGAGTAAGAGAAAGCTTGTGCACCTCATAGCATTGATCTGTCATCACCTTCCATTGTGTACTAAACCATCCCCACTGTCGACACTGTCCAAGACAATAGATTTGCTGTTGGAGCAGCTTTCTCTGTCCTCTGTGTGTGGCTTAAGTGGTCTAACTGTACCGCTAATGGTGGCAAGGATCACTGAGGCCAGTGGTTCTCAAAGTGTGGGGCGCGTCCCACCGGTGGGGAATAGAGACATGACAGGTGGGGCGCAACGAACGGGAGGAAAATATGTCCAGATCCGTGGCACATATTTTTTATTTTTTTTTATAAATATATATTTTTTACCGGTTCCCAGCGTGAGTTGGAGGAGTGAAGAAGAGCCCCTGCTATTTCCCTTCTTCAATTAACACGTAGCCTAGAAACCTTAATAACGTGGAAAGAACAGACGCCAAAGTCATCGGCTCAGCACGCGGGCCAGGTGCAATCACTAATAAAGAGTGTGGCGCAAGATGCGCAATGGACACACTGTGTCATTCACCGAACTAAACAAAGTTTTGACAGAGGTTGTGATAGGGTCAATTTCATCACACACACACACACTGATCATACAGCTGGGCTCACAATGAGGCAACGTGTTGTAGCAGGTCTTTGAGTTCAGAGCGGAGATTCGGCTCTTTTCTTCATATACAGCATATACAAGTGTTGTAGACCTGCCTTCAACTGTCTTGGGTTTAAGAAATACTCCTTCAACTCAGCCTCAGTCTAGTTTTAAAAAAAAAAGTCTGTCAGCTGCTGCTGCTGCAGACGGGATCGGAGTCGGCACCGTGCGCATCAACAGTCATTCAAAGCAGCGGTAGTAATCACACAACCGGACGATGTAGAAAGTCCCGTCAGTTAAAAATAGTAATCCAGTTTTCAAATCCATGTTAAAATCGGAAGGATATAGAACACGTTAGCTTAAAAAAAAAGTTGCTAACAGTGTCAACAGTGTTGTGTTCAGGTCGGCTCAGTAATATTAGGCAAATGTCTATAAAAGGTCATCATGATGTGTTCAAATGTAGCACAAAAAAAAAAAGTTTTGGCGAGAATCTTGAATAATATAGTTTGTGAAAAATTTGTTTTTTCAGCAATATAAAATAAATAGTCAATATGGAATTATGACCTGTTTAACATCCTATCTTGAGCTCTGATCATCTTAAAAGGCAATTTAAGCAATTATACAAGTTCTATTTCAACACAATAATAGAAAAGTGATGACACAGATGCTTATATTTTCTCTATTTTTGAATTGTATTACTTGATTTTATTTTAAACTTTTAAGCCTGACCTATTTTGTTACTATTTTGTTGAAGCAATCGGGGAACGGTGGGGCTTGAAAATATTCCCACCTCCAAAGTGGGGAATGACAAAAAAAGTTTGAGAACCACTTGCTTAGGCCATCTCAGGGTTAGTGATTGGGGGTGTCTGGTCAATAAATAGACCCCTCCCCAATGGGTGGATATGAGAAACTTGAATTCTCCTGATAACTGTATTTTCCATTTTCTCCTTGTTGCAGCGTGAAAACCAATGCATATACAGAAACACACAGGGTTTCACCTAATGTGAGAGACATAAGCAGTTCTTATCTCATGACAATAAAGTGGTAGTTTTAGGCTGTGTGAAATTTAAAAATTACATATTGTCTTTTCCCTGTATTAAAATAAGGAACTCGGAGCATCTTGTGACGTCGGGGCCTGCCCGTAATTCCGACACCTCGTTGTTCCGATGTACTGTTAGATCGACATGCCACTATGCCGATGGTTCAATGTTACGAAAACGGAATGCATTGGTCCGAAGGGCCATTTTTCAGATTTTTCAAAAAGGAGGCACATTACCATGCAAGACACAAAAAATGAATCCTTATTATCATTTGTGCCTTCTATAAATCACTAATAATTGGATATTATTATTGAGTGGCGATAACTGCTGTATGTTGTTATGAGTGAGCCTCAGGAAATTAGTGGGGAAGAATTACTGACAATTACCTTTGACTTTTGACATCATACGATTTGCTGTCGCCTCTGCCAGTTGGTGTGTGTAACTCCAGCTAATGGTCCAATCAATGGGAAGGATTGGGTCTGAAGTGGAGCACAGTGAGTAGAGCTATGTTTATACTGAAGAGAAGGCAACAGAGATGAGGAGGGTGCTGCAACCATAGGAACTAACAACAGCTAACTACTAGGGGGGATGTTTAACAGTGTATGTGTGTAGTAGTTGGCTGTGACACTTGTAGCCAGATAGCTCTTCTGGTGCAATTTGGCACATAAAATGAATGCCACTGACGTTCATAGATAGATACTTTATTTATCCCCGTGGGGAAATTCCTGTATCCAAGCAGCTCATGCACATAAAAAGCCAGAGTCGAACAAAACACATGACAAGACCCATACAAAACAAAAGCCCCTATACTTATAGTTCATAGTGCATAAAAAGTAGGGCACTGTCTGCAGTGGAAACACAAGCCAGACCTGTGGTTACCGTGCCTTACCGACCCGAACCTGCTCAGTGGAAACAAGGCTCCACAAACAAACTCACACACTCAAAAAAAACAACTGTTTGACAATGTCCCCCCCACAGGACAGTCTATTAGAGTTAATACACAGCCGCCCTCTGTGTATTGTTCTGCTCCTGATGAGTACACAGGGAACATCCCATGTTACAACACACAGCCTATCGTCTGCTATCACAGAAAAGCCATGTAAGAGATGAGGGTGTGAATGGGTGGCTGGGGGGTGGGGGACTGGCAAAGCATTAATACTACTCAGTGGTGCGGTAAATTAATTTTGGATTGCTTCTCTGGGTTTGAACAAAATTGTTTTGTTGAGGGGAAAAAGGAGATTAAGGTTTTTTAATTATACAGGGTAATTCATTCCACAAAATAAACCCCAGTGAAATGGTTGGTCTCTTCAGAGGAGACGTGTCAGCCCAGTCTGGCAGGCGTGGTTATTAAGAGATTCCATGTGAACGTAAGCACACTACACGCGCCAAAGACAATCAGTCATGTTCGCAAACTGGCCTGGTACCGGGGCAGGCGTTCTCAGGCTAAGTGTGAGCTGCAGCTCAAACTGACCCTGCGTTCCAAATCACACACTCTTTCTTTTAACTGATGAAGAGTAGTGTGCACATCCAATCAGCTAAACTAGGTGAGCCTGGTTCAAATTAGTGTGACTGTGTGAGCTACAGTTGACCTCTATGGAACTGATTGAGCCTCAACAGATGTGTTGAGGCTCCCTGGATGAGAGACCTTTGCCAATTTCTATATCAAACAGGAACGGTTTCTGTCACCTTCTCTTGAGCCTGTGAGTGAGGCAAAAAGCAAAAAACAAATGTAAATGTTGAACTATTCCTTTAATAATGGATTTAAATGACTTTGACCACTTTATACTGTGAGGGTGGCATTTTACAATGTTTGTCTTCAAACTGCTCTGGAGCTCCACTGACGCCAAGCCCACCTTGTTCATTTTCCAATTTGACATTCCAAGCCTCCCTGCAAATTACATCGGCTCTGTTTGCTCTATCATTTATTCATAATTGGGTATAATTGAATGGCGATAACTGCTGTATGTGTTCTTTGGTGAGCTTAAGGCAATTAGCCAGGGGAATTACTCACTATTACCGTTGACTTCTCCTGATTTCTCCCACAATTGGTTGTAACTCACGGTTCAGGTGCACTGGTTCCCGTCTTGACCAAGCTGTGTGTCTCTTCAGCTAATAAAGCCGGGAACACACTGCACTGGCCGCCTGCAGCGGTTGGGCCATATTCACCGCAGCAGCCGCCGGCGGCAGCAGCCTCATCGGAAGTGCACGCCCATACACCACGTTTCTTCCGGTTGCTTCCCTATAAATTCATTTCCTCCTGCATTTTTCGATCTCTCATCAACCATGGACGAGATAACGAACGTTGCAGCGATGTACTGGTACTTGTATGTAAGACCAAAACCGAAACGCCGTGTGTGGGTTCATGCGACTCTCCGCAAGCGGGCAAAGCTGGGTGAGTTTCATCACCTTCTCCAGGAACTCCGTCTGGATGACGGCCAGTTCCAGCGCTATTTCAGGCTGACTGTAGCCCAATTTGATGTCTTGCTAGCTCGGGTTGGTGGCCTGATCTCCCATCAGTATACCAACTACAGGCGCTCCATCCCACCTGCGGAGCGCCTGTCCATCTGTCTCCGGTGAGTCGCGGGTTGATAACTGCTTAATAACAATAATCTAAATAAAAAATAGTGTAGGCTATACCATAATGTGAAAGACAACATGATAAAACCATAATGAAAAAAACACTGCTGATGACAATTCTTTAAAGGACTGCATGCATGTGCATTTTGTAAGATACTATTCATGAGTAAATCCTATGACCCCCGAGCCATGTTGCCACTCGTCTCCCTCGGGGCAACAAAGGGGTCGAGGAAGGACATGAACGCAGAGAACCTCCACCTTCTACCTGTCCCTGCTCCCTGTCCGCTTTTTTCTGTGTTTTCTTTTTTCTTTTCTTTGAGGTATGTGTCCCTCAGGGATTTCCAGCGCTTGCGACATGCATCGACTGGCAAGAAACAGAATGTGTTCACTGACAAGAACTACACATACGTAAACTGTTGCATCGTATAGCTTGAGCTAGAGCGGACTGTCCCGTGTGCTAAGCGGGACAGTCTGCTGTGCTGATGGTGCTTGGTTCATATTATGCAAAACCGATAGATGTAGACAGCCTACAGACAAATATTCAACTTACCAGGAAGCCCGATCTCCTCGCTCACCTTGAGCCACGCCTGAGCCTTCCTGTTCCGATCCTTGCTGGTTATATCGTAGATGACCGGGTGCCTGCTGACGCTCAAAATGAGCTTGTCCTCGATTGCAGTCATTCTGTCGGTAGCTGTTTGTTCATGGGATGGGTGTCAGAGGTCTCGAGGGTAGACCGCGGCCCTTAAATAGTGACGTCGGGAGAAGCTCAACGCTGATTGGCTGTGGAGGCGCGGCGCCGCAGAAAAAGATGGAAATTTTCATCTTTTTCTGCGTTCGCCGCACAAGCCTTCGATTCACGCTCCTTCGATGACACAATTTATTCGCGCCGCAAATGGCCGTGCTCCCGATTCACGCGCCTCTCATGAGGTGCCGCGCAAGCGCCTGCCGCTGGACGCCGGTTATTGGGTGGACGCGCAGCCACGCGCTAGTACATTGACTTTGTATGTAATATCGCCGCGCAGCCAGTGCGGTGTGTTCGCAGCTTTAGGCCCATAATGTCTGAAATGGACCACAATCAGCATATCGTCACAGTCAGGTGGTAACCATGTATACCAACGGGCGTCTGCAGGGCGGCAGAGGTTGGATGTGTGGAGCTGTAGTGTGTTAACACGATCACTGAAAAAGTAAAGTCAGACGCGCAGTAGACGCTGGATGTTCCAGGGGTCAGTATTTTCAAAGTCTTTTACGAGTCCTCTAGTGTGTGCTATGCATCAGTTATCTGAGATACTACAGATGGTTTACAGTAGGAAGCATTTTGCATACTGAGTCACACACACATCATGTTTGTACACGATCCTGCTGTGTGGCCGGTGGCCTTGCTCACTGCTGGCTGTGAGGTAAGGCTCTATTTGCAACTGGTCATCTATCTCAGTCACATCCACTCAGGTGCACGCACACTCACACAGCTCTGCCAGCAGGTATTTAAAATGGAGGAATCCAATTGGAGTGGGATGCCAGATACTGTTTACAACGCTATCCACTTCCACTGCCCTCTTCCTCCTCCGGTTGTATTTACTGCTCTCGTAGACTTTGATTTCCATGTCTCTCTCTCTTTCTATTTCCTCTTTTCTCCTACCCGGACTAAAAGGAATGGCCTGGATGTTTAGAGGAGGGATAGTGTGGCAAGAAAATGAGAAAAGGCTTAGACAGATTGAAGATGGGGAAACTACTGCTGCCAAATCCATTTTTTTACTGCTCTGGGGCCGTATTCACAAAACATTTTATCTTAGTACTAAGAGTACTCCTAAGGAGCACTAAAAGTTCTTAGTAAGGAGTAATTTCTTAAAACCTATTCACAGAGCTGATAAGACCAACTTTTACGAAGGAATGGGAGGGACTCCTAAGCTAAGACTAGAGGGCGGGGTTGACCCTGTTGCTATGGATGACGTCATGTTCATACCTTCTATACCCACAGTGATTGGCTGAGAGGGAATGAGTCTCTAAGAGAGAATTTATGATAGAAACACTGTGGGAGATATCCATATCGTGTCGCTGTATTAAAGTAAAGAGTTTTTATATACAATGAATGACAAGTGACACTGATTTAACATGAAACCAAGATACTGCAGGGTTTCCCACACATTTGTCCACAATAGAGCCACATAGGTCTATTCATTTTAAATTTTTACAATGATTTGAATCGGAAAGAATATCCTCATTGAACAGCTGCATGCCATGCACTCTCACTGTATTTCTCTCAATGGCGGACTATGCAGCAATAGTCAGACAGCGACAAACCAGGAAATTCACAATTTAGAAACAACAGCCGGCGAAATCGTAAAGTGCATGCAGAAGGAACGGAGGAGATGCTGCGAAGCGCCACATATAGGCCTACTCTAGTAACAAATTAAACCCAAACGTGACACCAACAGTAACTTTCAGTGCATCGTCAACCCAAAGCAACTGCAGGAAAAGGAACTTAATAATTATTTTTTTTATATAAATATAATAAATATAAATGCATCTATACTTTCTAAACATAGCTTTACTAAGATCATTAAACCCTTGCAGCTATTAAAGGTACCTTTTACAAAGCTAACTATCATTAAATCTCTCCAAAATGCCATCAAATGGTTGTCTGTGATTTACTCTTAGTGACTTAGGAGTCCTCTAGCTTTTCATTGATTTAGTAGCTAGTTTTAGCGCTAAAATGCTTTGTGAATTACACTTATCTTAAAAAGTTAGGAGTCCTAAAATTAGGAGTGAAACGCCCCTTATTTTTGAGAGCTACTCCTAAATCAGCACGTTAGGACCTACTCTTAGCCTTAAAATGTTTTGTAAATACGGCCCCTGGTTCTTATTGGGAGTTGCTGTTTTTGGCAAAACTATCCCTGCGTTCCAAATGATATACTTTTTCTTTTTACTTCACTACACTCTAAAGGACAGAAGAGTTTTAGAGCCACAGGAGAGAAACAAAATCAGATAAGGAAGATTGTTTTTCTCATTATGTCGAGTAATGTCAAGAATAAAGACAAATACTCTAAAATGCTATTGGAGTTGGTGGGGCAATTATGTATTTTCAGCATACTACAATTGACGTGCTTGTATTGGGACATATGCTGAAAATACATAAATGCCCCACTAACTCCAATAGCATTTTGGAGTATTCGTCTTTATTCTTGACATTTCTCAACATAATGAAAAAAAAAATCTTCCTTATCTGATTTTCTTTTCACTCCTATGGCCATAAAACTATTCTGTACTTTAGTATGTAGTGTAGTAAGAAGAAAGAGTATGTGATTTGGAAGGCAGGGAGTGTCTCACTGGAGAAATAAAGGGGGGTGTGCTTTTGTGTGTTTTTCTCTTGTTGCTGTTAACATGTGCTATGGTATTTGATAGGATGAGTCAGTACTTTTACATGAAGTTAAATAACATCGATTTATTGCGTTAGTCTCAAACTGAATGACTGGACAAGGTTGCAGTGTTTTGGCCACTGTCTTCATTTGGCCATTGATTAGTGTCTTATAATTATAGCAAAACACATTGTTCTACTGCTTTTTAGTTATCATTGAATAATTACGTTTACAAATCTCTTGCCCCCTGTCTATGTTAACAGATAGATGTGTGAAAGTGCTACAAGTGGAACCCGCGGTTTGGAACTGCAAAAATAAATGGTGAGTGCTTTCACCCTGCGTTCCGAATCGCACACTCTTTCTTTCTTCTATTCTACATACTACATCCGACGATAAAAAGAATCTAGTTAGGATGCAGTAGGCATACACTTGGGAAATACTTTTACTTATTTATTTCATCATAACATTGCGCCTTTATCTTGTCTCTTGCTTTTATATCTGTCGTATTGTCTTTTGTTTTCATATGGAGGCTCCGTTGATGTGACGTCACTTCAGGTTTGCACTGGATTATGGGTTAGAATTGCCCAAATAGGATGCTGTTTTCAACACTATTGAAAACAGCACTACTGGCCGGATGTAGTGGACATCTGGGGGCCTATCCGAAAACTTTTTTTTGCATAGGAAATTTCCTTTCCTATCGAGATGAACCGGAAGTACTCGGCGGATAGGTGATCCGAATTCCCAAAATGCTTAGGAAAGGCATAGGAAAGGAGCCTCGATTCATCCTTTAACCCTCCTTTAGCATAGGTTACTCCTGACCAACCTACGCTAAAGGAAAGGAGATAGTGGTATCCCATAATCCTTTACGGCGGCAAGATTTAAAACAACAAGCCACCGCCGGAGTTTACCGACTCTACACGAATACGAACGAGAGGCAAAACAGAAGAGAGGAGAGGAGAAGAGAAGAGAGGAAGATTTAACTCAGCTAAAACAAAATACCCCCCCCCCCCCCATTAAGATAATAAAGAACTCATAAAAGACCAACATCATAATTTATTTATTTTCGTAGCACATAATTTACACCATTAGAAAATAAAATACCAACTTCATTTAAAGCGGACCTATGATGCTTTTTGACTTTTATGACCTATAAACGTTGTTATGATGATTTATAGTCATGCTTAACCATACTAAATTATCAAATAATGACTTACATGCATTTCGACGTATTCCCTGCTGACCGTCTGGGGTGTCTGTGCAGAGCACTAAACACTATTCTAGCTAGTCGAGAAGTCACGTGTTCAAAGCGGTCTACCCTTCCGTAACTGTGTGACGTTGCATGTAACTTTGTGAAGTCACCACGCGGATGTTTCCATGTATGGTAATGCTGTCACTTCCCTGTTCGCGTCTGCCTCGCGCCCTTATAGGTCCATACTCGCGCTTCCCGCCACTGAAAGTGTTCCGGAAGGAAGGTAACCAATCACAACGGAGTGGGGTTTGCAGGAGGGGGGGGAGGGGAGCGGAGATGGCCGATCACAGGCGGAGGGAGCGGAGATTGCCGAAGCACACACACTCAAGTGTTGACAGGATGTGCTGGATCGCCAAAATAAGAGAAAGAGCTTCCCGAAAATCTACATAGTTTTTTGTGATGTGATTCGTGTCAGGTGGCTCTATAGCAGTGTAAAACAAGAAATTAAGACCAGAAAAGTAGTATAATAGGTCCTCTTTAATGAAGTTACTGGGGGCAGTTCATTTCAACATCAACATAGGCTAAGTGTAGCCTCTTTTTATTCCACATGTGAATTGGGATATATGGGAGTGATTCTCACTCTGTTGGCGACAACCTGATTAAAATCAATATGAAAAGAACGCATGGATCAAACGAGAGCTTGTTGTAGTCAATTTTCGGAGAATAGTGTAGTTTCACGCGACTCACGTCAGCAATACTCGCCGTCGCGCAATGACGTCGGTTAGGAAAGGTGGAGTCGAATTCATTTGAAACAGCGCTGTCCTTTCCTATGTTCGATAGGAAGCACCTTTCATCTCTCCTTAACCCCGATGATGTTTAGGGATTAAGGCATAGGAAAGGAGGCTTATAGGTTAGGAGATTGGACTTTTCGGATAGGCCCCCGGTCTTTCTAACCATACTAAATCTGGCGACAAGAATCAGGATATCCTAAATCTTTTTTCTACCATACTAAATAGTAGAAAGTATGCGATTCGGAACACAGGGAGAGATTCCAACCAGATGAGGCTCTGGAGAAGAATATGTTTGAAAGAGTCCTTGAGCAGGAGAGAGCTCTAACACCTCTGAGGTGACACAAAGTAAGATGGCAGGACATCAACGTTCTTCAATCTGTTAACAAAGCGTTGAGCCCTCTCGTTGACTTCACCGTTGCCTTGTCTTGTTAGCAGTGTGTGACTGTCTTGTACTTAAAACCTGTACTCTATCTTTTCAAAGAGCACTAACATGCATTCTGGAGTACCAGAATTGAAAATAATGCTGAACCATTCGCCCAGCGCTACTTATATAAAAGCATAGAGGGTGGACTACATGAAGTCCAAAGCTGCTGCAGAGATGGTCTGTGTTCGAAAAGCCCTACTAACGTCATAACCACTCATTTTGACATCAATTTGAGTATGTGACAGTTGCGTATGCAAGTTTGTGTAGGCGAGAAATACCCGGATGAGTACTTACTTCCGGGAAGATTTTGTGTATGGATCTATAAGATA
Organism: Hyperoplus immaculatus; assembly: GCA_949357725.1. Classification (NCBI taxonomy): domain Eukaryota; kingdom Metazoa; phylum Chordata; class Actinopteri; order Uranoscopiformes; family Ammodytidae; genus Hyperoplus; species Hyperoplus immaculatus. The sequence goes on from OX442366.1 coordinate 3,718,232, forward strand.
CTTTTCCTACTCAACCGCCCCATAATGCATTGCGTCTTTTTCAAACAACATGAACCTTTTTTTTTAAATTCTTTATTGCTACTGTATACTTCAGTGTAAACAGCTGCCACAGATAAACAAGAGATTCATTCTAAGAAGAAAGAGGAGTTTGGGAAGTTTCTTCATGATTGAATCACGCCAAGACCCAACGGTCCCTGACAGAAAGTCCACTGAACTGGAGCTGAACAACTATCTACAAACAGTGGAGGCTCATGGCGAGACCAACCACCTGGAATGGTGGAGGCAACACAAGGCCAATTTCCCACGAGTGACCAGCCTGGCAAATACATATCTGTGCATTCAAGCCACAAGTTCCCCATCAGTGTGAAGAACGAAAATGGGACACACCACAGTGAGGAAGGTGGCTCTGTGTCGTCCTAGCTAGACTGGGGCCGTGTCCGAACTGCCATACTAGTGTCCTACATCCTACATACTCACCATCTATATACTGCATACTCTCTACTCAAAGATCGATTGTGTATGCGAGCTGCGTCGAAACGTTCTCAGTTGAAGTATACTCAAGCAATGAAGAATTTCTTCTTCTTCTTATAAGATTCAGGCAGTTTAGACACTGTTAAGCTTATAACCGCCCTCTACAGGTTAGATATTGAACTAGATTTTTACAGTCCTGTGTTCATCATCTGTGTTTTAGACCTCTTGTTTTATAATAATTATATTTTGAGGCGGAGGATCCCTCCGACGCTCTCTGTCCGGCTCATCAGCACTCAGCTGTTTGTGAGTTGAGCTGGACGAGCCGCGGTGTGTGGAACAGCGATCTGTTCTAATCTCTCTCCACTATCAGACTCACTTCACTCATTTCACTTAGTAACTCTAATGTTGTTAGGTATTTATCTTCATCTCTTATCTATTGTAAGAGTGTATGAATGACTGCACGTACATCTGTCAGATCGCGGAACCCCAAACAATGTTGTTGCCTAGCAACTTGCTCGAAAATATCTCATTTTCCTGGGCGGGTAGAATTGACCCAATGCATTGTGGGGCGGTTGAGTAGGAAAAGTATACAATCGATTCATACCCAAAATCTTCCCGGAAGTTAGTACTCATCCGGGAATTTTTCACATACCCAAACTCGCATACCCAACCGTCACATACTCAAATTGAAGTCAAAATGAGTATGAGTAGGACGTTAGTATGGCAGTTCGGACACGGCCCAAAACTGTTAGCTCTGTAAGCTAAGCCATCTCATGTCCATCATAGTCCTGTGGTCTTTTGCTGCAAAGTAATCGTCATCTTTATAAAAACCTCAGCAGCGCCTCCAAATTGTTTACACCACTCAGACAGCGTCGGTAGGCCTACTAGTAGTGTATTAAAGTTCAGTTGTATTCCTTCACAGCAAAACTTCATTGCAAAACTCCATCCCTGCGTTCCAATACCCGTTCAACATGCCCTCGCTCACTTGCCCTAGGCACTTGCCCTCGGGGGAATCCCCACCGCCATCTTAAGTGTCGTTCCAATTGTCTGGAAACTGAAGTGAACTTCGTGATATAGACCCTCGGAGGGCTGAGTGATCGGGAGGTGGATATCACCCACAGTGCATTGCAGTTCGTCTTCTTCTTCTTCTCCTTTTATTTTCCGGTAGACTGTATGCTTTTAGGGACACCGCGGCCACCTGCAGGACAAATATATATATAAATATATTCCAAAATGCCTCAATTAGCCTATCCTATTTCCATAGGAACAATCTAGTGAATGTATTGCAGTTTACACATTGCTGCTTTAACACAGATGGCTGCCAATTAGAGGACTATTTAAAACAAATGTTTTTGGTTGAAACTAACATAAATAAGAAAATATGTCCGAGCAAACAATTTACATGTGTAAGTAACAATATCTTGATAATCTGAGTTACCGTAACGAAATTCAATGTTTGTTATGCTATGGAAATGGCTTTCTGCAACATAGGCTACCTTAGCAGAATGTTATAATTACCTATAACTGTCCACTGCGAATACAAGGGCAAGTGGGTTCCATTTAAATCCTCCGCTCCTCCCCCGTCCACTCTCCCTCCGCGCTCCAAGTTCCCTTCGTGCAACGTATGCTGTTACGTCATACCAAGGGCTGAGGGTAAATGAACGAGGGGAAGTGCAACTACTATTGAAATGCAGCTCTGGTTATTTTCTGGCTCCGACTACATCCTGAAACTTGTCTTATTCTATGGTATCTTGCAGTAACTTGTTAAAACAATTCAATACTCATGTAGCCACCTACTGGCAAGGTGAAGAAATTAATAAAACTATAGGTCTTAATCTGGTCTCAATGCATTACTCGACATAACACAGATTCAATGAGTTATTTTGAAAACAAACCAAAATGCTTATAAAAGGGGTATTTCCAGGTGCTACAATAGTTGTAGCGTGATGAGAACTGAGTGGACGTCTCCTTAGCTTCCTGTTCATAAAAAGCTCTGGCTCAGGAAAGGAAGCCCGCGGCCTCATTGAGGAGGAGCAGTGGCATGTTGAGTGCCAATTTATTAATTCATGAGCTGCTTTCACAGGTTCACGCAAGGCACCGACCTCGCACTGACCCTTTTAAAAGGCCCAATATCCTGTGGTTAAAGTGCTCTAGAATTCATCAACAACCTACAGAGGGGAAAAAAGAACAAAATAATTGAAAATGTAATGCAAAATTGAACGTGCAACACCGATGCATATGATGTTTAAGGCGAGACACTAACTCACACTAAAGATTACTTGGCCTACTTTAAAAGTTATTTTTTGAGTAAAATTTTTTTTGAGAAATGTTTAATGTGCATGAAAAGTGAATGTGCAGATGTGGTTATATCTTGCTCATTATATGTAAATTAGCTAATCAAAAAAATGTAGATGTTGGATCAAGCCAGAGTTAAAATCTTTATTTAATTTTGACAATTCAACACGCTGACTTTGTTTAATGAAGAGCGGCAAACTGAACCAAGAAGAATGGTTTACTTAAATCTACTAATCTAAATGTGGATATCTGAACATGTTATCAACCCCCTGATGCCTGCTGAGAGAGAAAGAGAGAGAGAGAGAGATAAACTGGCCAGGCTGCAAACCTGAGAAGACCTCAGAAAGCCCAAGAGAGTACACCAGAATTGGCATTGATCTTGCACTGCCTTGTCCCCTTGGCATTATCCAGTGATATTGGAGTTGGTTGAGGTTGCATTATATCAATTAGGGAAGAAAAGGATGGTAAAGTAAGGTCTCCCATCAAACTATATCCAATGGCTTCATATATTTCCCTCGCATCTGAACAGCCATTCAGCTGCTGTGCTTAATGTTAATTTCAGTGTTGAAAGCTCTTTCCTGTCTTTCCACAGGTTAATAAATATTGTCAGGCTAGAGCCTTGTTTCCACCAAGCGGTGCGGCTCAGTTTGGTGCAGCTCAGCCTGCTTTTATTTGGGTCTGTCAAATGTCGGGTTGGGACCCAAAATAAGCAAGCTGAGCCGTTCTTATTTTCGGCACCTTTCCGTTTGGGTACCAAGACGTCTGACCAAATCATTTCTATGTTAAACCGCTGTGTGTCGTCACCAATGCATGAAGGGAGTCTTGTGTTTAGTGAGAAAAGTTAGCGAGCAGTTCTCTGTTTATTGTGTGATGTTTTTCCTCTTCATTAAATGTATCAGTGGACTACACTATGTCCCGCTGCTTTGATGTCATGTTTACTTATATCTGCCGTGGCCAGCACTGTTCGCACCGAGCTGTCTCTTTTTAGCCGTTTTTTCTTCTTTTTTTAACCTTTATTTATACAGGTAAATCCCATTGAATGTGCATGTGTTTTCTTAAAGGCCTACTTCACCGGTTGGAATATGAAGGTGTATTGAACTCGGAGATCCTATTTAGTATAAATGTGCAAAAAAAAAATTAAATCGGATCATTTTAGCCTGAGAAAAGGCAGAAAGAGTGTTTTATGGTCTCACTGTCTAACCCTACAGTTTCCTTACTGTGACATCACAGTAAGGGTTATGATTAACAGGACAGCTGGGCCAAGGGAAGACTAAGGGAAGACTGAGGGAAGAAAAACCTCATTCATTATATTATAATAGTTATTTTATAATGCTAGAGCGCTGGTTCCGTTTGGGTGAAGTATTCCTTTAAGTTGCAGTGCCGTGAGCTCTCAGGGCCACCAGCTTTCTCCCGTTTTTCTGGTTTCTGTGATAGTCTTTTTTTGGTTGTGTACCAATAAACAATAAAAGGGGAATTCAGCTCGTATTTTCGTTTCTGCATTCCAGCAAGAAAACGGTAAGACGAAAATAAGAGAGGTTTTCTCCCCTCTGTCACTTTGGATTCAATCCTAAAAACAAACGATCAAAACTTACACAGACCAATCTGTCATTTTCATGTTCATTTAGTTATTTGTGCGTTAAAAAAAAATCGGTAAAGAAGCTGATTACTGTGTGTATAAAGTATTACGACCACGGTTCATTAGCCGATCATTTATATCATCTCCAGATTGAGACTGAATTAATTAATTGCTTGTACTTCCCCTTTTCTAATGGTGTTAAATCATGTTAACTGATCAATTTCTGAAGTTGAGTGCAATTTCTCTCTTTAATTAATTTCTTTAAAAAACTAAATTCTATAACACAAATAAAAGTCCCTTCATTTAAAGCTGCTGTAAGCGGAATGGTTCTTTTAGCTAACTTCCTGTCAGTGACTGCATTTAGCAGTCATCTCCCTCGTCCGTAAGTCACAACATTAATGCACTGTGTTCTTCAAGCAGCAAGTTATCTGGCATCATCTCAGATCCATAAGTGTGATAAAACATGATAAAAACCATCAAAAGACATTGGGAAGGATTTTTACCTGCTCCGCCATCGTAGGCAAATAAACAGTCACCCATCTGTTGCTCTGCGGGTGCACCGGCAGTGAGACGGGAGCCGGATTGTAGCATTTTTTCATCTGATTGGATACCACTTTCGGTACCCCCGAACAATTTAATTTGCCGACTACATGCAGAGCGGGTGACTGAGAGATCGGAGGTATGAAACGTGCACACTATACAAGTGATCACTGTATGAATATAGAGCGATATAATACTTATATTAACCTAAATATATCGCTCACTTCACCTTTAATACACGGATGGTGCTGCCTTACACTATGTCACAAAAAAATTAATAATAAATGTTGTAATTTACTTCAATAGGCCTTAGTTTACCATTTATTTCCAAGTGCACAAAATCAAAATGATTGGTTCTAGTGTTATAGAAATAGAGTACATTAGTGCAAGTCAAACCCTCCCATTCATCCCTGGGAATCTCCTGGGCTCAGTACTTCCTACACAATAAATTTTTTTTAGCCTCATAGCATAATTGCCAAAATCATATTTACTCTACTCTACATCTACTGTACTTTTCGTTAGCCTAAAAGCATAATTGCCTAAATCATATAACAAGGGTTATAGAGTAGGGTAAAGTAGATGTAGAATAGAGTAGATGTAGAGTAAAAGTAGAGTGGAATAAATATGACTTAGGAAATTATGCTATGAGGCTAACAATTTGGTTCAGAACCATCCGGAAAAGGTTTGCTAACATGTCGGCCACAACATCTCTATTTACAATATGTTTTGCTTCATTTTCACATCTGCTTATTACTGATCAAAGCTCAGAGCTGCTGCTGAGGCTTAACATAAATATATCTTGTTACACATAGATACGCTGGTTTGTTGTTTTCTGTCAGGGTTAATGTCATACACGCCGTGTCCAATTCAGCCTTTTTTCATCAGCATATCTTTGGCATGATGCTCTGACGGCTGTAGGAGTGTGTCTATATCTCTCTACCACACTAAAACGCTCTCGTTCTCTTTTACCCGTCTCAGTGGAGAGGGCCTTCGGGTTCCAGGTATAATAGCTTGTGTGATGGAACTATGCAGGTGGCTTTTATATCAGTGGGACTCTGAGCTGTGTGTGTGTGTGTGTGTGTGTGTGCGTGTGTGTGTGTGTGTGCGCGTGTGTAAAAGAACTAAATTGTCGTGGTGTGTTGGGACAGCTCCCTGCCCTTGCCATCCGTTTGACATGAGCTAATGTGTAAATCCATTAATTACCAGCACTCATGCCAGTAAGGCAGTCATCTATTGGGAGCGTGGGAAGCTGCACTGGGATAATAGCAGGGACAGCGTATAGGTAGAGTGTACATGGGATTGAAGGGAGAAAGGTGTGGGTAGATTGGAGCCACCCAAATGGCCATAGGAAAATGCCTCAAATATTATACTTATAATGCCTTGTGAAGCAGCTAAACAAGTTTTTCTCTTTGGCTGCTCATTCACACACACATGCGCACACACACTCAAACACACTTTGTACTCCTATCTTTGTGAGGACACTCACGGACCTAATGCATTCCCTAACCTTACCCTAACCATCAAAACTAAATGCCTTACCCAAACCCTTACACTATAACCTAAATCTTATTCTAACCTTAAGTGTGGATCAGGCAAAATGTCCTTTCTTTCCAAAAAATGTCCTCATTGCGATGGTTATAAGGCTTAAATTGGTGCTCAAAAAGATACCTGTACAAGTACACACTACACACACTCACTTAAGTCATTTATTTGAGTACGATTTAGGCTCCGTAGAGGAAGAGCCTCAGTGGCAGACGGATTCATTTCACCAAACGAGCCCTTATTGTTCTGGGCCACACTGAAGCAGAGCTATGTGTTGAGATCGTGTGTGTGTGTGTGTGTGTGTGTGTGTGGTGGAGCTGGGTGGGGGGTTACAGGGCATGTCACCGCGGACCAGATCACATCACTGCTTGACACACTCGACTGAGCTCTGATGAAGCAGGTCCCTGGAGTGCACACAGCCGTGCACACATACATGCACCTACTAATATTGCATGTTGCGCACGCACACACCGAAACACACACACACACACACACACACACACACACACACACACACACACACACACACACACCTCATCAACTCTGGACACAGCAGCGGTTTATCAAACACATTTATGCATGCTGTCAGCTAATAAAGATATCAAATAGCTTCAAATGTGTCAACATGCTGAATTTGTCTGGATTTAGAGTGGATCTCAATCAGTGGGAAATGTGATAGATTTTCACTATGGGGAGTTTGAATATGACAGAATGACAATATACTTGCCACCAGAAGTTTTAACTGGGATAGTAAAACGCCCATTGTCATTGTGTTTTAGTCTGAAGCTGAAAGAGAGCGATTGTTAATAACTAGCTGCCAGTCTTCATGATTAACCTTCATTTCAATCAGGACAGACTTAAACTGACATAGAGCTTTGAACAATGATCATATGACTTCATTAGACAGATGCTGATAAGGAAAGTTTAAGATATATCACTGTGTCAAGGATACTACTCAAAAAATATCCTTTGGTCAGAATTATCTTCCCCATTTGCATTGGATTGAATGGTGGTGATAAACTAAGCCCATGGTTGCATAGGGCTGATCCAGGGGGGCTTGGGGAGGCCAGTTGCAACAGGTGTGGTCTTGAAGCAGGGGAGTGGTGGATGCTCAGCAGGATGGACAGATGGAAGTTTGATTTGCCAGTTTTGTAAAGGGAGAAACACCTTAGAGCTGGAGTAATGCCACCAACGTCAAGCTGGGGGGAAAAGAAAATTGTGGCTGGTCTGATGGGGAGCCAAACACACAGAGCCATGCAAGCGCTAACCGTCGCTAACCACCCATAGGGGCTGTGATGTGGTCTCCAGGAGAATACAGGTGCTGGGGTAAGGGTACGAGCAGGGGTTAGGATCATGTTTGGAATCAGTTTTTCCATAATGAGATAACACAAAAAGTAAAGATAGCTAGATAGTTTGCCATTTGCATCGATATGACCGAAATGATAACTGACAGCAGCCAAAAGAGAGAACCGGTTTTGAACTTTAACAACAAAGCAACAAAATAATTTGCTTTCTGAAGTTGTGGCAAATAAAATACGTTTACATCATGATGGTTATTATAATGTGTTCTTATATCGCTTGTAGGTAACAGGCAAAGAGATATTGTTTAAAGGAACAGTTCAACATATTCCATTTTTTTTTCTGTTTGCCTCACTCTCCTGCTCAAGAAAAGGCAACAGAAACCGGTAACTGCGTGCATTTTTGATATAGAAATGGCCAAAGGTTGTTCATCCAGGTTAGCTTGGCTCAAACACTGGTAGTCAAGGGGAGCAGGTCAAAAGATAATACACAGCCTGGGCTTTGTTAACAGGTATGTAAACAAAGGGGCCCACTGTAGCTAGCTATATACCCATATACAGAGCCTAGGATGTGTATGAACACTGTATATTCACAGATTTTGATAAAAAAAAAAGTAATTTTGACAACAAACATTCTCCAGAATTGCTGACTCCACCTTTAACTAAACTTTAAGAGCACTTACTAAATCACATCTCTCTCCTTTGTATATTGGCTCCAGAGGGGTATACTATGAAGCGAGATTAAGGGCTGAGCGAGGTCTGTTGAGTCTAAAGCGGTCTAAAGCCAGAGTTTTCAGTATCACGAAAGGTGACTCTCTTTTTACCTGGCTAGATCACCTTGATAACAGAGGCTGCACGGCTAACCTGCCCAGACCAGTTTTCGTTCCAGAGTTTGAGTTTAAATTCGGCTCTTAGAGCGCTGCCGTTTAAGCCCAGGAAACACACCAGTCCGACTACCCGAAAATGGTGACTGCCGATTCAGGGAGCTCCAGTCTTCCCGTCGCGGCCGAAAAAGTGCAAAGAACACACCAAACCGACTGTTGCCTTTCCGTACGCTCTTCGCTTGCGCGGGACATAATGTCTCCATAACAGCAGGCGGCGCTAATCTGTATTGTGGCCCGACAAAATACGGAAGCCGGAAATGATGGGACGGTTCTCTAGACCGTAAACATAGATAGAAATACGTATTTATATTTATGGACCATAAAGAGCACCATTTTTAGCAAAGAGTGTCGAGCATAGTGTCGAGCAGTCAATCAGGGTTGATGCATGTGAGTACTCGCTGAACGAAACAAACAAACACATTAAAACGATGGCTAACTGTTGTTAGCTGTTTGTGCTACCCGCCTCACTTCCGGGCTTCACTGATTCGCTAGCCCTCCACAAATCAAATTGCTCAAACTGAAACACTGTCTGCCGCCGATTGAACATGTTCAATCGGCTCAAAAGAAGCCCAATGACATCAACTACGACCGATTTCACGGCACACACCAAACAGATTCGTGTCTCCGTTCCCTCGAAACTCTACGACGGCGATTATCGGGCCGGTGTGTCCTGGCCTTTAAGGAAACTACACCTTTTGAAATCCCTCGGAGGCGCGGACCTGACTATATTGTCTGATCGATACTTCTCACTGAGTAGGCCTAAACTAGTTAAAATCAGTAAACTTATTGATCAGTAAGTTAATGAACGAAACGAAGCCGTGACATAAGGCTTACATTAGAGTGAACTGTAACATCGCGCTGCGGCTTTTTGCCACATGCATAGTTATTGATGCAGAAAATGTGAAATAGCGTGTGCAGCACCACTCTATGCTCTCACCTTAAATGATGTTAAGCTTCTCACAGTAGATTCATATTTTCCGGAAAATACAGACTAGCCTACAGGTTTTGTATCTAGGCTATTTATTTTAATGGTATTTATCAGATGCAAATAAAGGGCTATTAGCCTAAATCAAAATCAAAATTGTATTAATTTTGATGTGGCCCAAAACTAACGTGATTTTCCACATAGGCTATGCTATTCATTAGGGGACAGTGTCAGACTTAAATCAGATTCTTAAGTGTACGATTATCAACTAGGCTAAATGGTGTACTGTTTAAATCCGAGTTCAACCTTTAATTGCTTTATAATGTCACGTTACGCACTGCGAGAACGATCTGTAAAATAAATTAATTAATTCAGTAGCCCAATTTTCTGACAACATTCCACTCTCTCCTTATTTGCAGTAAGAGTTTTTTTCGGCTCTTTGTTTTCTGCTGTTCTGTGATAATTCAGACTGACAAACTCTTCCTCTTGAGTGAAGTCAGCGAAGTCAGCTGCTCGCAATCAGTCCGTTAGTGTAAAGTTAGCGGCACAAGATCAGTCCAGTCTGTGCGGAAGCAGAGTCAAATGACGGCCAAACGCCCCCTCTCATGGGGACGCGCACAGAGCCTGAAGCTGAAACTCTCGTTCAACATAAGAGGTTGATAACTGCCTTTGTGATACCGGTTAGCTCTGAGCGAGGGTATGTGTCATGTTGAACCAGATCAAAAAAAGAGAGCCGGGCTCTGTTGAGTTTGCTTTGTAGTATACCCCTCAGATTGAACCACTGAAGCAATATAGGGTTGTCAGACAGCACACACACACACACACACACACACACACACACTGACAGTTGTGGCCACAGAGACAGAACATTATCAGCGTGCTACCTGGCCTGTACAACATGATTAATGAGCATTAAGCACATTCATTACTCCACTGATTAGAAAATGAGCTTGTTTCCTCACAACAAGCTTCCCCACCAATACTTTTTACAGCACTTTCAGATGATGCAGATAGTGAGAGTGAGTGAGTGTGTGTGTGTGTGTGTGTGTGAGATAGAGAGAGAGAGTGAGAAAGAGAGAGAGTTTGCTGTGCATAGCATGTTTATTCAGTTAATTATTTAGTGTTAAGTAAGTTGAAATCCTTGGCCATTAAAGCAGAACCGAAGCATCTGCTGCAAAAAGAGAAAGAAAGCGCAAGCGATCAAGGGGAAGATAATACTGTCTGTCTCTCGTCTCTCTGCGCGAGGCACACACACAAACTCACACTCACTCACACACAAACATCGAGGGGGTATCATCCTGAAGCGTTTAATTACAAAAGAGGACAACAGGGAGTGTGGGAGTTAGTGGAGGGAAAAAAAAACGACAAAGCAGAAGACAGATAAATCTTTTGCCGTCTCAATTAATAAAGTACACGGGGGGGGGGAGAGGGGAAGAGAGCAGCCCCAAAACAACATGGACATCTGGCCTCGGTCCGCATTAAAAGACTATTTTGCTGTTTTAACACCCATAAAATAGGCGCTGAAACAAGCCATAAGTGGAGTCAACCCCGCTTTACACCTCCCCACAGCGTACTTCTTTCACTGTTTCCCCTCCCTACAGACCACGGTGTGTGTGTGTGTGTGTGTGTGTGTGTGTGTGTGTGTGTGTGTGTGTGTGTGTGTGTGTGTGTGTGTGTGTGTGTGTGTGTGTGTGTGTGTGTGTGTGTGTGTGTGTGTGTGTGTGTGTGTGTGTGTGTGTGTGTGTGTGCGTGCTTGTATTCTTAATAACAAACAACACAGACAATAAATGCTTTATGGTGTTTGGGTCACTGGAGAGATCCTCCCAGCACGCATTGCTTCATTGCTTTTCACTGCAGCAAAGAAGCCTCTTGATTTGTTGAATTTGAAATGGTATTAAATCTGAACAGAAAAACAACTGTTTACTTCTTAAGAAGGCTCTTTGAAAAGTGCGGCTTTATAACCCTAGAAAACCTCTTCAAATGCACGTCACATCACGTTCTAAACCCAAAGCTTTAAAATGTGCCATACTGAATAACTTCAATTCAAAGATTCTTTTTCGTCCTATTAAATGCTTTATCTGAAGCAAACATTGTATGGCTAAGAAAAACATAAATATTTTATGTGTGACAAAACATTGGTCCAATGCAGTTGGTTTTGTTTTATGAAAATACATATATCTGTTGTGAAATTGTCAGAGAGTTATTTCTTGATTAATCCCAAGTGTGTGAAACATACCTTTTAACGAGAGTGGCCTTTAACTCTGGCAATGACGGGACATAGTCACGGGTGTTTTCAGCCCTGCCAGTCAGTAGCTGACTCCGCTATGCTAGGTGGCGCTGTAGCCCTTTCAACAAGTGGTTATACAGCCACGTCTGGTTCCTTTCCGGCAACAACACTACTATTTATTACGTCGTCTCCTTCCACTTCCTTGTGAAATCTCGGGCAGGGATTCCGAGCAAGCGCAGAACGCAAACTCCGATGTGCGATATTGTTTACATGCAGATAGAATGCCGACTATGAAGGAGTTATCCAGGTGTTCTTATCCGACTTCTCTTGCCCGTTAATGTGCCGATTTGTGCGCGAAGTAGATCGGATAAAGGTGTTTACATGCATTTTACAAGTCCTGTTGAAGTCTTATTTGTTTATTTACCCGATTTTGAGTCTGCATGTAAACGCACTGACTGAGTCACAAAACCCTAAGGCCATCTGTTGGTTCAGAGGCAACATGTTTGCTGCAGGAGGAATAATGGGTGGAGTTGAGATAAATAGGAATGGAAGATTAGGGCCCAGGGATCTACAGTGCTTAATGCAAAATATCTAAATCAATGATGCAGATACTGTGTGTGTGTAAGTGTGTGTGTGTGTGTGGCCTAGGAGTGAAATATACACTGTATGAAAAACTATTCTACTTTTTGTTGCAGATCAGCAAGGAAACAGGTTAGGTAAGGTTACTGTATTTCATAATCTAGACAGACATAAAGTCATAAATTATAGTTATATGCATATAACAGAGGGTGCAATGGGAATATGATATTAGAAAAAGCCACACTCTTGACAGCCTAGAAGATGAACTATTTTATGTCCAAAACATCTGACTCAAGCCATTTATTATAAAATGACAATACACAGTATCTGCCTCCTCCGCCTCCATTTCCAAGCAGGCAAAAAGTATGAGGGATACAAGCAAGGATTATGATCAAAAACATGTATTAACGTTTGAATATTTATGAAGCATTCATAGAGTAAGTAGAAGAAAAAATGTGGCAAGTATGTAAGCTTTACTTTGAACTGTTTCAGCGAGTGTACTTAATGAGCAGGAAAAAGATTGTGGCCCATGTTAAAAGAGGAACAGATAAAATGCATGAGGGTTAGGATTGAATATCGATACACAAGCAACAAAAAATAGAAAATTAAATTGATGTTATACATTTTTTTATTTTATCTTATATACACTCAACAAAAATATAAACGCAACACTTTTGTTTTTGCTCCCATTTTTCATGAGATGGACTTAAAGATCTAAAATTCATTCCAGATACACAATATTACCATTTCTCTCAAACATTGTTCACAAATCTGTCTAAATGTGTGATAGTGAGAACTTCTGCTTTGCTGAGATAATCCATCCCACCTCACAGGACATCAAGATGCTGATCTGACATCATGATTAGTGCACAGGTGTGCCTTAGACTGTCCACAATAAAAGGCCACTCTGAAATGTGCATTTTTTTGCTTTATTGGGGGTCTGGGGACTCAGAACCAGTCAGTATCTGGTGTGACCACCATTTGCCTCATGCAGTGCAACACATCTTCTTCGCATAGAGTTTATCAGATTGTCAATTGTGGCCTGTGGAATGTTGGTCCACTCCTCTTCAATGGCTGTGCGAAGTTGCTGGATATTAGTGGGAAGTGGTGCACGCTGTCATATACGCCGGTCAAGCACATCCCAAACATGCTCAATGGGTGACATGTCCGGTGAGTATGCTGGCCATGCAAGAACTGGGATATTTTCAGCTTCCAAAAATTGTGTACAGATCCTTGCAACGTGGGGCCGTGCATTATCTTGCTGAAACGTGAGGTGATGTTCATGGATGTATGGCACAACAATGGGCCTCAGGATCTCATCACGTTATCTCTGTGCATTCAAAATGCCATCAATAAAATGTACCTGTGTTCTTCGTCCATAACAGATGCCTGCCCATACCATAACCCCACCACCACCATGGGCCACTCGATCCACAACATTGACATCAGCAAAGCGCTCACCCACACGACGCCACACACGCTGTCTGCCATCTGCCCTGAACAATGTAAACCGAGATTCATCCGTGAAGAGAACACCTCTCCAACGTGCCAGACGCCATCGAATGTGAGCATTTGCTCACTCAAGTCTGTTACGGCGACGAGCTGGAGTCAGGTCAAGACCCCGATGAGGACGACGAGCATGCAGTTGAGCTTCCCTGAGACGGTTTCTGACAGTTTGTGCAGAAATTGTTGCAAACCAATTGTTTCAGCAGCTGTCTCAGTGGCTGGTCTCAGACGATCTTGGAGGTGAACCTGCTGGATGTGGAGGTCCTGGGCTGGTGTGGTTACATGTGGTCTGCGGTTGTGAGGCTGGTTGGATGTACTGCCATATTCTCTGAAACGCCTTTGGAGACGGCTTATGGTGGAGAATTGAACATTCAATGCACGAGCAACAGATCTGGTTGACATTCCTGCTGTCAGCATGCCAATTGCACGCTCCCTCAATGCTTGTGGCATCTGTGGCATTTTGCTGTGAGACAAAACTGCACATTTCAGGGTGGCCTTTTATTGTGGACAGTCTAAGGCACACCTGTGCACTAATCATGATGTCAGATCAGCATCTTGATGTGGCACACCTGTGAGGTGGGATGGATTATCTCAGCAAAGCAGAAGTGCTCACTATCACACATTTAGACAGATGTGTGAACAATGTTTGAGAGAAATGGTAATATTGTGTATCTGGAATGAATTTTAGATCTTTAAGTCCATCTCATGAAAAATGGGAGCAAAAACAAAAGTGTTGCGTTTATATTTTTGTTGAGTATATTATAGATACATAACATATCGTTGTGTGAAATGTAAATAAATAATTCCTGCCTTTTTAATTTTTATGGGTATTTTTTCTTATTCACTTACACACAGATATAGTGATGTATAGGGGAGAACGGGGTAATATGTCACAATCGTTATATCTCAGAACCAGAAGGCGCTGTCTGTGAAATTTTGGTATGTAAATATCCAGAATTGGGATCAGAGGTCACCTACATAGTCTTCCTTGGAGTTAGACTGCTGAATTTGAGGTGAGAGGACTGTTTGTGTTTTTCATGTCAAATTCCAAATATTTAGCTCCTCAGTATAGGCTTTCACACAATCGGTTTATAACAAAACACGTGTTACCCATAAAAAGTGTGAATGGTAAACTATAGTTTAGATTGTGGTTAGCAAGCTAATTAGTTATCAGATGGTTGGTGGCCTTGATTCTAGCAAGAAATTCAAGTTGGGGTTGGTCGTCACATTTTTTGGGGGGTTGGTTGTCACATGTTATCCGAAGGCTGCAGCCAGAAAAGGAACCCAATAACGAAATACTTTGTCAAGCTGTGTCCTCACTGACACCCCAGAGAAGGAGAAAATAGAGCAGGAAAAGGCAGCTAGCATTCAAATGAAAAAAGGGCAACAAAATCAAAACAACCCAGTGCATCCCAAACTAGACCAGCTGCCAAGGCTACAGTAAGTTATGTATGACTATTGAAAGATGCTTAGGTGATGAGAAATTCTCACTGGAGTAAAAAGTGTGCCCCGTTCTCCCCTAGTCGATGAAATGTTCTTGCAATATTATCGATAATCGCGAATATCGTGTATCCAGATATTACTATTATCGAAGGCCAACATATCGTCACAGTATCGTATCGTTAGCAACTTGTATCATCCCACCCCTAGCATCCATCCCTCCTTTCTGTCTTCCCAATTGCTATTCGCTCCGTTTTTCCTGATTTGAATATCTCAAAATCTGTTTAATAGCTCTGGCCATACACTTCTGTGTGTTCATTCATTGTCCCCAGAAGACTTCTGACTTTGGTGACCTACTAACTTGAGCATCACCATGAAGTGGACACTTGTAAATGATTCATTCATACACATACTCATACACCGATGGCAGTAGCTGCCATGCAAGGCGCTGTCTGAACCATCGGAGCAATTTGGGGTTCAGTGTCTTGCCCAGGGACACTTGGACATGTGGCGGGTAAGCGGGGGATCGAACCTCCGATCCTGCACTCCAGAGGACGACCTCCCTACCCACTTCGCCACTGCCGCCCCACTTGTGTTGTTAATGAAATGTCTCAACAACTGCTGGTATTGGTCAGTGGTAAGATATCGAGGATCTCTCGATGACAGCTTCCAACTCGGGTGAGCTAAGGACAGCATGAGGTTAAAGGAATATTTCTCTCACTCCCCGGTTCAACAAAAGGCGACAGAAACCGTTCCTGTAACTGTGCGTGCAGCTATAGCTTAGCTCAAACACTGCTATTCAAAGGGAGCGGATCAAAATATAAACTTTACAAAAAATGCTCATGTGTGCTTGTTGGGACTTGTTCATTTATCACGTTATGATGCGGATGATTGGCGTTTTGTGTATATCCAATGCGATCCCGAATTAAGCTGGCGTATGCTACGCCAGGTAGATCGAAGTCAGAACAGTGGAGAGAGAGCGAAAGCAAATTGCAGTCTGTCAACTCTTATACCGTGTACATGACATACAGTCCTGGACAAAAGTCTTGTCGCTTATCCATTTTGTAGAAACAACAGCTTATAACCTGACTTTTAATTAATTCATTGGTTTTAGAAGCTAAATTATGTTTAATAAACTAAAATAAATTTGCTTCACTGAAGAAATATTGATAATATAATGAACACAGAAAGGACAGATGTTGGCAGGACAAAAGTCTTGTCACCTACAGAGAGTAATGTGAAAATTGAACAAATGATTTACTTCAAATACAAAAATATGTTGCATAACATCAGTGAAATAAGTAGTGGTGCTGTGATATCCGTATTTAATATGTTGTATGACTTCCCTGAGCTTGAAGGACTGCATCCATGCGGTTTGACAATGACTCATACAATTTATTGATGAAGTCATCAGGAATAGCAAAGTCTTACATGCCTCCCAGAGTTCATCAAGATTCTTTGGTTTGGTCTTCCATGCTTCCTCTTTCATTCTACTGGTTCACTCTACCAATGGATTAATTAAAAGTCAGGTTATAAGCTGTTTTTACAAAATGGATAAGCGACAAGACTTTTGTCTGGGACTGTAAAGGACAAAAGTGTGTTTTTTTATTGCAAATAATGTAAATGTAAACAGTTTGTTGTGAGTAATGTGTGTGTGCAGGCTCACATGTTTGTGCTTCTCTCCCCTCTGTATCAAAGAAAATGTTATGATAGCTCGGGGATTTGACCCAAAAGCACAATGCAGAAGCTCAGGTAAGTCAGTTTTCGAATAATGTTTATTGTCCTTAGGGATCCGCAACAGACTGGCAGGAACACTGGACGGCTGTGTGGCGTAGCGGGCATGGGCAAGTGGGAATCCGGAAACCTCAGGCAGGCGAGCAGGAAAGGTGAACGGCGGAGGAAAACTAGCATGGAAGGAGAACGAGAGCCGAGTTAGCGACAAGCTCAAACTGGAGCCGTGAAAAAACAACAAACAAATAAATCCTGATCTCGGGTAATTTACCGCTCTGGTACGTAGTATACTCTGGCACCGAATGACTGGAGTCCAGAGGCTTAAGTAGAGAGGTTTGATTAGCCAAAGATCTTCACCTGGACCAGTCTGCCCCACAGTGCCGCCACGCCCACATGCCAACACAGAGACAAAGAAATGGGAGAACAAGAGGAACAGACAGACAAGGGAAAACATACAACACAGACAAAGGAGAAGGAGAGGCTGCCGTGCCGTGAGTCATGACAGAAAAGGTAGTTTCATCAGGGCTATCCAGTGTAAATATTTGTAGACAGAAATCAGGTGGAGGTACCGAGCGCCAGCCACACTGGAATATGAACTATTGACAGAGACAAAGAGAGTGGCAGTATAGCTGCCTTCACCCGGCATCATCTAACTGGTACTGTTCTCCTCCTCCCCCTATAGCGCCCCCCCCCCCCCCACACACACACACACACACCCCTGTCAATCTCAACACAATCTCTCCAACTCTGAATCCCTCCAACCATTTCGCTGTTTTGAATGTTGCTCTTTTGCGTGGAGAAAGCTTTTAATCATTCCACCATTTTGGATTCCTCTTTATTAGTTTTCTTCCCTCTCTGGAGATATGATACAGACACAGTCAATGAGAAGGAGCCCAGAATATGTGTATTAATGTTTCATATTTCCATGGCACAGGGGGGGAAGGAGCCCATGATTACGTCTTCATGTTGTTCCGACATTGTCATTCTCCCTCTACTTTTTAGGTCTCTGAGGTGTGTAGAAATGTGCCGACAATCAGTATCAAACCAGACTGACATCAGAGAGAGGGGTCCTGCACACACGCACGCACGCACACACACACACACACACACACAGGAAAAGGCTCAGGTAAAGTCTACTTTAGCTGCCTACTTTGACTTGCATCACTGTGTCAGTCACCCTTACCCATATCCCCTCTCAAGTTTTCCACTCCAGAGGGGGGCAGAGCGCAGGGTCATCCATAGTACAGCGCCCCTGGAGCAGTTTGGGGTTAAGTGTCTTGCTCAAGGACACAATGGTAGAGATGGTGGAAACTGTAGATGTAATGGCATCCACCACTAGTTTTACTACCAACACCCTCCTGTCCGGTCCTGGGGTTCAAAACAAGCGACTTCATAGTTACTGGAGTTCTCCACCACCATTAGGTGATGGTGGTTTCCGGAAAGTATGAGAAAAAAATAAAGGTAATAAATAGGGAAAGATGAGAGAGGTGGCAGAGATTGAGATAAGTAAGTGTGTATGTGTGTGTGTGTGTGTGTGTGTGTGTGTGTGTGTGTGTGTGTGTGTGTGTGTGTGTGTGTGTGTGTGTGTGTGTGTGTGTGTGTGCTCAGTAGAAGTGTTTGGAGCATTGCCTTAAATTATTTATAACTGCAATCAGAGAGCAGATAGAGAGAGTGTCTTCTTCTTCCTGTGCCTTTTATGCCTGCAGGTCTGTAGTGAGGGAGAGACATGCAGGAAAAGAGATGAATAGGGAGAGAGGAGGTATAGTTGGGTGGGGGGGGCACTTCAATGGTACTGTAGCAGGAGACGGGTCACTGTGATTCATAGTAGGCAAGATTGTTTTTCAAGGTTTTGGTACCAGTTTTAAAGATATTATTTAGAAAGCACCACCAACGTTTTGGACACAAATTGTTTTGCAATGATGGGAAATAATACTGTTGCCAACATTTTGGAAATGTATTTTTATAAAAACCAAAGAGGGAACCTTTGAGCCAATGAGAAGCATAATTGAGGGCATAAGTTATCATTTAAAAAAATTCTGAAGGTCCACTTACTAGCTGTTCAACCTCTTTTTCTCGTCTCGTTGATAATTAAGCCAAGTCCATCTGCTGACAATTTGGTTCTGGAATTTCTTATTTTTTAGGGAAAGGTTACTAAACTAAGAGACCAGGCTTAAGGATATGACACATTCAATGAAGCAGCAGTAGAACATGGTTAGCATTTTACTGTCAATGTGAAAGGAGGACAGTTTCCTCAGACAATATATACGCAGATTCCCCTTCTTCTACACAGCTTCACAGTTGAGCTTATTGTCAATGATGGTCCCTTGGTATTTATAATTATCTACACACTCAACAGTCTGACCCTTTATGCTAGTGAGTTCCTTAGCCCTGAACCATGGCCTGTTTTGTATTGTAGATTTGATTTGACATGGACATGACAATATCATTGGACGAACCAGATGCATTGTTTTCAGTGTATTTGCATAAATGCTAGTTTTTTAAAAACAACAAAAAAACTAAACAGACAGAAACAAGATCAAATACTGATGAGGGAAAAACTGATAATTAAAAGAATCAAAATGCAGTATACAATGTACAGAGCAGCAATATAATAGTCGAATATATATGTACATAGAGTAAAGCAAAGGCAGCATGATCAGACAATACACCAGTTGTAAATTATTTGTGTGAGCACTGTTGATTTTATTTGAGCCGTTGTTTAAGTTCTCTGTTAAGTGATGCTGTTACTGTTAGTCTCTAGTTTTAGATTAGTGGGAAATAGGTTCCATAGTTTTGCCCCTTTTACAGAGAATACAGACTGACCAAAAGATGTCTTGTACATGGGAACAAGACAATCACCATTCCCTTGTAACAGGCTTTAAATGACAGAATCATCTGCATACTTTAAAATAAACCTTCTCTGTTGCTGTGGCACATGTTTGTGTAAAGGATTAACAGGAGAGGGGACAAAACACAGCCCTGAGGGGAGCCAGTGGAGGAGCAGATCTGGTCAGACAGTACTCCATTGACTCGCACTCTTTGTGTCCTGTTGGTTAAAACGTTTAAAAACCCAGCCAACAAGATCTTTACTAATGCTGGGCTTACACTAAAGGACTTTTAAAAGACTTTGAAAAGAATGAAGGCTGACACCCTCTCACATCTAAAGACAATTAAAGCTGGGGTATAGGATTTGGGGAGAAAATGGCAGTTGGGATAGAGATTCGAATTCAAATACCTCAACCGCTCCACTTGTTCTCTTTGGTCCCCAGTGGCGTTTTCTCCCGGAGGCCAAAGGAAGCCAGGCTTCCCTGTTTTTTAGGCTGTAGTTGTCATCCAATAAAAACATTTATATTAACAGTTTCGGTAATTATTTGGTGCTGTGCTCCTGTAATTTCTTCCCCATTTTTCTCCTCTCATTGAGCATTTCACAATGCGCAAAACAGCACCCCTTTAAAGTTACATACTGAAGACGCGGCGAAACACGACACTGCACACTGTATGTCCGCGAGGAAGCCAGCCCGAGCTGGCATCCCTTAGTGAAAAAAAGAAAGAAGGATTGACCAATCAGGTGAGGCTATTGTCTTGACACTGCCCTCCTGTGATTGGTCAGGAGGGTGTCATGAGGGTGCCAAGGGAAGCCACTCGGCCCTTGGCTTCACACCAATCAAATCAAAGCATCATTATCAACGTCACTGAAATTTAACAACAATAACAATAGCGGGAGATTAGCATGTTTGCATTGTTATCATATTAGCAAGAACAGTTATGAGAGTGGAGATTTTGAGTATTTAGTAAAACATTATTTTACCAAACTGCCAATTGAGGAGCCATTAAAAATCAAATCTGACGGTAGGCCAATGCGTGTGGAGAGAAAGAAAGTTTATCGCACTTTCAATGAGGAGAACAGTCCGCACCGAGTGGCTAGCTGGTAGCGGCAATCTTCAGCTAATGGCCTTCCTCTACAAATGGTGAGTAAAATACACACCTTCTCCCGGCGCGGGTTAACTGTCCGTGTCGCTATGTGTGTTATGTTTTGTGTTATTTTATTGCTAATTGTGCCTTGATTGCCTGGATTAAGTTGCATTGGTAGGCCTACTGTATATCCACTTAAGTTGTTCTGGGTTGTCTTAAGTAGTGTTGTAATGAACATTTGGCCTAGTTCTTAAACGAAAAGGATATATAGAAAGTATGTGTGTATGTCAAGCACATACAACTGATTGTGTGAGTCGTGTCTCACGTGAACGTGAAACTTAAAATAGTCTAAGACGTCCCCTAATTATATTGTGAATGAATTTGAATCTGTATTGGGCATTAAGCGGCTAGTTGTGCATTCCGGTCGGGGTGGAGGGTGCATTTATAATAAAATGTATAATTTAATAAAACGATTAGGAGGTGTGTGAGTGAGTGAGTGACAGAGTGAGTGAGTGAGTGAGTGAGTGAGGGAAGAAGAGAGACAGTGAACGAGCGGTGTCGGACAGATTACAGGCGTGTGTAAGTCCTGGTAAAGTGACCAGGCGCTATAATAGCTCTTGTAGTTACATTAAATACAAGCTGCGACGTAGCTTACTCTTTTCTGTCCCCCACCTTCCAATAAACATGTAGATTAAAGGTGTTGTCTCACTTGGCTTCCTCAAAAAAAATCACAAGTAAGATTTAACATTACCGTACTATTGATTGTATTTTGTGAATAGAATGTAACCAGAGTTGATATTACTGTACTGAAATCGTGTCCAGCTAGCTAGCCTATGTTTACTACGGCAGGTGTTCACCCGGCTATGAACTGAGACTTGATAAGTCATATTCCGTAACACTGACTTAGATTACAACTGACACTTGTTGAAGGTTTCCCAAGGACAAAGATGAGAGGAAGAAGTGGGAAGTGGCTGTGAGGAGAGACGGGTTTACTGCCAGTTTTTCCACAGTGCTTTGCTCGCAGCATTTTAAACAGGGCGATTTGGATCGGACGGGTCAGATTGTCCGCCTCCGAGATAGGGTTATTCCATCCGTCTTCAGCTTCCCGGTTCACCTCCAAAGAGTAGGTGTAGCATCGTAAGGATATATTATAATTCATAAATGTAAATATTCTATTCTCAATCACAGGGCAGGGTGAGATATCCTACTTATCACTTTATATAGGCTATACAGCTCCGGAAAAAATTAAGAGACCAATCCAAATGCTCATTGTCTCGTTTTACTGTTTTGAGGCATATGTTTGAGTGTAATGAACATTTTGATTTTATAATATAAACTGCTGACAACATTTCTACCAAATTCACAATAAAATAGTGTTGCTTAGAGCATTTTCAATGAAGAGATAAAGATTTAAGAAAAATCCAGACTGGTCTCTTATTTTTTTTTTCTGGGGATATATATATATATATATATATATATATATATATATATATATATATATATATATATATATATATATATATATATATTATACTGCCCTCGCTATGAGTGTCGTCTATTCAAGGCTTGACAGTTAGCTTACAGAATTCCGAAGTCCTTCAAGAAATACACGAGGTGTTTTCTGTTTGAAGATCTTTACTTTACTTGTTTTTGTTTGTTATTGGTTTTTTGTAAAACTGAAACAAAGCACAAAGGCATACACATAAGTACACACCAACGGACGGCACGATGCAATCGCGCAAATAAAAGTATTAAAATGCTGCGTCATACTGTCAACTACCATAGCAGTATACATTATCATAAACAGCTAACAAAAAGGTAACCTAACATAATAAGATACATAAATAAATACTTACGGACAAATAGTGTCCAAGGCAACAATATATGAAGCTATGATGCAGTAAGAGAACACCCTGGCAGCCTGCACGGCAGCTCACCAATTAACATCTGCCAGAAACCTCTGGAAACATAAAACTACTCCCCTCAAATGGCCTGTAGGGGCACTGTTCTACACATTCTACAATTAAACATCAAATGCACTCTAGTGAGGGCATGACACTCCCCGCCTGGCACAATAAGATTGTGCTACTACAACTTTTACTCAAAGGATATAAAACAAAACAAATGCAGTTTACTGTCTCTCAGACAAAAGAACTACAATCTCAGAGATTGGTCTCAGAAAAACTTTTACAGTTCCTTCTCGTGTCGTCTTCACTTCCACCTTGCGAACCCTGCCGTCGCTGCTGGGGAATGTTTTGACGATGCGTCCCATGGGCCAGTCATTCCTGTGGGCTTGGTTTTCTTTTAGCAACACAATGTCTCCACTTTTGATGTTGGGCTTGTCGTCTGTCCATTTCTGTCGACTTTGAAGAGTGGAAAGGTATTCCCTCCTCCATCGCTTCCAGAAAGTGTCGGCAAGACACTGAACTTGTCTCCATTGCGTTGTATGAAGTTCTGCCGGGTCAAAGTTACCAGAGGGTGCCGATAGAGCACTACTCTTCTGGGTTAAGATCATCGCTGGTGTGAGAACAATTGGCATGTCTGGGTCTGTAGACACTGGCACCAATGGTCTGGCATTCATTATTGCCATCACCTCCGCCATCAAGGTACTCAGTACTTCATGTGTGAGTCGAGTATGTACAGCCTGGAGAAGCATGGCGTCCAGGATCCGCCTGGCAACTCCGATGAGTCTTTCCCACGATACACCCATGTGTGATGAATGTGGGGGATTGAACTGCCATGTGCAGTCTTTCTCCTGAAGGTAGTTATTCAGTGTAGTATTACTGTGGTCGATTTCCAACTCCTTACAGGCGCCAATAAAATTAGTCCCTCTGTCAGAACGAAGAAGCTTGGCAGGTCCACGTACAGAGAAAAATCTTCTCAATGCATTTATGAAGCTGGACGTTGACATGGATTCCACAAGCTCAATGTGCACAGCTCTTGTTGCCATACATGTGAAAAGCACCGCCCACCTTTTATTGTCTGCACTGCCTCCCCTTGTGCGACGTGTGATCACCATCCATGGACCGAAGATGTCAAGTCCGACATTGGTAAAGGGTGGCGCTGGTGATAGCCTGTCAGCCGGCAAGTCTGCCATCTTCTGTATTTGTAAGGTTCCTCTGAGCCTGCGACAGATGACACATTTGAAGATAACAGAGGAAACCAGACCCTTGCTCCCGATGATCCACAGGCCTGCCGCTCTGATTGCTCCCTCTGTGATGTGACGTCCCTGATGCGCCACCTTCTCATGGTAGTATCTCACTAGAAGGATAGCAATGTAGTGAGTACGGGGAATAATAAGTGGATGTTTTTCTTCTTTTGTCACATTAGCTGATGCAAGGCGACCTCCGACCCTAAGCAATCCATCTTCATCAATGATGGGATTGAGCTTTTTGAGTGGACTCTGTTTTTGTAATGTATGCATTGATGTCAGGCATTGGAACTCTGCCTTGAAGATTTCAGACTGCACAGTGAGAATAATTGCAACTTTTGCACGTGAGATCTCGCTTACTGTGGTTTCTTCAGTGTAGCACTTCCAACCATGACATTTTTTCTGCTCTGAAGTCTTCTTGAATGAAGTTGCGACACGAATGAGTGAAGCTATGGTGCGGCACAATGTCATCCAATGTGAGAATCTCTCAAAACGACTTGACTTCAACTGGGTTTCATGGGTTTTTGTGAGTAAAGTGGTTACATCAGGTCGTATCTCCACATCTACTTCAGGTTCCACAAGAGTGAATATGTCTGACTGCGGTGGCTCTGGGTTGCAATGTGTTAGGAATGATGGTCCAGAAAGCCAGTTTGTGTGTCGGAGTTGAGAAGCAGGGATAGGTCTAGTAGCATGATCTGCAGGATTTCTCTCTGTAGAAATGTAATGCCACTGGTCAGGATGTGAAGACTTTCGGATGCGAATCACTCTGTTTGCAACATATGTGTAAAACCTCCTAGTGTTGTTGTATATGTATCCGAGGACGATCTTACTGTCCGTGAAGAATGTCACAGCATCCACATTAATGTCCATTTCATTGCTGATCAGTTCGTACAGCTCCGCTGCTAGAACAGCTGCACACAACTCTAGTCGTGGGACAGTATGTGCAGGCCGTGGGGCTAGTTTTGATTTTCCCATGACGAATCCCATGTAAGACTGATCTTCACTGTCAGTAGACTTCAAGTAAGCCACAGCTCCGATTGCCATCGTGGAAGCATCTGAAAAGATGCACAGCTCTCTTCTTTGGGCAGAGGACTGTGGGAATGGAGCATAGCACCTTGCTATCTGGAGATGTTGAAGATCTTTTAATGATTCTTTCCACCTGTCCCATTTTTCCTTTTTCTCCAAAGGGAGCGGTTCATCCCATTCATTTTGCTCAGCCGAGATTTCACGGAGAAGAGCTTTTCCCTGCATGGTTATAGGAGCCACAAACCCTAAAGGGTCATACAAACTGTTCACAGTGGCCAACACACCTCTCCTAGTGTATGGTCTTTCCTCTCGAGACACTTGGAATGTGAAACTGTCAGTTTGTAGATTCCATAGGATCCCCAAGCTACGTTGTACGGGGAGATCATCTGAAGTGAGATCCAAATCTTTCAGATCTTTGGCCCGCTCGTCAGCTGGAAAAGCTTCCATAACCTCGTGGCTGTTGGATGCTATCTTATGCAACTTCAGGTTGGACTCAGCAAGCATCTTCTGTGTTCTTGTTAAGATGTCGATAGCTTCTGCAGAGGTGGATGTAGACGCAAGTCCGTCATCGACATAAAAATGCCTGACAACAAACTGCTTGGCGTCATCACCGTGTTCTCTCTCACCTTTAGTTGCAGCACGCCTCATGCAATAAATAGCCACTGCTGGTGAGGGGCTGTTTCCAAACACGTGGACTTTCATTCTGTAGTCCCGCACGTTCTTGCTGAGGTCGTTGTCTTCATACCAAAGGAACCTAAGGTAGTCTCTGTGGTCTTCGCGTACAACAAAACAATAAAACATTTGCTGTACATCAGCTATGAATGCAACAGGATCTTTTCTGAAGCGTAGGAGAACCCCCAAAAGGGTATTGTTCAAATCGGGTCCGCTAAGCAGCACTTTGTTTAGAGACACGCCTTCATATTCAGCACTTGAATCAAATACCACTCTTAACTGACCAGGTTTCTGAGGGTGGTATACGCCGAATGACGGTAAGTACCAGTGCTCTGTATGTTTCCCCAATAGAGGAGCAGGCTCTGCATGATCGTTGTCTAGCATTTTCTGCATGAAGTCAATGTACTGGCTCTTCATTTCAGGTTTTCTGTCCAGGGTTTTTCTGAGAGATGAAAGACGCTTCATCGCTTGGTCTCTATTACTTGGGAGGGACTGTCTGGGAGAGTTGAATGGTAATGGTGCCACCCAGCTGTTTGCTTCATCCTGGTATACGTCTCTTTCCATTATGTCTAGAAAAGCCTGATCCTCCACTGAAAGTGCTGGTTTATCATCATCCCTGGTTTTGTGAAAAACATCGGCTCCCAGCATATCTAAACTACTGTTAAAGCACTCTTCCTGTGCACAGGAGGCTGAAGTAGAGCTGAGATGTGATGACATGTGGCTGGGTGACTCTTTCACCAAGATTTTGTTTGGGCATGGGCTGAGATAAGACGTGCGGCCATTACTGAGCAAATGTGTTTTCATGACATTTACACTTGATGGCTTGTGAGCTGATCCGAGGCAGACGTCACCCACGATGACCCATCCTAAGTCCAGCCGTTGCGCATAAGGAGCACTGTGGGGTCCGTTAATTTGCTCTCTCACCTTGTGCACCCGCAGGATGTCTCTTCCCAGGAGTATAAGGATCTGAGCATCTGGATCCACAGGAGGAATCTTGTCTGCAACACGATGTAAGTGTGGGTGATAACGTGCCACTTCTGGAGATGGGATCTCTGTGCGGTTATCTGGAATCATGTCACATTCGATTAAATTTGGTAGGGGTAGCTGAATCTTTCCATCCATCGATTCAATCGTTAAGTTTGCGGCTCTTCTGCCTACTGCTGCGGTCACCCCTGCACAGGTTTTCAATGTGTATGGGTCTGTTGGGGTTGTGATGTTAAAGAGATGAAAAAACTCTGATTTAGCGAGTGATTTGTTACTCTGCTCGTCTAACAGAGCATACATTTTCTTTGCTTCCTGTCTTCTTCCAGCAGGATACACCAACACTGGGGTGATTTTGGAGCATGAATGTTCAGCGTCTGTGCTGCCACATATTTCTGTGCATTTAGATGTAACTGGAGTCAAAGCATTTTCACTCACCTCCCCGCCATCATTTTTGTCGGCTTCTTGATTCCATATTGTGGTGGGAGGAGGACCAGGATGTAGCGCCGAGATGTGCCTCTCACTACCACACTCTAGACATTTCAAAGCCAGTCTGCAGTCTTTTGCCATATGCTGGGTTGATCCGCAACACCGGAAGCAAATACGACTCTCCTTCAGGAATGATTTCCTCTCGTCAATATGTTTAGCTCTGAAGCTCTTACATTTCCTTAGCGGATGGGGCTTTTTGTGTATGGGACAAAACTTGTCAGGGCTTTCCATTATCTTCTCAGTAGAGCTGCACTGGATAGTCGAAGAATCTTGTGGAACATCTGTCTTGTGTACATTTACAGGAGCTCTATAGCCACTCCGTGTGTATTTTTCTGTTTTCACATTGCAGTTGTTGGGGTATGTAAAGGAAAAACTGGGGTCATTTTTAACTTTTGCTTGTTGTCTTACAAAGCT
Organism: Hyperoplus immaculatus; assembly: GCA_949357725.1. Lineage (NCBI taxonomy): Eukaryota > Metazoa > Chordata > Actinopteri > Uranoscopiformes > Ammodytidae > Hyperoplus > Hyperoplus immaculatus. Next base: position 3,745,891 of record OX442366.1, read on the forward strand.
GGAGAAGACACTGAAGGGGGGAAAAGCAACTCTGTTGTCCTCCTTATATTTGGATCCTTTGGAAATCCACCTCTCCTGTAAACCGTAAGGCAACTTGTCCACAATGGGATTTACTCCACGAGCGGTGTCTAAATATGACAAGCCTGGTAGATATCCACCCTCTTTTGCACACTCCAGTTCCTGTAGAATGTCACCCAACTCTCTGAGCTTTTTATTATCTTTGTTCGTGAGTTTAGGGAAATCTTCAACCTTTTTCATCAGCGCTTGTTCTACTGCCTCTGGTGAACCGTAACATTCTTCTAGTCTTTGCCAAACTAAGTTGAGTGCTGCGGTTGGGTTGAACACATGTACGGAGCGAATCCTCTTTGCCTGCTCTGCGGAATCCGCACCAAGCCATTTTGTTACCAAATCCAATTCTTCCCTGTCGGAAAGGTCGAGATCACTGATGGCACTTCGGAACGATGCCTTCCACGCCCAGTAATTCTCTGGACGGTCATCAAACTTCAGTAGACCTGCAGTCAACATTTCCTTGCGAATGAGATATTTTGTTATATCTTGCACGCCTTGAGTCTCAGAAGATGCCTGCCTAAGAGGATAAAACGACTGTCCTGCTGAAACTGAGAATTTTGGTTTATTGCTGATTTCATCCTTTTGTTGTTCATGTTTGACCTCATTATTGACTCTTTCACTGTACACCTGCGCCATCTTGTGGCCGTCTTGCGAATCAACCTTGGGTGGATTTTCCGAGCATGCTCCTGAGTGTTGTTTTACATAATCAGAGGTGCGCTGTGCTGAACTGAAAGGTAACTCTATTAACCCTGGAATAAGTTCCCTTTTTATGGCCTTTTCATCTTCTTCGTAGGCAGCGGCTTCAGCTGTTGCAGCAGCAGCAGCCTTCTGGCTTTTTAATATATGAAGATTTGCTTCAAGGTCGGCTTTTTGCTTTATGATTCTGGCTTCTTCTTCTGCATATGAAAGCTCAGTACGGGCAGCCTCTGCCTTGGCCCTAGCTTTTAAAGCTGCGGAGCTACTTGAGGAGGCTCCACTAGACTGTTTTGAGCTGCGTGAACATACTGACTGTGCGCATGCATTGGCGCCTTGATTGCGCTCTTGCCGCTCTTCCACTCTCTCGTCCTGAGAAGTGGACTGGTATTGTTTGCCTGAGCGTAGACTCATTTTTCCCGCGAGTTAGCTTCCTTAATTGTGCCCGCTGCGCCCTTGTCCTTTTACTATACTGCCCTCGCTATGAGTGTCGTCTATTCAAGGCTTGACAGTTAGCTTACAGAATTCCGAAGTCCTTCAAGAAATACACGAGGTGTTTTCTGTTTGAAGATCTTTACTTTACTTGTTTTTGTTTGTTATTGGTTTTTTGTAAAACTGAAACAAAGCACAAAGGCATACACATAAGTACACACCAACGGACGGCACGATGCAATCGCGCAAATAAAAGTATTAAAATGCTGCGTCATACTGTCAACTACCATAGCAGTATACATTATCATAAACAGCTAACAAAAAGGTAACCTAACATAATAAGATACATAAATAAATACTTACGGACAAATAGTGTCCAAGGCAACAATATATGAAGCTATGATGCAGTAAGAGAACACCCTGGCAGCCTGCACGGCAGCTCACCAATTAACATCTGCCAGAAACCTCTGGAAACATAAAACTACTCCCCTCAAATGGCCTGTAGGGGCACTGTTCTACACATTCTACAATTAAACATCAAATGCACTCTAGTGAGGGCATGACATATATATTTATATATATATATATATTTATATTTATTATTATCTATTATGCTTCGTGAAGGTTTGATTTTATTATTATTATCTTGTTTATGTTTTAATCTTAGTATATTAAAGTTGCTTTGTTCTTATTTTATTTTCTCTGTTCTGTAAAGTGTATTTGAGCACTGTGTAAAGCACTATATAAATATAATGTATTATTATTACTATTATAAGGTGCTGAGAGCTGCAGAGAGGGTGATCCGCCGGGCTTCAACAATGCAAGCTCCTAAGGTGTCGGCAGTCACACACTTCGTCCAGGAGGAGATTGGAACGGAGGATGTGTTTCTGCTTGGGGAACATATTGAGGAGACACAGTTTGGCATCGACAACCACCATTCCGACTTGTTGTCATTGGTTGTGTCTGTCTTTCACAAATTAAGGCTGCACCACATTGCCAAACTCACCTTGCTTGAATTACAGAAAGGGAGCAGAAGAAAGAAGCTCTGTAAAACAGTCCTCTTTCAGGGGTTTTAGCTAATCAGCGATCAGAATCAAAATCCTTTTATTTCTCTTCGGAGTAAAATGCGTTAAGGATGGTTAACTTTATTTTATGCATTTGAGTATTATTGTTTGCTGTTGTTGTTTGATTTTCCCTTAATTTAATACTTTTGATTGCTGTGGTTTTGTATTGAATGTGTTTTTAAATGTACCGCGCTGCAAGGCACGCATTGATTTCCTGTCTGTGTCTGAGGAACCAACTCGAGACTAGACTGAACTTGGTATTCCCCCCCCCCAGTATAGAACATTGGACAACCAAGAAGACTTGGCTTTTAAATAATCCCGTCTTTTCAGAGGCAATTGCCTAACAAGCTTGTGTTTTAAATTAGAGAAATAAAACATATTTTTACATGAACACTCATGTTGTCCTTCTCTTTTAATGAGATATTATATACACTGGTTTTTATTTATATTTAATGCCTTCATGGGAAACATCCACCCTTCATATGTACCATGCTCGACTACTCCTCCTAAATTACCCCGAGCTAACTCCAGTTCTACTTTATTTAAATTAATATATTGTATCCTCTTTTATTTCTGTTCTCTGTTTATGTTATCCCTGTGATTGTCTTTATTGTGTATGCTCGTCACTGTAAATTAATAAATATATTTATATATAGCCTAATCATATATTGTTAACTTATTAAAATAGCTGACTTTACTGCCCCTATCTGTTACTGCTTCTCTATCATATTTAGTCTATAGTGTGTAATTTGCAAAATACCTATCATAGCCTACATCACATATAAAGGTGACCAGACGTCCCCATTGTTGGTTGCCTGTCCCTGGCTAAACAGAAACAAGTACCTGTTCCCGTTTTGTTGACACCTCATTAGGTTTTTCAATCAGATTGCTAGTCAAACTGGAAATGTCTCCGTTTTCCCTCTTTTTTTCGGGGGATGTTCCTCGTTTTGATCTCGGACCAGGGGCGTCAGCTCACCCAATACCATACAGGGGCACAATAGGGCACCCAAAAAAAAATGCAAGCGCGCGAGCTAAAAAAAATTTGGGCAATTATTTATTTAAAAAAAGCATGGGCACAGATAATTAATGGAAGCACGCGAGCAAATATTTTATAGCACTTATTTATTATCATAAAGCGTATCTTCATTAAATATCTGTCAGCAAACATGAACTTGAAAACTGAAAACTTGAAATGTGCAACTGTAAAAGGAAAAACAAAAAAACACCTCTACATACATACATGTCTGTGTTTATCATTTCTATTTCAGACCATCCTATGATGGTGTGATGGTGATGATCCTATGAGGTGTGTATATCATGGCCAGAAAGATAGGGGAGCTGTTCATTTTTTTAACAGTAAACAGTAGCGCCTCTGCTTCATTTTTGCGAAGCTGTCGATCAATTGTGACTGGCTTAATTTAGAGAGTTCTCCTCGCTCAACCGACATGATGGCTTGGGCTAGTGACCAGTGGTCAACTCAACTGGGTTGTTACCTAAAAGTGGTTTGCATTGCCTTGTTACCTAGCGTACCTCTCTCATTTCTCCTTGCTGCTTTATCCCTGCTCCGAGCGAATAACTTTCTGATGTCCATCTACAAGAACAATGTTGTTTGAGTTGAATTGAGATCAAAATCATAACTAATACAGTAGGCTGTTATATCTAGTTCCGGTCACTGAGATAACAAATAATTCAATGCCAGCAAAAGATCATAAAATAACATAGCCTACTAGTACAACATACTTCTTCCATAACTCTCTACATACCTGACACACCAAAAAAACGAATAGTAAAAACAGGACATTCGTCTATATGCATGCTGTGAATGATACCTATCAATTGTTTTTTTTTCTACATTATGTTTCTACTGTCTTGAAAGTAACCACCTGTATGTCATCATGCCCCATTAATGTCTGTGCTTCTGTCTGTAGGCCTACTCGAGCAGAAAACACCAGAATGAGAATAATTTCAGAATCATTAATTTTCAACTTTGAGACCAACGTGTGCTTGAGCTGCTTAAGCCAGCCTGCTTATTTAAGCATGCACTGGGCTATTTTTAAAAGCAACAGCGTACAAAACAGCTTCCACCTCCGAGTGTTGTATTCTGTTATAAATTGCGCTAGTATGACATCGGTGCCATTGGTTCCAGGCAACTTGAGAAGATGTCTTATACAGTATGCCGATAGCTAGCTAACTAAGCTGACAAGACAACTTGGATACCCCATCACGGGATCATCACCCCCTGAAAACACGAACGTAAAGAATCGAGAAACACCATAAGATGGCATGTAGTGTGAACCCGACATTTGTGATCTTTCTCCGATCAACAGGTCCAGCTTAAACAGTTATCGCTACAGTTTAATATATTAGCGAACTGTCTGGCTACTATAGCATAACGACACACGTGACCACATTAGCTAATAACACCACTTCAGAGACGCCCCTTCACCTTATTTGATGAGAGGCATACACATTTGTTAGACATTCTATGCTTCCAGAGGATAAAAATGTAACGCTTACTGTTTACTTCACTTCACGCTGGCCGGAGTGAATGGTCGCTGACGCTGTGCTGGACAGGTTCAAAAAGTCGATATCAAGGAGAGTGATTCTCTCCTCAGTGTGTGCATTCGTCATGTACATTTCATTGCAGCGGCCGGCCAATGAGGGGGGCACCATGCATGGGTGCATGCTGACAGTCCGACAGGCCCCCACTCCGACAGCCCCTCTTTCCTCCATCCCTCCAGTCCGACGTACTTCCATTCCTCCAGCCCCCCACTACGACACACTTTCGTACCGCCATTCCGACAGAATAATTTTTCCTGTAGCCTATTTCCCCAACTATGTAGATAGCCGCCTCGTTTTTTTAAGCGACTGGAAAACCGTTTTGCTGAATAAGCGCCCAGCGCAAATAACGGCAGGCGATTGTTTAGGCCTACACTATTTTACAATGACGGTTTTCTGCGCCAATTTCCCGCCAACCATGAATATTTTCAACAAAATAATATACGAAATACTGTAGAGCAACGAAAATTAAATCACAAGGCGTGAAATGATGGTTCTAGGCCCAGGGAACCATCACTGAAATAACGTCGGTAGTAGGCTATGCATCCGTCTGTCTTGTCTTTGTCTTGAGACTGCTATCTATCTATCTATCTATCTATCTATCTATCTATCTATCTATCTATCTATCTATCTATCTATCTATCTATCTATCTATCTATCTAATTATTTGGTCAGAAAAACGCACGGAGACTATTTCATCCCGATGCTTGTGGGACAGTCAGTTTTTTGACAGACGCACTTCGGCATTAATATAAACCGTTTGAGCCCCTGGTTGTTTCTTAGAAAATCAAAGCGAGTCCTGTTTGGTTTTAATCAAATGCAAATAGGCTAGCCTATGAGTTGTATTTTAGGATATAAATATTTGAAGGGGGGGGGAAAAGCACAGTGTCCATTAGACCTACGTTTGCTTCTTTCATTAGTAGGCCTAGGATGAACTGAACAGCGAAACAGACGCATTTATGAAGCACCCAAAAGCTACACCTGCACCTTGAAATCAGCACCTTTAATTGAACAGCGACACAGAGGCAGAGGCGATATGACCGGCGACACAGAAGGAATCGCTTGTCGGAATGATGGGCCATTTCTTATCGACAAAGGAAACTTAAAATGTCGGAGTCGCGACCCCTTTTTAATTAAATAAAGTGCCGCCTTTGCGACAACAAGAAGTCAATTGTCGGAGTGGCAGCATGTCGGAATGAACGTCCGCCCCCACCATGCATATAGGCCTATTTTAAGAAAAAAAATGCAAGCATGCATTCTGTAGATTGCCAGATGAGTCAGACTTAAATAAAAAAAAATTAAAGGTATAAATAAATTAATTAATTAAAAAATCAGTGCCCCAGGCATACCCAGGCACCGCAGATCCACAACGGGGCACGTGCCCCGGTGAAAAGGGTCTTCCGACGCCGATGTCTCGGACGTCTGGTTACTTATATCATATCAGAATCTTCTATGACTGTTAAGCCCACTATGAATATTAAAACATGTCGAAACTTGTGCCCTGTATCTTAGCTACATGTATGATCTTTGCAGCAAAGAAAACCGCGTGAAAATCAGTTTGGTATTTAATGAGATATGATTAATTACATGCGCTGACAGTTCATTGCACCTGCCAAACAGACTACGTTTGACCGGTTCAAGATGGCGGCCCCACGGCTCGTCAGCGCCAATAGGCAGTAGCAGCCAACGCGGCGTCTATCCTTTATTATGTCTATGGTCCCAACAGCCAATAAGAACAGAAAATCTGAGCCTTGTTCTGATTGGTCAAAGTGTATAGCTCATGTTAACTTTGACCAATCAGAAATCATATACCCCAGCTTTAACTAACACCTGAAGACAATAAGTGATTAGTTCTCTGAGTTTTCAGTCACAGAAGGAGATTTTGAAAAGACGGGGTCTCATATTGCAAGACTACAACTAGATTCCTTTTGAGATTAATATTATTTCCAATCCTGCTACCGGGGATTAAAAGTGATTTCAGTCAAATAAAAAGTTTTATTTTAGCAGGTAAAATGGACTGGGTGATAAGTGAATATAAACAACTAAATGCCCTTATCACGTGGGCTAAATGTCATGCATGATCACGTTAAAAAACTGCAGATGCGATTGTGATTATTTAATTATAAAAAAGTTAATTAAATATTCAAATCGGGGGCCATCCTGTAGTTATTTGATCAGCTTTATTTGCTGATCTCGTCCCCCAATAACTCTAACTCCTAACCCTAAATGTGACGGTTAAGTGTTAAGGTTGTGCAGTGCCAGACTTGAATCCCATTGAACATCTCTGGAGGGATCTGAAAATGACTGTGCACTGACGCCCCCCCCCCAACCTGATGGAGCTCCAGAGGTTCTGTAAAGAGGAATGGGTGAAACTGGCCAAAGATAGATGTGCCAAACTTGTGGCTTCATATTCCAAAATACTTGAGGCTGTAATTGCTGTCAAAGGGGCCAGAACAAAGTATTGAGCAAAGGCTGTGAATACTTATGTAGATATTATATTTTCGTTTTTTATTTTGAATAAACAAACTTTTTTAAGTTGTGGGGTATTATGTGTAGAATTTTGAGGGGAAAAAATGTATCTAATCCAGCGTTATTCCAGGCTGTAACATAACGAAATGTGGAAAAAGTGAAGCACTGTGAATACTTTCCGTATGCACTGTAGGGGAAGGTGGGGTGATTTGTGCATTTTGGAAGTTGCAAAACCCCTTGTTTCTAGAAAACCGTGGAAGAAATTGGAAATGTGACCACATATTTAAGAAGAGCCATCCATTTGACTCATCCTGTAAAGAAGGGAGACACAAGGAATAAGATATAAGCACATTTAAGCTCAAAAAACTGTGTTTTGCCTTTCAAAGTAAAATTTCCATGATCAAGGTTTTTTGATTATTGTGTCTGAACAATTATAGACACTTTTGAAAACATTTGACACATGTTTTAGTGCTTTGGTATGCTACACTTTGAGTCTATATAGTTAGCACAATGTCAACCCTAAATTGCTGCATCATGCCTATTATCCAAAATTCTGGGGATGGGGTGATTTGTGCGCAAGGGCCTGGGTGAGTTATAAGTAAGTAAGTAAGTAAAATGTATTTATAAAAGCACATTTATGACAGTTTGCACTGTCCAAAGTGCTGTACATAGTGCATTCAGTAGGTAAACAATGAAGGTAAAATAACAATAACCAAAATAAAAGATGTAAAGCCCATACATCCACATAAACACAGATAGTAGTGCAGAGGTAAGTAAGTAGTGCAGAGGTTAATGGGGAGGAAACACCAGGGTGTACATATGGGTTTTGAGCCTTGATTTAAAGGCAGAAATGTAGGGGGAATCACATTTGTCAGGTGGCAGTTGGTTCCACAAGCACGGAGCAACTAGTGCAAAGTACATTTCTGAGAGTTGTGCCAGTGGCATGGCTGTATACGCTGGTCACCAAAAGAAAGTGATAGTCTACAGTAGCTCAGGAGAGAGTGACATCTCAATTCCACTTAACGACACCACTGATGAGAGTTCAGATGGCCAGAAAGATGATGATGGTGACTTTGTCATTGTGACACAATGACGCACAAATCACCCCACTACGTGGGGTGATTTGTGCGACAAGACAACTTTTTTTCCGAAAGCTATATTTCTTAAACAGTTTATTCCAGATCCAAAGTTTTTATTGCCAGGGATGCACAACATCCTGAAATATATGTACATATTTGAGTTGGAGACATAACTGTCAAGGCCCCACTTTAAAATCACTTTGAGTAAAAAGTTGCACAAATCACCCCACCTTCCCCTATATGTTTCCTTTAGTGACCCATCTCGTCGGACAGGTTACATAGTGACATTTTGGGACTGATTTCAAGAGGGAAACATGGTTGAAGTCACCCAGTACAAAAGCTTGGGGGCGTGATGGGAGATAGACTGCAGTTTTTGTACTATTTCATACACAGTTTTACAAGCAGAGGGGGCGTGCTCTCTGGGGTGGATACACAACTGTAGTGAAGCGCCGGGGAAACTCGCGAGGAAGGTCAAAGGGGCGCAACAACACTGATAAAAGTTCCACATCTGGAGTACAGGTGCGTTCTCTCACTGTCACAGAAGTACAGTATCTTTGATTAATATAAAGACACACATTTGAAATGCTACAAAGTCACATAAAAAAGCTTTTCTCAATAAAACAAAAACAATCAAACCTAGGTTAAGTCCCATTGGGTCAATTCATCCATTAATATTTGTCAAATGTGCACCCTTTCTCAATTTTTTTCTTCTCCCAGATAATGTATTCTATCACAAGATATACAGAACACTTCATGAGACGCTGGATGATTTGAAACATTCCTTCCAGTCAGAGCTGCTCATTCAGCACAAATGCTGGAAAACTCACCCCACAACAACCAGCTGTGAGTGGAAATACATAATGTGCACACACACACACACACATCAGACCAATGACATATGGAGAAGCAGTAAAAGTATCTGCATTGCACTGCACTTCATTTTATGATGCATTTAAAGGTGGAGTCAGCGATTCTAGAGAATGTTTTACTGTAATTACTTATGAGCAAAATCAGTGAATATCTCCTCGATCTGCTAGCTGTCCATACTGTGTGTAAGCGCTGAAGAAAATAAAGTGTTGTTAAACAGCCTAGGCTCTGTAGACTGGTATGTAAACAAAGGGAATGCAAACAAGTTGCTCTGTATTAACACCATTTTCTTTTCAGTGCACACACAGTACGGACAGGTAGCAGATTGTGAGGACATATTCACTGATTTTGACAAAAAAGTGATTTGTCAACAAACATTCTCCATGTCGCCCCCAATGTAATGTCCCCAATCTAATGTCGAGATTGGGGGCGCCCTTAGCTCAGTTGGTAGGGCGTCCCCCCCCGGCCCAGCAGCAGACCCGGGTTCAATTCCCGCCTGCAGTCGTTTTCTGCATGTCACTCCCCTCTCCGCCCCATTTCACCTCTGTCTCTTTGCACTATCAATAATATATTTAAAATATATATATATGTCGAGATTGGAGAGAATCAGTGTGCTAGATCATAGATAACCTGACACACTGATTGTATGTGTGCATATACTGTACGCCTATACACTTGTGGGAGCTTTTATTTTGACAGTATATAGCTGTGTTCTATCTCTGTGTTGATGTGTTGTCTGTATCCTTGCATTGTGTTGGGCTAATATGTGTGATTGCCCGATGTTGCCCATAATGTATTTTCTGTTGCACAGTGTAATGCACTTTACCCAAAAGAAAATTCCTGAAGCCTTGGTCATGTGGCTAATAAGCAATTTCATCTAATCTAATCTAATGTAATTTTGACTGTGCTGTGCCTGCTGTGTTAGGTTCATTTTTCTTCTCCAAATTGTATGTTATTCTAGTGACGTTAGCCCTAATCTGATTATGTGCTGTTCTTGTGGTGAGAGCAGATTTTATCCTGATTGCTTGTTATTCTTGTGGTGTCTTTTAACTATAATCTAGTTTATTTTTCTTGCTTTCTTGTTTTTTATTGAATTTGAACCATTGTTGGTATTAGTCGATTCTGCTCTGCAACAATAAATTGTAATATGACTCTACATTATGTTTTTCTACTTTGGTTTCAAGTACCAATAGGTTTTGGTCTCCTCATTTAAAACCAGTTTCATGTTAAGAAAACTAATAAAAAAACAGTTCAAGATTGTTTTAATCACATCTCTCCCCATATCTAATTGGGTTAATAAACGAATAAGACTTCAACAAGACTTGTGAAATATATACACCTTTATCCGATCTACTTCACACACAAATCGGCACATTAACGGACAAGCAAAGTCGGATAAGAACACCTATATAACTCGTTCATAGTTATTCTACCTGCATGTAAACAGGATTGCATTCCGGAGTTTGCGTTCTGCGCTTGCTCGAGAATTCCACCCAGAAGTGGAAGGAGACGACGGAATAAATAGTCGTTTTTGTGGCAGAAAAAGGCCAAAATCCACTTCTGGACGGACGAAGAGACCCGGTTCACGCTTAAAACAATGCAAGAGCTTAATATTCTCAAGTTTATGGATGGGCGCAAAACCAGGAACGCAGGTCTGTTCAGCCCACTATGATGGCAGAAGCCGTCTGTGAGGACACGGGATCTTTCGGCTCCGTGAGACTGGTTACTGATTCACTCACTGCAATCAGGTGTGTGTGGCACTGATTGGCTGATTGATCCCAGGTGTGAGGAGTTTATATCTGCCCTGAGACCCCAGTGCTCTGTGCTGCTCATTGTCTCTCCCTGGCCGTGGAGGATCTGGAAAATTTTACATGGGATGGCAAAGGGGGGGCAAGAGGTCATGACAGGGGGGCATGGGAGGACGGTAGCGGGAATCCCCATATATATTATATTGATCATCATTTCTGATAAAATAAGACATTTGTATATCTTGCCTACATAGTTTACTCTATACAACACATTGCTACAACAGAAAACAGGCAATAACTGAAACATGTTATTTTGAGTGACATGACATATCATTCTAGTCTAGTGGAATTTATATGGAAGGAGAATAACAATACAGTAGTTTAGGCTGGGACTGCAGTCAGACCCTCTGCCTACCTTTCATCTGCCTGCTGATCACTACCTGCCTCTGTCCCTCTGTCTACCTTTCATCTGCCTGCTGATCACTATCTGCCTCTGTCCCTCTGTCTGAATATAAAACCTCCTCTTCATCGTTCACATTTATTTCTTCTTTTCCTTCACTTATTTATTCATGTCTTTAACATATGATTATGTAACCTCGTTTAATTTGTGCTGCTCGTTTGCTGTGATATGTGAGAGTTTTTAGTAGGCTACTGTTTGGCTATTCAAACAAAAATTCTCTCTCTCTCTCTCTCTCTCTCTCTCTCTCTCTCTCTCTCTCTCTCTCTCTCTCTCTCTCTCTCTCTCTCTCTCTCTCTCTCTCTCTCTCTCCGGCGACCCACTGTTGGGTCGCCGTTTCGAACATGCTCGATCTCCCAGAAGAAAATGGTTGATGGTCCGTTGATTCCTCTTGGGTCCTGAGTGAAAAAGACAAGATGGGGTGTTAGTGAACAACTACTACATCACATTTTCAGAATATGTTGCATCTGATGGTAGTCTATGCTGTGATTTGAACATTAAGGTTTCAGGAAAAAGTAGTATGCCCACATGTGTGTGGAGGTGATACTGAATACTAACTTAAGCATGTAAAGTAAGACACTGGAGGTGTATAGGAGGACTTAGCCTACTTTTGGTAGCAGATCCGCATGGCTAAACAACACTGACTGCCTAAGGACGTTTGCATTGTGTGCACTTCCAGGCATCTTGCAGTTTATTTTCCAAAACCTATAACGAATAATAACAGCGTTATTGTTCATGATGCACAGACTTTGAGTTATTACACCACAGACAAAGGAACAGTGGTCGAGGGGTAGGCAGCAAAATGTTCTTTCAATTTTTAAGAGGTTCAATTCACCGATACGTGTCATCCACCACCACTTGGAGGACATACGAAGGCCATCCTTTGAGATTCACAAAGTCTTTGTAGCCATCACTTGGTGGTAAAATGGGGATGTGGGTGCCGTCGATGCAACCAATGATCTGGGGGATGTGAAACTTGTGTTCAAACCGGCGTGCTATGGTGATGGCTTCCTCTGCAGTGGGCACTTTGATGATGTGTTGGGCGACCGACGACACCATCCCCTTGCAGAAATCGTACGCAAACTTTTTTACAGTGGACTTGTGCACGCAGAACTGGTTTGCCACAACCCGGTACTCGGCACAGATTGTAGAGAACAATGGCAACCCTCAAAGGAAGCGGTACCGGTGTCCAAACGGTCACGTCCTCTGGCTTCAAAACCAGTGTTGGGAATAACGCCGTTTAAAATAACGGCGTTAGGTAACGCCGTTCTTTTTTCAGTAACGGGGTAATCTAACTAATTACTTTTTCCGTCGTTACAACGCCGTTATCGTTACTGAACGTTAAATGCGGTGCGTTACAATGAATTGATTGAATAAACTGTGTAATCCGAACGCACCCCTGGCTCCATACTACACAAACTGCTAGTGAGGAGACCGGTGGGTTAACAACAAGATAAGCGATTGTTATTTCTTATACTGTTTTAAGATGTGTTTTATTCAGTGTGGATGACATTATAACTGTCAGTTAGCGCCGTCACGTCAGTCAGCCGGAGCGCCTGTTTAGTAAAGTTTATTTTTCTTGTAATGTATGGTGGTAATTATATGTGATAAAACTGTTCCATTCGTACATTTTGGGTCTAAGAAAAAAAAAAACATTTGTTTTATTGTGTAATCTGTAGTGAGTAAAAGTTGGGTTCCGGTTTTATTGTGACAAACCAACGGAAATGTTGTTGTTTTTTTATCTTACGAGAGTGACCGGGTGTTTTTACTAGAATTACTAGAATGAGTATTTTTGTATATGCCTACCATGACGAGGTAGGCTCCTCCTAGGAGGTTTCTCAGGAAAGGGACGCCTCTTGTCTTAAAAGGGGTGAGCAGAGAGGAAGTCGGGGTGTGTGTTTTTCACAACACCGTGATAGACGGACGGATATGCAACAAGCACAAGCTTTAATCCTCTCTCTCCTTCTATCCACACGTAGAATGACTTGATCAATAATTTTTATACATAGGAAAACGGAATGAGTTGCAGGAAAATAGACAGATACTTATGTGGAACCTTTATCCAATGGGAAAAGCCTTTCTTTAATAGGCGCGACAAAGGTATCTGTCTAACCTCTTGCACGACACGACGTTTTCGTAGCGCGTAAGATAATACTTACCGGCACTCATACAAGTGTTGGGGTATTGTTTCACGAGCAACAACAAATTTAGAACGGGATCAAGTACTCAAATACAATGAGAAATAGTATAAGAATATTTAAATAATATGTAAACATATACTTTCTTTTGTCTTTTCTGTCTCTCTGTTATATGATTTTGTGATAATCATGTAATTTTGAATAAAAACCAGTAAAACGTTCCGCGAGTCTCTGTCACAGTAGATTAAGTTGTGAAATTCCGGACCTAAGTAGGGTTGTTTTTTATACATCACGAGAGTCGCCCCGAGGAGGACACAAAGTAAGTAAAGACATCTTAGCATCGCCCACACGCTGACAACACAACAAGTACATAATCTCATACACCTAATCTTTAAAAATAAAAGAATAGGATAAAAGTCCTTCTTAGGTTTGAACGAAGATGTTTAAAGTCGGAAAATATTATAAATGTTATATTTTAAACAGAAGGGTGGGTTACATACTAAGTTACGTATAACTTACAGACAATAACGTGCGAATTGAAATCTTTATTTTAAAACATAGAGAAGCATTTTGAGAAGCAATATTTAAAAGAGTGAATAGTTTAGCGGAGGTCGACCTTATTCTAACAAAAGGTGGCTCTGATAAAATAGACACTTTACACACGGTGGTATATATTGAATATTATACTTTATTTAGAAGTGAAACTCAGGTTGGTCCAGAGGGTAAATCCAGTGCTATTAAAGGCCTACTTCACCGGTTTGAATATGAAGGTGTATTGAATTCTGAGATCCTATGTAGTATAAATGTGCAAAAAAAATTGAAATTGGTTCATCCTAGCCTGAGAAAAGGCAGAAAGAGTGGTTTTTTTAACCCTATATTAATCTTACTGTGACATCACAGTAAGATAAATATAGGGTTAAAAAAAAACCTTACTTTGTAAATATTACTGTGATTTCTCCTACTGTGACATCACAGTAATATTTACAAAGTAATTTTTTTTTTAACCCTATATTTATCTTACTGTGATGTCACAGTAAGATTAATATAGGGTTAAAAAAAACACTCTTTCTGCCTTTTCTCAGGCTAGGATGAACCGATTTTTTTTTTTTTTGCACATTTATACTACATAGGATCTCAGAATTCAATACACCTTCATATTCCCACCGGTGAAGTAGGCCTTTAAACAAGACGGCCGGGGTTCGCGTCTCTGGTAGGAACAGTGGTGAGCGGAGAGTTTTCTATATGAAGGAATAATAAACAATTTAAGCATTGTACTACAAGTTGGTTAATATGGGTTTGATAGGACATAACTAATAAACCTTGTGATACTAGCTTTTCATTTAGATTAGACCTTTTCAAGTCGAAATCGTAATATTCTTTCTTTCTCTGTTGTGTGAGCGTGCGCGTTGCCGCAGTAACCCCCTATCAATCCACGGTTGAAACGTGCTCTCCCTGAGTTTGTTTGCATCGCCCTTGTGAGTAAGTGCATGGAGTTTCCTGATCTCTATAAATTATAATTTATGGACGTTATTAAACAGCCGCGATTCGCCGGTTGCCTGGGATCTATATGCTGCTGTGCATGTTAAAGAAGGAAATAAACATAGGTTAAATCCTTACTCCTCCTCTCATCGTCTCATGCTTCATAGTCTGACGTTTTTGGCCTTAAGTGATGTTTTATCCGACACCCCTGAAGTGAATCCAGTGATATAGCAGATCAGCACGGTACATTCAGCAGTTTCCTCTACTACTTTTGTTGAGAACAAAATAGGCTAGGCCTACTTGAAGTGCAGGATAAACCTCTTGCTGTCTGTTGATGTGCAATAAATATTGAAGGTTATGTAGCCTACAAGTAGGCCTACCTGTCTGTTCTACTCATTTCAATTGACTTGTGAAAACTGCTCAGAAAAATCCAAATTTGTTTTTGTTTTTTTACAGTAGGCTAACGCAAATAGTTACTTTCCCTGGTAACTAGTTACTTATATTATAAAATAATTCAGTTACTAACTCAGTTACTTTTTGGAACAAGTAGTGAGTAACTTTTTTAAAGTAATGTTCCCAACACTGTTCAAAACTCCCAACATCAACCCACACAATTTGTCCAAGGTCCTATGGTTCTGTTACAAAGAGTCGGGTTTGTTGAAAAAACGAATACAAGATGGCTAAAGTTGCAAAATGGTCCATGTATAAAGTGTTATTTTGCATTAAGGGCTGAGTCCAAAGTGACAGAAAGGAATATACCGCTCGTAATTTAGTTTTACTGTTTTCCAGTTGGAATGCAGAAACGAAAATTCCATCCGAATTTTCCTTTCTTGTTTATTAGTACAAAACGAAAATGACAGAACAAGGAAATGGGTGAACGGACGGTTTTGTTACTTTGTAGTAAGAGCTTAGTCCCAATTATATGAAAACAAATAAACAAGCCTCATTGGCTGTGCCACTGAGAGCTTCCTGCTTCTGTATTTACAGCGTAAAAGTAGCCTTTATAATAGGATCATAGCATACACTGACCCATAGCCTATGCCCTATTGAGCACAATCTGTAAAATGTATAGCCTACATGTTCTAATAAAATAATAGGCCACATATTTTATTTTTTATGTAAGAACACGTTCTCCTCATTGACGCATGGTCATTGTCCCTTTGAGTCACTTTTCGACATGCAATAATATAGCCTACCTCTATAGCCAGTACTTTGGCAAGGCATGTGCCAAGTGTGCCACCGCACAGGCAAGGACGGATTAACATGTCCACGGGCCCCTACCAACACGCAAGCACACACATTATAATGGAGGAGGAGGAAGAGAGAGAGAGAGAGAGAGAGAGAGAGAGAGAGAGAGAGAGAGAGAGAGAGAGAGAGAGAGAGAGAGAGAGAGAGAGAGAGAGAGAGAGAGAGAGAGACTCTCTTTGCTCAAAGCCCCGTCTGAGAACACAGCGTTTCACGCCCGGTGAAACACACACACACCTGCCGCCCCAATGGCTTTTTTTCCATGGGAAATTATGAATTTTACCTAGCAATGGCAAGACCACAGGTCTGTTTTTATAATATTGTTAGCGAGAAATATGCATTAGGCTATGATCGCCCGATCAACTCTGAGCGTGTTCACTCTGGGTTGAGCGCGTGCGTAAAAGCCATAGTCAATTGATCGCTGATAACATGATTCACCATGGAAACAGAAGAAACAAATGCTTGATCCTAAAACACTCCTGTTAATAAAACAAATAATGATATATGCCTATACACAGTAGCGAACTTAGCCATTTTGGGGCTCCAGGCGAACAGTCATTTGGGGGCCCTTGCATCTAATGTACCTTATATCGCGCACACTGAGATACTCCATACAAGGGATGAACAAAAGTCACTAGCTTTTTTTCATTTTGGATGAGACTACTCAGGTACTTGTCAGAGGCTTTCTTAGCTTGGATTGGTCTAAGAGGATCCCACATCACAGGGTCAAACTGAGCCATTAACTGAACCTGACCCATGACATGTCCATTGCCTAGTCCTAGTTCATTAAGTGTGTCAGAGGGGCCACGCAGAGGAAGCTTTCTCTCTGACAGGAAGTTGATGATTGCCACTAACCTGGATAAAATTCTAGAGACCAATATGACTTTGCTTTCAATTAAATGTGTTGTTTTATTTTTTAAATACACAGTGAATTACAACATAGCCTGTGTCCACAGAGTCTAGGCCTATTGGAAATAAAATTTTCAAATATTAAAAAAAAAAAAAGGTTATAACCCTGCCTTCTTTAAGCATGGATAGTAGTGACTAAGTGTGCAGGGGAGAGAGAAATATACACAGATAGAGGGAGGAAGAGATAGCTTTATTTTGCTTTTTTACTTAAATTGATCATTGATGGCTTTAGACTGACTCCTGCTGTTGCAAGCCTATCAGCTGTCGTTCTGAACAGCTGTTACACACGGAGGTGAAAACGAAATTGAAACTTAACTATCGCCTGGCTGGGCTGACTTAAAGTGGAGCAGCCAAATATAGCCTAATAGGCCTAAATATTGTTACAAAAATACAGGCAATGTGTTGTGTGATTTTTGTCAGTAGCCTACAGTAGACCTAGCGGCTGGCCCCAATCGCCACTAACTGTTCTGTAATACACGATCGCCGATCACGTGAACACACAGGCGTCTTTTTTTATATAGCATATATGCATCCAATCCGCGGTTCACGTGGGTCCCAAACCGTGAGGGTTGGTCCGAATGGACCACGGATCAACCGTGATCCGTTGCACCATTAATTATCTCCATCAGTTTGTTGACACACATTCATGTCATTAGCATAGCTGCTGGCAGAGCCAGAGCCACCTGTTGGATTGACAGTAGGAGCTGGAACGTTACCGGTGTTGCACCGAAAGCTGTGACCTGTCAGAATGTGTGACCCTAGAGGGCGCTGTTCTTATTTCTTAACTGATTTCAATAGACTATAGGCATATAACAACCCAGTCTCACAGTGAAATGTTTTAATACTTATGTTGGTCCACAGCTGACAACATAGTTTCACAAAAACAGCTCTGCAATTGAGAGATTATTAAATTGTTTGCTTCCAATTTAAAATGATTGTGCAGTGGAAAAAGTACAGCCTACACATTTCACTGTGATGGGTAACTAACTAGGTTGGTTATTCACCTTTAAAAAAACAATCTGACCATTTCAGTGCCAATTTTGAGAAACTTATACGATTTGTGCAATGGACCAACGTTTTTACATAGCCTATATTTCACTATGAGACTGGGTTAATCAATAAGAACAGCGCCCTCTAGGGTCACACATTCTGACAGGTCACAGCTTTCGGTGCAACACCGGTTAATGATGTAGACAGCTGTTCTTCCGTCTAAGGTCCCGCTGCCACCGCGCTGGGTGCTGTAAAAAAGCTTAATAGCTTCGGCAGCTTTGATATTAAGTCCTGACTTTGGTCCTTCTTCTGTTTGTTTTGTGACCCGCTCTCGTATGTTCGCTTCATTTTGGTATAGGTAGGTTAGGTTTATCTCGTATCTCTCTTCTCCCGCTATTTACTTTTTTGGATTTACGCGTGAACGTGCAGCGTCATGAGCGTAATGTGTAATGGAATAGTCCATGTAGTGCAGACTGAAGGGGGGAGCACGGTTGGCAGAAAGGCCGTCAAAACGCGAGTAATTACACATCCAGATGATACTATTGTGAAGAGATTTTTTTATAAAAAACAATAGATATGGGGCAAAATATAAAGAGGGCATTTTGGGGGCCCCAAAGGGGCTTATGGGGCCTGGTTTGCCTCAATGGACGGCCCGCCCCTGCCTATACAACTAGGTTTATTAATCTGAATGTAGAGCATGTTCACGATGTGTAAGGTGGCCGCCTATATGAACGAAAAGAGGGCTGAGAACTACGCTACTGATCAGATAAATGATCGATCAAACGTAAAATCATCAGGAAATGTTAAAAACATCCCGATGGAGATTTCTATGGAGTGATTTTGCTTTAAACTGTACAGGGACGCGTTGTGGCAGGCAGTGACTCTTTCTTCAGTTGGAGCTGCAGCGTAAAGTGAAAACAAACTCAGAGTAGGTCTAACATCCAGCAGGTTTTTATCAGTATTTTGATCTTGTTTTTGTTTTGACTTGTTTATTTTGTTGTTTTTAAAAGCCTCTTGTGGACAGGTGTTGTAAACTAGCATTTATGCTAATACACTGAAAACATTGCATCTGGTTCGTCCAATGTCATTGTCATGTCCATACACAAATAAAGTCAAATCAAATCAAGTTATAGTCACGGCGTATGTTGCGGCTTTGGCGAGGTGTTCACTCCTGATGCTATGGACGCTATAAAGCCAAACGTGACGTTTAAAAAAAAAAATAATAAAAAAATCAGAAAAAAATCATTCACATGAAAAAAGAACAATTTTCCTACCTTTTATTATAGGCTGTCCAACCACGCATTTTATTTAGAGGTTGATTATAGCCTATTTAGGCTTATTATGTGCTGCTTTCTGAGTTCCCTACTTTCTTATTGCAAGCATTGATCACAATCTGAAGATAAATGTATCAGTTTTCGATCCTTTTATAAAGGTTACTTTTACGCTGGAAATACAGAAGTAGGCTCAGTGGCACAACTGACGGAGCGCTGCAACCAATCAGGAGAAGTCCACCCACAGATGGAAAAGCCAATGAGGCTCGTTTATTTGTTTTACTGTCAGAATTGAATGTAGGAAATAAAACCTCTCCGTTCTTCCGTGTCCTTTCTGTCACTTTGGACTCAGCTCTTAATACAAAGTAACAAAACCCTCCGTTCACCAATTTCCTTGTTCTGTCATATTCGTTTTTCGTTTTGTACTAATAAACAAGAAAGGAAAATTCGGATGGAATTTTCGTTTCTGCATTCCAGCTGGAAAACGGTAAAACGAAATTACGACAGTATATTCCTTTCTGTCACTTTGGACTCAGCCCTTAATACAAAATAACACTTTATACACGGACCCAAAATAATCAAGGTGCTTTTATTTCAAAAAAGGAGTGATAAAATACAAAAACTGGACGTCCGAAGAAAGTAAAACAGATTCAAAATGATGGATCAAAAAGTGGTCTCCATAAACTAATCACACACTGACTGACTTTCAAGATTGACTGGCCTCAGTAACAATGGCTTGCAGACTTTTAAAGGCCAAGCCCCTCCCCTTAGCCAAACCATTCACTTGATCTTCAATTAACTACAAATTAACCCATATTACACTTTCGTTTAACATTTCTTTACTACACAACATGTCACTCTCCCTGTATCGATCATGTCCAATGTAGACATCTTCCATAAACATTATATTACACACACACACTCCTATACAACATATTTCCCCCACGAGCCAGTATCAGATGGTATCTCCAGTGTTTCCCCTACCATCATACAGGCCTGGCGGCCCCGCCAGGCCGACAGCTGCCCTAAAAATAAAAAAAATAATTATTTTTTATTTTTTTGTCTCTGCACCATGGTGCGATGCGCTTGTGCATTCGGAGCGCACATGTCACACAGGGAAACTGAGGAGAAAGAACCTTCCTTTATAGGTCCATGGCATACACTGGAGATATTTAGGACTCAGTAACAGGGAGTTGAACAGGAAAAAGTGCTGAGCAAAATTTAGAAAGTTAAAGTCGCTATGGCAACCAATCTGTATCAACAGCTGAGACAGCGCAGCAAGTTATCTAGAAAACAGCAGGCTATTGTAGCCCTACAAGCTTTATTTTTTGGTATTTTCAATGCTACTTTATTTTTAAGTTTTAAATTTAGAATTAGGCAACATGAAATATAATGGTCGGAATACGAAATTTGGCTTATTTTGCAGACTGTCAGGTTTTCACAAAATGGCAGGCAAGAAACCAATAGCACGACAGACAACAGTTCAGGTGCAGCAACAAAGTTTTATTGATAAGCAGAAGTCAAACCAGGTAGTCCGACAGCATGGCAAACAAGTCCAGTAGGGGCAGGCAAAAGGGTAATCCAAGGTCCAAAGGGTGTGTCAAAACGCAGACAGGCAGGCAGGCAGGCAAGCAGGCAGAATGCAGACTAGGCTAGAATGCTGGAGAGTTACGTGAACTCGATAGACAATCTGGCAGAGAACTGAGGGAAATGGAGTGGAATATATACCGAGGGGCTGATTAGCTGATGGGGAGCAGGTGAGTATGGGGAGGCCAGGTGAATGCAATTAACCGGTAGTGCAGAGCAGGGGGGAGTGGCTGGGTCTGAAATGACATGAGAGTTAGAATGGAAACCAGGAGAACAGACATGTGAAAAAACTAAATTGTGGCTGAAGTTGTGACAGAACCCCCCCCCTTCTAGGGACGGCTCCTGACGTCCCACCAGGCTGGTCAGGATGGTCCCTATGGAATGTTGTTATGAGGTCATGGTCCAAGATGTGACGAGCCGGCACCCACGAACGCTCCTCAGGGCCATAACCTTCCCAATCCACAAGGTATTGGAAACCCCGTTGTCGCGACTTGATGAGACGATGTACGGAGTAAGCAGGCCCTCCATCAATGAGCTGGGGGGGCGGCGGGGGTCTGGAGGAGGGCTGGAGCTCGGACTCCTTAACGGGTTTGATCTTGGATACATGGGAGGTGGGATGGATCCTCATGTAGCGAGGAAGACGGAGACGGACTGCAGCAGGGTTGATGACTTTGCTGATGGAGAACAGACCCACAAACCTAGGAGCCAACTTCCTAGACTCAACCCAGAGTGGAAGGTCACGTGTAGACAGCCAAACTTTCTGACCCGGAGTGTGACCAGGTGCAGGGATCCGACGGCGGTTGGCATATCTTTGGTATCGGTCGGACGAATGCAGGAGAGCAGCACGGGCCCGCCACCAGGTGCGCCGACAGCACTGGATAAACGCCTGGACAGACGGGACACTGGCCTCTCGCTCTTGCTCAGGGAACAATGGAGGTTGACATCCTCGAGAGCACTGGAAGGGGGAAAGACCTGTTGCCGAGCTTGGAAGTGTATTGTGAGCATACTCCACCCATAGGAGCTGCTTGGACCAGGAGGACGGGTTCTGGGATGTGATGCAGCGCAAGACAGTCTCCATCTCCTGGTTCATCCGCTCAGTCTGTCCGTTGGATTGAGGATGGAAACCAGAGGATAGGATGACCGTGGCCCCCAACAGCTGGCAAAACTCTGTCCAGAAACAAGAAGTGAACTGCGGCCCCCGGTCGGAGACAATGTCACAGGGAAGGCCGTGCAGACGGAAAACATGATGCAACGTAAGTTCAGCTGTTTCCTTGGCAGATGGCAATTTGGGCAGTGGAACAAACTGAGCAGATTTAGAAAATCTGTCCACAATGGTAAGAATAGTGGCGTTACCCTCGGAGGGAGGCAGTCCGGTGACAAAATCGATCGAGACGTGGGACTACGGACGACGATGAATAGGCAGTGGCTGAAGAAGGCCGGAAGGGGCATGACGAGCGATCTTGTGCTGAGAGCAAACACGGCAAGCAGCGATGAAGTCCTTTTTGAGATGTCAAACTTGTCCAACAGCGCCTCCCTCAGGTCCTGGTAAGAATCACACTTGTCTTCATCCATAGCTGTATATGCCTCCAAGGCTTTTCCAGTCAGCAGGGGAATTAGTCGACAGGCCCATTGCCCCCTCAGCCATTGCCATGTTTTTGCCATGCGTTCAAAACGCAGAAGGTAATTTTCAATGTCCTCACCCTTCTGATACACCGGCATTTTTGGCTCCGGACTCTGGATGACTGTTGGCCCCACTGGAGGATTTTCCTGTCTCCCAGAAAAAGACAGCGATTGGTCGATGTTGAAGTTGTCGGTTGGCCCCCTCCTCGAGGTCCACAGAGTTGGGAGGTTCATTTGGAGGCTCCCACCATCAGCTGTGTTAGATGGCCCAGGTGATGGTGAATGTAGTGGGACAGGCTTTCTGGAGGCCTCAAGTGAAGCTCACAGGCCCCGAAGCTCTTCTTTGAAAAGGTCATCTCTGCTCTGCTGAGCAGTTAAAAAGTTTTTGAAGAGAGTTATTACCCCTTTGTTTGAAGGCCCCACCTCTGCTGCTGGTACAGTCTGAAACTGCTGGGTTTTGAGTTTGGCTCCTTCTGCTTCAAACCTCTGCAGTGGTGCGTCTTCCTCTGATGAGACAGCTGTCTCCCAATCATCCTCATCCTGTCCAAGGGGGTTCCGGTTTTGTGAACGTAGTCCACTTCTTTTCTTAAAGCAACGCTCAACTTTGCGACTGGCCATCCCACCACTGCCACCAAATGTTACAAAGAGTTGGGTCTGTTGAAAAAACAAATACAAGATGGCTACAGTTGCAAAATAATTGAGGCGCTTTTATTTCAAAAAAGGACTGATAAAATACAAAAACTGGACGTCCAAAGAAAGTAAAGCAAAGATTCAAAAGGATGAATCAAAAAGGGGTCTCCATAAACAAATCCTACCGTCACACACTGACTGACTTTCAAGATTGACCGGCCTCAGTAACAATGGCTTGCAGACTTTTAAAGGCCTAGCCCCTCCCCTTAGCCAAACCATTCACTTGATATTCAATTAACTACAAATTAACCCATATTACTCTTTTGTTTAACATTTCTTTACTACACAACATTTCACTCTCCCTGTATCGATCATGTCCAACGTAGACATCTTCCATAAACATATTATATTACACACACACGCTCCTATACAATCATATGTCCCCCACGAGCCAACGTCAGATGGTATCTCCCACCTGATCCACCTGGGAAGAGTTAGAAATGATAAGTATACAGCATTGAATAAACATTAACTCCTTGAAGCAGAGCGATTCCAGCTCTCATCAAGAATCTGTCGCCATCTATGGCCCCTTGTCGGATAAAACGCTGACGGTGACTTTCCTGTACAATCTCAGAAAATTAGAATATTACTTATGACCAATGAAAAAAAGGGATTTTAGAAAGGTTGGCCAACTGAAACGTTTGACCATGTACAGCACTCAGTACTTGGTCGGGGCTCCTTTTGCCTGAATTACTGCAGCAATACGCTGTTAAATAGAGTCGATCGGTCTGTGGCACTCCTCAGGTGTTATGAGAGCCCAGGTTGCTCTGATAGTGGCCTTCAGCTCTTCTGTATTGTTGGGTCTAGCGTATCGCATTTTTCTCTTGACAATACCCCATAGATTTTCTATGGGGTTCAGGTCAGGCGAGTTCGCTGGCCAATTAAGGACAGGGATACCATGGTCCTTAAACCAGGTACTGGTAGTTTTGGCACTGTGTGCAGGTGCCAAGTCCTGTTGGAAAATGAAATCTGCATCTCTATAAAGTTGGTCAGCAGCGGGAAGCATGAAGTGCTCTAAAACTTCCTGGTAGAGACGGCTGCATTGACCGGAGGAGATTAAAATTAAGATTGTTTCAAGCAATTATTTTCGTCATGAATGCCATTCCCTCTCCGGGAACCATCACCTTACCGTGGTGGAGAGGTTTGTGTGCCCCTGTGAACCTGAGAGCTGTGTTGTCCGGAGCCTAGTGCTCCTGGTAGGGTCTCCCAAGGCAAAGTGGTCTCGGGTGAGGGGCCCGACTAAGAATGGTTCAAAAAGACCTCATGAAAAAACGAGATAGAGGAAGTGTGACCCTGCCCGGAGGAAGCCCGGGGCCCCCGTCTGGAGCCAGGCCCAGAAAGGGGGCCCGTCTGCGAGCGTCTGGTGGCCGGCCGGGCACAGCCCGAAGAAGCTACGTGGCACAAACTCCCTCTACAACTGATGGGCCCACCACTCGTCAGAGGAACCGCTGGGGTCGGGTGCGCTGCCTAAAGGGTGGCTGTGAAGGGCGGGGACCACGATGGACCAGACCCGGGCGGCAGAGGCTGGTTTTGGGGACGTGGAACGTCACCTCGCTGTGGGGGAAGGAGCCGGAACTGGTGCGGGAGGTGGAGCGCTACCAATTAGATCTGGTGGGGCTTACCTCCACGCACAGTCTTGGCTCTGGAACCGTACTTCTGGACAGGGGTTGGACTCTATTCTTCTCTGGAGTTGCCCAAGGTGTGAGGCGCCGGGCCGGTGTGGGGATACTCACGAGCCCCCGGCTGGGCGCTACTACGTTGGAGTTTACCCCGGTGGACGAGAGGGTCGCCTCCCTACGCCTCCGGGTTGTGGGGGGGGAGACTCTGACTGGTGTTTGTGCGTATGCACCAAACAGCAGTTCGGAGTATTCGGCCTTCTTGGAGACCCTGAACGGAGTCCTGCATGGGGCTCCGGTAGGGGACTCCATAGTTCTGCTGGGAGACTTTAACGCGCACGTGGGCAATGATGGAGACACCTGGAAAGGCGTGATTGGGAGGAACGGCCTCCCTGATCTGAACCCGAGTGGTCGTTTGTTGTTAGACTTCTGTGCTGGTCATGGTTTGTCTATAAAAAACACCATGTTCGAACATAAGGATGCTCATAAGTGTACATGGTACCAGAGCGCCCTAGGCCGAAGGTCGATGATCGATTTTGTGATCGTATCATCTGATCTGAGGCCGCATGTCTCGGACACTCGGGTGAAGAGAGGGGCAGAGCTGTCAACTGATCACCATCTGGTTGTGAGTTGGGTCAAAGGGTGGGGGAAGACTCTGGACAGACCTGGTAAGCCCAAACGGGTAGTGCGGGTGAACTGGGAACGTCTAGCGGAGGCCCCTGTTCAAGAGATCTTTAATTCGCACCTCCTGCAGAGCTTTTCTAGCATCCCTGTGGAGGTTGGGGGCATTGAACCCGAGTGGTCGATGTTCAAAACTTCCATTGCTGAAGCCGCGGCAGGCAGCTGTGGTCTCAAGGTCTTAGGTGCCTCAAGGGGCGGTAACCCTCGAACGCCGTGGTGGACCTCGGTGGTCAGGGAAGCCGTCCGACTGAAGAAGGAGTGCTTCCGGGATATGTTATCTCGGGGGACTCCTGAGGCAGTTGCAAGGTACCGACAGGCCCGAAGGGCTGCAGCTTCTGCCGTGTCAGAGGCAAAGCAGCGGGTGTGGGAGAAGTTCGGAGAAACCATGGAGAAGGACTTTCGGTCGGCACCAAAGTGTTTCTGGAAGACCGTCCGGCACCTCAGGAGGGGGAAGCGGGGAACTATCCAAGCTGTGTACAGTAAGGATGGGACGCTGTTGACCTCAACTGAGGAGGTAGTCGGTCGGTGGAAAGAGCACTTTGAGGAACTCCTGAATCCGACTAACACGCCCTCTATGTTGGAGGCAGAGCTGGAGGCTGATGGGGGATCATCGTCAATTTCCCTGGTGGAAGTCACTGAGGTAGTCAAACAACTCCACAGTGGCAAAGCCCCGGGGGTTGATGAGATCTGTCCAGAAATGCTGAAAGCAATGGGTGTGGAGGGGCTGTCTTGGATGACACGCCTCTTCAACATTGCGTGGAAGTCGGGTACAGTGCCGAAGGAGTGGCAGACAGGGGTGGTGGTTCCTATTTTTAAAAAGGGGGACCAGAGAGTGTGTTCCAACTACCGGGGTATCACACTTCTCAGCCTTCCCGGCAAAGTCTACTCCAAGGTGCTGGAAAGGAGGGTTCGGCCGATAGTCGAACCTCAGATTGAAGAGGAACAATGCGGATTCCGTCCTGGCCGTGGAACAACGGATCAGCTCTTCACTCTCGCAAGGATCCTAGAGGGAGCTTGGGAGTTTGCTCATCCAGTCTACATGTGTTTTGTAGATCTGGAGAAGGCTTATGACCGGGTTCCCCGGGAGATACTGTGGGGGGTGCTGCGGGAGTATGGGGTGAGGGTGTCTCTTCTCAGGGCCATCCAATCTCTGTACGCTCAAAGCGAGAGCTGTGTACGGGTTCTCGGTAGTAAGTCAGACTCGTTTCCGGTGGGGGTTGGCCACCGCCAGGGCTGCGCTTTATCACCAATCCTGTTTGTGATATTTATGGACAGGATATCAAGGCGTAGTCGTGGTGGGGAGGGGTTGCAGTTTGGTGGTCTGATGATCTCATCTCTGCTGTTTGCGGATGATGTGGTTCTGATGGCATCATTGGCCTGTGACCTTCAGCTCTCATTGGATCGGTTTGCAGCCGAGTGTGAAGCGGTTGGGATGAGGATCAGCACCTCTAAATCGGAGGCCATGGTGCTCAGCAGGAAACCGATGGATCGTCTACTACAGGTAGGGAATGAGTCCTTACCCCAAGTGAAGGAGTTCAAGTACCTCGGGGTCTTGTTTGCGAGTGAGGGAACAATGGAGCGTGAGATTGGCCGTAGAATCGGAGCAGCAGGGGCGGTTTTGCACTCGCTTTACCGCACTGTTGTGACGAAAAGAGAGCTGAGTCGTAAGGCAAAGCTTTCGATCTATCGGGCGATCTTTGTTCCTACCCTCACCTATGGTCATGAAGGCTGGGTAATGACCGAAAGAACGAGGTCGCGGGTACAAGCGGCCGAAATGGGCTTTCTCAGGAGGGTGGCTGGCGTCTCCCTTAGAGATAGGGTGAGAAGCTCAGTCATTCGTGAGGAACTCGGGGCAGAGCCGCTACTCCTTTGCGTTGAAAGGAGCCAGTTGAGGTGGTTCGGGCATCTGGTAAGGATGCCCCCAGGGCGCCTCCCTAGGGAGGTGTTCCAGGAGCGTCCAGCTGGGAGGAGGCCTCGGGGAAGACCCAGGACTAGGTGGAGAGATTATATTTCCATGCTGGCCTGGGAACGCCTTGGGATCCCCCAGTCAGAGCTGGTTGAAGTGGCCCGGGAAAGATAAGTTTGGGGTTCCCTGCTCAAGCTGCTGCCCCCGCGACCCGATTTCGGATAAGCGGTTGAAGATGATGATGATGATGAATGCCATTGGTGAATCACAACACTGGCAATGTGGCAGTTCCATGTGCAACAGAGATTTCTGGGTTACTATACAGTGGCGGCGACTACTGTGAGGAGCTGAAACATCACTGCGGTAGAGCTTAGATAGGCTCTAAGGGCGCTCTAGACCAACCTTACCAACGTATGACAAACGAAAGAGATTCGTAGCAAAGACGTTTCGGGATACACACAAAATGTTAAGTAGGAGCTCTAAGTAGAGGTTAGGAATGAGGTAGCTTTAAGAAGGCTTCGGGAAACCAGCCCCACTTCTTTTTTTTTCTTAGCCCAGGTGAGAAGGTACTGACTCTGTCTTTTGTTCAAGAGTGGCTCGACACAAGGAATATGACGGCTGAAGTCCATGTCTTGCATACGTCTGTACGCGGTGGCTCTTGAAGCACTCGGTGCGTTTACATGCAGACTCATAATCGGGTAACTAAACGAATAAGACTTCAACAGGACTTTTAAACTGTATGTAAACACCTTTATCACACAAATCGGCACAATAACGGACAAGTGTAATCGGATAAGAACACCTCGATAACTCGTTCATTGTCAGCATTCTCTCTGCATGTATACAGGGATCGGATATCGCATATCGGACTTCTCGTTCTGTGCTTGTGTGCCTGCGCGTTATAGGCTACACCATGGGTTATTGCCGGAAGCGAACCGGACGTGGCTATATAACCACTTGTTGAAAGCATGGTTGAAAGGGCTACAGCGCCACCTAGCATAGTGGAGACAGCCATGCATCGGACATTTATCCGATATGTCTTAATCCAATCTAGTTGTGCCATGGAAACGCACTCACTGACTCCAGCTGCAGTCCACTCTTTGTGAATCAACTCCACATCTTTTGAATGGGTTTTGTTTCACAATCCTCTCCAGGGTTGCGGTTAACCCTATTGCTTGTACACTTTTTCTTTTACCAAATCTTTTCCTTCCCTGCGAATTTCTGTTAATATGCTTGGACACAGAGCTCTGTGAACAGCCAGCGTCTTTAGCAATGACCTTTTGTGTCTCGCCCTCCTTATGCAAGGTGACAATGATTGTCTTTTGGGCAACTGTCAACTCAGCAGTATAGTATAGTTTACTTTATTTCGATCACACATAGATTCACAACATTACATGCATAAGTAAAAAAAAAAAGAAGACAAAGACAAAGTTGTCATCTTGATTTATACATAGACAATTCTTATCAAAAGTATTGATCGAAAAGGTGTAGGCTGAAGCCTGAGTTTGATTCACCTACCCTTTTTACATTGTTTTATTTATTCATTTTTTGTTGGTCCCTCAGGATCTTATTTAATTATATTTATATATGTTAGTCTTCCCCATGATTGTGCAGCCTACAGGACTAGACTGAGAGACCATGTAAAGGCCTTTGCAGGTGTTTTGAGTTAATTAGCTGATTAGAATGGGACAGCAGGTGACTTCATTATTGAACCTTTTCACAATAATCAAATTTTCTGAGATACTGAATTTTAAGTTTTCATTAGCTGTCCGTTATGATCATCAAAATTAAAAGAAATAAACACTTGGAATGTATCAGTCTGTGTGCAATGCATCTATATAATGTATGAGTTTCACTATTTGAATAGAATTACTGAAATACATCAACTTTTTCATTATATTCTTATTTATTGAGCAGCACCTGTATTTCTGTGATAAAGAATGTCATGTTTTTTAGGCTTTGAAGTATGTGATACAGTCCAGCAAATGGCTAAACATAATTTCGATAAGACGATGACCAAGATAACATCTGAACTGGATAGGTGTGTGTCTGCCTCCCAAATTTACAATATTATTATTATTATTCGCAATTCCTCTGGCCTTGGACAACATTTGGACGGCTGACATTCCAGGGGCCTCATCTAGCAAACTGTGCGTAGGATTTGCGTGGAAGGTTGCTTTCGTAGGATTTAGGGCAGGGGTGTCAAACTCTGGCCCGCGGGCCAAATCTGGCCGTTTCAATATTTAATCTGGCCCGCGAACCAATTCGGTAATTCCATTAAATTCGGCCCGCAAAAAAAAAAAAAGAAAAAAAGTGTGATTTTTTTTTTATTTTTTATTTTTTTTTCTCATGCGGAGCCTGTGCCATATCCGCACGTCGCACACGCTCCCAACCGTTAGGACACTCGCACAGCTTACCACTAGGAATGTATGCTGAAAGTTCCACAGCTCAGGATTTTAAGCCATGAATTGATGAACTTGCATTGAAGAAAAGATGTCAGTTTTCTAATGGCTGTAAATAGGCCAATCTATGTGGCTAAATAGCATGCTAATATGATGATTGATTGTGTCAACTATCTAAGGACGAATGCTAACATTATCTGGTTTCTAACTTTTGCCTCAAGTTACAATATAGCCAACTAGCTAACGTTAGATAGCCGCTGATAGCCCACCCCTTTCATTTCCAATGGTGGCTTTGCATTTCATTACCAATGTAAAGTGTCATAAATAGTTAACACTGGTGCTGGGTCATGATTCCTATAAAAAAATAAAATAAAAAAACGTGATATGTTTTGAATGTGCAGACAGTTTTGAAAAATCCAAGAGAAAACATATTGTGGCTCAATCCAGGATGCCTGAGAGCCTTACTGCATTATAGTCCTTTATAGCTGTTTCACCAGGAACCTGAATGTTGTCTTTTCCTTTTGAAAAATAAAGACATTTCCACAATAAATTGATGCAGAAAAGGCACAGAAAACAGAAACATCTACCAGAATACAGGAAGTTAAGTGTTTGACGCACAACAATTTCTGGGGGAGCACCCCAATACCCCCCACCTATAATTTGTCCCCCAAAATATGTAAACGAAACCTAGCCTATGCCCCGTATGTACGCAGGTTATATACCTAGATATGTTGTTTGATTTTTGGAATAAAAAGAAGGCATGTCAGTAAGCGACATGTCTGGCCCTTCGTGTGATTATCATGTCGTAATTCGGCCCTTTGTGAAAATGAGTTTGACACCCCTGATTTAGGGCATTGCCTGCGAACAGAGAGATTTGGATTTATGAAAAAGTGCACAATCAATCCTAAATGTATGTGGCACAGCCTTTACAGGCTTACGTAACACCCATATTTACCCATATATAGTCATTGAAACGCCCCAAAATTAATATAATTTATTGAGTGCATGAAGGCGGTCTCTGCAATCGCCGACTGAAAGGGAAATGTAAAAATAGACTCTACAGGTGTGGATCACTGCGGCCACGCCAAAGTTCCCGTTGGGGAGATTGCAATCAGGGAAGATACAGTTTGGTGACACAGTGTGTGCGTAAAGGCGTCAAATTTTCAGCATGTGGCGATCTCTGTGAACGCTGCAGCCTCAGAATGTCGGACTGTGGTCGAAATAAAAAAGAAGCGATCCGACATAAAAGTGGCCGCAAAAAAGTGCATCCTCACACAGCAGTGTTTGGGCTATTTTATAATGTGTTTTATGTATTCTAATCTTGCCCCTGTAAAGCACTTTGAGTGGCCTTGTGTCTGAATTGTGCTATATAAATAAACTTGCCTTGCCTTGCCTTGCCTTGCCTATTTAAGATCCTATTTCGTTGTCTTTGTTATCACTCTTTCGAAAACTCCGTGGAGGTATTTGTTTGTTAGTTGTAAGAATGGCTTCATCCGTTTGGCAAAGGAACTCCCAATATATGATAGACCTAGATGGCTTATAATAGGCCTATCTGGATTCATTTTACACAAACACATTCATTCTCACTTCATACAACTGCAGACGGAGTCGCCGTTTCTCCCTTTTCTCCTTTCTGTGCGTACACATGGGCAGAGTTTGCATGGAGGACCGCACATCTTCCAGTCGAGTTTGCTTTTGATAAATCAGAAAGGTTGCGTACTGGGTGGCGTACGCCCTCTAATGTGCATACACAAAGTTGATAAATGAGGCCCCAGGCTTTGAGTAGGATAATGTTAGGGCAAACATACTTTTGGCTATGTAGAAATCTAGGTCATCTGCAGATACATTTTAATTTTATACATAGAACTTACCTAACACCAAGTGAGCGCTAGTCAAATTCATTTATTATGCAACACTAACCTCGATCGGTACCTACTTACATATGATTTGGGAGGGTCCTACAGTGGTCAGATTCTTAATGTCGGTTGCTTCAAAGCTTTCTGAACTAGTTGGAGACTAATGTGCTTCCTTCGCCCAAGGTTTGCATTATGAATGACCTGTCAAGTATGAGCCTGCCACTAATGAAAATTGATAATGATTGAAATGCATAGACCAGCTCATTCACTTCAACCTTAGTGCTTGGACTTTGCTGTTTTTTTGGACATGGCACATTTGGAGCTTATGGCTGCTGCATGTGCATGAGGCGAAAGGCAGAAATTCAAATGTGAAATAGTCTAACTGCACAACTGATGCCGACTTTAAGTTGAAGCCACGATGGTGGTTGTGGCCTGGAGTTGGGCTGGGTCAAAGGTTGGGTACTTTTTTTCCCCTGTTCGTGTTGCGGACACATCTACATTGTCCTCAAATGGGATAATAGGATGTTGAGAATTATGGTCGAGAGATGCATGTACAGAATGGGACACAGAGGCCTGTGTAATCTGTTCTTAATGAATAAGTGTGTGTGCGCGTGTGTGTAAATATACACACATGGGTAAAGCACATGCTATGAAATATTAATGCCTCGTCGGTATAGCCTTTCTGAGTTTGAATATTTAGTACAGGCCTCCTATCGGCATATGCTAATAAATAGATGGCATCGCAAAGTCTATAGCTGTCCGCTCAAATTGCTCACTGAATTAAAAATTGATATTGCTCGTAACCCTCCCATATAGAATCATGTATCTAGGCACCTTGATAGCTATAATTCACGAGTACCGACAAGCCCCTGGGGAATAGAGGATGGTGTTAGCTGTTGAAGGAAAATACTAGACAAGGCGAGGGTGAAGAATGTTGTTGGTTTGGTAAATTAATGGAAACAATGTGACTGGTAGGATAGTGCTAGGAAAGGCTGACATGCCTGTTTTAATGTCATAACCATGTGTGGTTATTGTCATCAGCGCTGTATGTGATGGTGGTTGTCTCATGCATTTTTTAACGACCTGATACATTGAGACTTTTCAACTTGTTCAGTTTTTTTCTTTTCTAACATTGAAACCTTACACAATATTGCCCTGCGTTCCAAATCACATACTTCTTCTTTTTACTACACTACATACTAAAGTACAGAAGGGTTTTAGGGCCACAGGAGAGGAAACATTTTCATTATGTCAAGAATAAAGACAAATACACAAAAATGCTAATGGAGTTAGTGGGGCATTTATGTATTGGGACATCCTAAATCTTTTTCTGGCATACTAAATAGTAGGGAAGTATGGGGATTGTAAGTTTACCAGTGGGCCCAGTCACGCCACACTTTCCTGCTGTGTGGTAATATATTCTTCAGTCGATATAGCATCGACAGGACTTTTACTTACATAGAACTTAAAGTTTAAAGTTTAAATGTTGAACTAATGTGCCAAAAAATTATGCACAAGACGAGCACATCTAGAATGTTTTCTGTTTGATAGAAAATGCTTGGGGGAAAAAAACAACATGCCTTGGTTTTTCCAATGTTTCACCCTACATAAACATAAAGACAGCTCCAATGAAGCTACACCAGGGGGAAGCAAAAGGGATATTTTAACGGATCAAATAAACGTCTAACTTTGAGGATGCAGACCATGTGTGAGCTTTATTGCAAATGCACCAAAAATTAAAACACATTACACAACTCTTTCCCCCAGTCCATGAAGCTAATTTAAAAAACATGGGTAGCTTCAATTCTAAAGGGGATAAACAAACCCAAGGAAGGATTGTGTGTGTGTGGGGAGGGGGGGAGGGGTTATTTTAGTAGCATTCATGCCACTCAAAAAACAGTAGAGTTGTGTCTCATTATGCCTCTGTTGGCTTTGGATATCTATGTAGAAATATCATCTATAGAAATACAGCTTTGGGAAAAATTAAGAGAGCACTCAAATTGTTCAGTGTCTCTTGTTTTACTCTTTAGGGGCATATGTTGAAGTAAAATGAACATTTTGATTTTATAATATAAACTGACAACATTTCTACCAAATTCCAATACATTTTTGTCAGTAAGAGCATTTTCAATAAGTAATGTAGAGATGAAGATTTAAGAAAAATACAGACTGGTCTCTTAATTTTTTCCGGAGCTGGATATGCTGCTATACAATCCCTCACAGTTGCTTACCTATACTGTCCTTTTCTACATGTTTGAATGAGTTTGTCCATCCACATGCACTGTCACTATGAGCTGGTGCATGAGTTCATGTTTTGTGTCTTTGTCTCAGCAAATTAGATGCAACTTTCATATCGCAGCACATTAGGTGTTGTCTGGTTAATGGTCATTGTAAAAGTGTAATTAAAGCTGTTTAGTTTCCCCCGCATATTCCACTGGCAGCCTTATTTCTGACAGATTATACAACAGTATTTAGGCCCTGGGGGTTGTCAGTGTTATTGATGTTACAAATCAAATTCATTTGATCTCAGCACATATCCTTGCACGGGGCTCACTCTCACACTCACACACACACACACTCAAATCCCAGTCAAGTCTGCCATCGTGTGGCGTTTGGGTGACATCAACCCTGGCCAGTGTTTCCACATGCTCAGAATACTAATAAAGACAGACTCTCACAACTGTATGCATGCCTTTAGCACAGACCAGTGGTAGATCACACACAACTTCAAAAGGAACCCATGTAGGAAAATGAATGTGTTTGATCGTGGCTTTTGCTGTCCATGATTGCTGAGGACGGCGTTATGAAAGTAAAAATCAATATGAAATAGATTATAGGAAAGTTTATAGATCACTCATAGTAGTGTGTCTACCAAATACCAGCATAGAACAGAGTTGACATTTTCATTAAAAATGAAAGTAGTCACACAAAAACAGGCTTATGTGCCTCTCCAAGACACACTTCTCCTACAATGACCCACCCAAGGTCAAGACGCTGAGCGTATGGTTCGTTGTGGAGCCCATTATACTGTTCCCTGACCTTGTGGACACAGAGAATGTCTCTGCCAAGGAGGAGGAGAATTTCAGCATCAGGATCGATTTCTGGAAGGGGGAGCTGAGTTGTGCCGTCCACGGACTCAACAACCAAATTGTTGGCACGTCTTCCCGCTACCTCCATAATACCTGAGCATGTCTTCAAGGTATATGGTTGTGGGTGTCCATCGATGTTGAAAAGGTTGAAAAAGTCTGTTTTTGCCAGTGAACGGTTACTTTGTTCGTCAAGAACAGCATACATCTTGACGGCTCTTTCTTTCTGCCCAAGAGGATACACCTTGACCAAACTAATTTTTGAGCATGACCTGGAGCTGGTTGAGTTTCCACATATTTCAGTGCACTTTGATGTTACAGCAGTTGGATCCGGGCCCTCTTGCTCCCTGCCATGATCTAAAGTGGTTGCATAGCTCTCTGGCTTTTGTGGAAGAGGTCCTGGATGTAATGCTGCAGGATGCCGCTCGCTACCACACTCCGCACTGTATTGTCTTAGTCTGGCCATGTGGTGAGTTGAGGAACAGCATCTAAAACAAATGTGCTTTTCTTTTAGAAAAACCTTTCTTTCTTCTAAGCTCTTGCCTCTGAACAGGCGACATTTTCTCAAAGGGTGTGGCTTGTCGTGCAGTGGACAATGTTTTTCGGGATCTCCCTTCTTCGGTATTGTTTTGTTTGGCTTCTGTAGCTTGTGAAACATCTGTTTTCCTGACAGAGACTGGAGACTGCTGTTTCTGCTTTACCCAATTCTCTGTTTTTTGAGTGCTGGCGCTAGTGACACAAGCAAAGCTGGGATTGTTGCGAGTCTTCGCTTCTTCAGTTATGAAGTTGACAAAAAATCCAAATGGAGGATAGGACACTCCATGGTCCTTCTTGTACCTTGAGGCAATCCTAACCCATCTCTCTTGAAGGTTGTATGGGAGTTTCGCCAGAATAGGATTGACTCCATGCGCTGTATGTATCAAGGTGAGAAAGGCCAGAGAGAAAGCCGTTGAACTTTGCAGCATGCAGTTCCAACAGAAGATCCCCCAACTCTCCCAGACGCTGGTTTTCTCTGTTTGCAATCTTTGGAAAGTCCTCAATCTTCTTTAGCAGTGCATGTTCGATTATTTCCGGTGCTCCAAAACACTCCTCGAGTCTCTGCCACACCATCCTGAGACCAGCTTGAGGGTTATTGACGTAGGCACCTCTGATTCTTTTAGCCTGTGAAGCTGACTGTGGGCCAAGCCATTTGGAAAGCAGGTCTAGCTCCTCATGATGTGAGATGCTCAGATCTTGAACTGCACTTATGAAAGATGTTTTCCAGGCCCAGTAATTTTCTGGTTGGTCATCGAATTTTAGCAGACCTGAACTGACCATCTCTCGTCGCATCAGATATTTTGCAAGATCTGAGGTTTCTGTCGGTTTGGCTCTCACAGGTGTGGGTGTGGGTAAATTGGGCTGAGGATGGTAAAACTGATCATGGTTGACTGACGTCCTGCCATAGGGACCATAACTACAGCTGTTAGGTTCCACCTTTGGGAGCAAATCACGGCTGTGTTGTGGTGCAGTCATTTCTTCCATGTGTGTTTGTCCAAAAGAAACATATGGCAGAGGTTTGAAATCCTCGCTGCTGTACTGATGGTGCTGGCGGCCATTTGGAGGTTTTGCTGCCTCATCGATGTCCGCAGATCTCTGTGGTGCTGAGGTCTCAGGAGGATTTACTTGAGGTGTAATCTGATCAAAGTTTAACCCTGAATGCTGCTGCACATACTCTTGTGTTCGCTGAGCTGGGTTAGGTGGTGGCATGTTGTTTAGTTGGGGCTGTTGTGGGTCTCCACTTTCCTGTGTGGATACTTCCCATGCTTGAGCCTCAGCTACTACCGCCGCAGCTTCTTTCTGTGATTTGAGTACAATCAAGTCTGCGTCTAGGCCAGCTTGTTGTTTCAAGATGTCTGCTTCCTTTTGTGCAAAGGAGAGTTTGACTTTTGCGGCTTCTGCCTTTGCACGTGCTCTGAGAGCAGCGGTAGATGATGTGGTGAGCTGTCTGGAGCGTGATGAACCAGTTTCTAACGATTCTTCCTTTGCTTCGTCCGCAGGAGTTGCCATGTTTGCTGAGAATTCTCTGTTGCTCATTATGTGCAACTGAAAACAGTCTTGTTTTTCCAGCAGAGCGTGATGAGAAGGATATCTTTTTACTATTCTGCGCTTCCTAGACGTTGGTGCTGAGTTTGGCAGATAGCTAAACAGTTCTCCAAAGGCTTCCAGTTTAGGGTGATTTATTGCCTCTTTAGATAATTCTTTGTGTAAAACTGAAATACAAGAAAACATGCATACAAAACATTAACATATACATGTGCAAAACGTAAGTATACATGTCCAAACAACATAGCTGCCAAGTCTCACTCTTTGGCCGTGAGACACACGCAAATCAACCCATTCACACTCTCACACGCCACAACTCAAATTTCTCACACGGAGAAATTAATCCCCAAAATAACATTTGTTTTGCGGGACTTTTATTTTCAAATTCTTATTTTGAAAAGCTAACAGACATGAGTGCCGTGACTTCCTCTTTCTGAACGTTATGCTTTGATGTGCACTGTGCATTCGAAGCGGGAGGCGAGCCCTCTACCTGCACCTTCTCTTCCGAGGTGTGTGTTGATAGCTTGCCAAGATACCGCTGATAAGAATTGTGTCCCCGCCGGCCGGTGAGCGCGCGTGCATCAAACATATTAACCCTTCAATTTCACTCAAGTAAATTCAGAAGATCTTTGGATCTTTTTGTATATTGTTTTTTGGTAATTTAGTTTGAAAATTAGGTTTACAAAGTAACAAATGGCTCATCCGCCAATAAAAATGCTTTTATTCTTCTGTGTAATGAACTGTAGCCTATGTATTGCACATTTATAGCACTTTTCATAACACAAATCAAGGTAGCCTAAGAGGAGGGACCAAGTAACCCAGATGTTTTATTTTAGCCTAGTAGTTTGCATTGGTGTTGAACTGTTCCATAATTTTTTTTCTTTGAATAAAGCCTAATGCTGCTAGTAAAATACCATACTCAATAGTAGACATGATATAGAATAATTACCTTTATTACAGTTTAACCAAATGTTTTAACAATAGGCTACACATGAATTGGATGCTATTCAATAACATTTCTGTCAGCGAAACCGTGAATGTTCTCTTTTTTACTTTACATAAAAATGAATGCAGAAAAGGCACACATTGCTTCATAAAAAAATCACCAGAATGCAGGAAATTAAGTGTTTAAGATTTTCTGGGGGGGACCCCCAGACCCCCACTTATAATATGTCCACACCCAATGTTTAATTAAAACCTGTCCTATAACTTTGCAATTCATGAATTAGTTTATTTTAATAAGATTTTTGATGTTTTATCACATTTTCCAATTGTCTTTATTTCTGATTTATTATGAACAATATATAAACTTGCAGGACACTAGCAAATATTATTGGGTGGGAGAGAGGACACGGTTTTGGGTCCCTTGGCCAAAAAATCTCACTCCAAACTTTTGGTGAAACTTGGCAGCCCTGAAACAATGTATTATTTAAGCCAAAAGATCTTCACAATAACTAGCATAACTGCTATAGCTAACCATTGGAAACAACAGGCGCGAGTGCCGTTAGCTTAATGCTAACATACATGGGAAATGCCATTGACGCGCTAACAAAGTTAGCATTACTAGCGCGGTAATTTGTAACAGTATTTACCACATTTGACCAAACGTACAAACAACATGAACTCAGTACTTACAAATATATATTTTCTATGCTCTGTGGGAACGAAAATATGACTGCTGTCTGTCCTGCATTTAATGTGCTCTCCCTTGCTCCACACTGACCAACTGTGGCAGTTCTAACTGTGGCAGGCTTACATCACACATTTATATTAACACTTCCTGCCAGTAGAGGGCAGCACAGTTGTTTTAAAAGTACAGAGCAGACTTCCTGGCACCTATCGGGATATCGCCTATAGGTGATGATTACCACAGATGTCCTCTGAACAGAAGGTTGGAGGTGGTTAGGGTCCACCAATCAAGAGTTAGGAGGGGCAGATCTTACTGACCTAAGGACCAATCAGCTCACTTAGATTCTCACGTTAAAGACAGCCACACAGCAGGAAAGAGGCAGAGGTTGGGATAATGGAATTGGCTAACCAGGGCATGGCCGGCCTGGTCTGACACAGGCGATGGGTTATTTTATCCTAATAAAATACTTTATCTACCTCAACTCATTCCTGTCTCAGCAGACTCATTTCTATTCTTCAAACTAACACCTTTTGTGAATGGACCCCAGAAAATATGCTGCACAGCCCTGCTAACATCTCCAGCTAGCAGCCCTGCTAACATCTCCAGGCTCCAGCTAGCAGCAGCCCTGGTATCATCCCCAGGCTTCAGCTAGCAGCCCTGCTAACATCTCCAGCCTCCAGCCCTGCTAATATCCCCAGGCTTCAGCTACCAGCCCTGCTAACACCCCCAGCCTCCAGCTAGCCGCCCTGCTAACATCTCCAGGCTCTAGCTACCAGCCCTGCTAACATCTCCATAGCTGCATTCCAATAGTAGTTGCACTTCCCCTCGTTCATTTACCCTCAGCCCTTGGTATGACGTAACAGCATACATTGCACGGAGGGAACTTGGAGAGCGGAGGGAGACTGGGCGGGGGAGGAGCGGAGGATTTAAGTGGAACCCACTTGCCCTTGTAGTCGCAATGGACCGTCAGTTACATAGGTAAATCTGAATGCAAATAATACAGAATTATAACATTCTGCTAAGGTAGCCTATGTTGCAGAAAGCCATTTCCATAGCATAACAAACATTGAATTTCGACACGGTAACTCAGATTATCAAGATAGTGTTACTTACACATGTAAATTGTTTGCTCTAACATATTTTCTTATTTATGTTAGTTTCAACCAAAAACATTTGTTTTAAATAGTCCTCTAATTGGCAGCCATCTGTGTTATAGCAGCAATGTGTAAACTGCAATACATTCACTGGATTGTTCGTATGGAAATAGGATAGCCTAATTGAGGCGTTTTGGATTTATATATATATATATATTTGTCCTGCGGGTGGCCGCGATGTCCCTAAAAGCATACAGTCTACCGGAAAATGAAAGGAGAAGAAGACGAACTGCAATGCACTGTGGGTGATATCCACCTCGGAGTGACCATGGATGTTCACTTGATCACTCAGCCCTCCGAGGGTCTATATCACGAAGTTCACTTCAGTTTCCAGACAATTGGAACGACACTTAAGATGGCGGCGGGGATTCCCCCGAGGGCAAGTGCCTAGGGCAAGTGAACGAGGGCATGTTGAACGGGTATTGGAACGCAGGGCAGGCTTCAGCTACCAGCCCTGCTAAGATCTCCAGGCTTCAGCTACCAGCCCTGCTAAGATCTCCAGGCTTCAGCTACCAGCCCTGCTAACATCTCCAGGTTCCAGCTACCAACAGGCCCAAGCTCCAAGAGTCTCTGTCACTGAGATATCATGCCACCAAAGAAAAACCAGCAGAACGAGGACAAGATGGAGGAGATAAGGAAATCTCTTAGCTATATGTATAAGCAAAGTGGCAAAACAACAAACACAACTACTTTGACTAATTGAGGAAGTGCTGCAGCTGAAGGTAATAATAAAGGAGAAGGATATGAAAATAACTGTCCTGGAGCTTGGAGCAATCATTGGAGTGAGATTGCGTATGGACGTGTCCATACCAATATTCAAATGTGCTGAAATTGTCCACACCAATATGAGAAGGATATGACATTGACGAGAAAGGGTTAATGCGTTGCCTCTTTATAGTCCCGCCTTATGTATTTTGTGATTGGCCTGTTGGTTGTCGTGGGTTGTGTTTCGGTTAGCGGTGATTGGTTGCTTAATTTGAGAGCGGTAAAACAGCTTTTGCTGTCATTTCGGAATCTATCAGCTCAGCTGCTGCGCCATGAATGCGGCTGAAGTTTGACGTCAACTGAGGAAGAATGTCGGGGAAATATGCAAGAAGAATCATCATCGTGATTCAAATAGCCCTGTTACAGTAGCTTATTATGCATGTAAATATATATTGCACAAAGGCTTTAAAATTGTCTAAAACATTGCATTGATTCTGTCACTGCCCATTATTTTCTAGGCTAATCAAGGAGACAGAAGATCCCCAGCCAAGTAGTTCAACCTCAGACCCAACAGAATCAGGAATACAGGTAAATTTGACAGAATTTAATGTTATTAATGTAGGCTATATTTGACTGTTAATGTTATTTCAAAGCCAGACACCATGTGTTATTTCAATAGGATAAATGGCATCATTGGGCAGGGGATCCTGTCTGTTATATATTATATATTTCTGATATGCTTATGTTATGCCACAAATATGACTATACTGTACTTGAGAATCATTTGTTGTAAGAAATATCTTGGTAGTTCACCTGTGTTATAACTAGTGCTGTCAAACGATTAAAATATGTAATCGCGATTAATCATCTTTTCTAGCCTAAATGTCCCTTGATTTCTTTTTGTCCCAATATTTTTTCTAATTGTAATGCTCTTATCACACCCATTCTCTACACCCTTGTAATTCAGTGTATTTCTTCTAAAATATCATAATTTGCAATTCAGTGCAAATAGCCCACAATGTAGATCTCTCCACCCCCTCCCCCCACAGCATTCAAACATTATTGGAACTTATTTTTTTTAATTTAAAAACCAAACCATAAAACAACATAGGTTATATAAAACAAATGAGTATTTAGGCTAAATTAAACTGCTTGTTGTAGGCCTAAATGTTTTGGGAGTTCTTCATCCACGGCCTATTTTAGACTGTGTGGACATAGTAGTTTGTGTATGTGGGGTGGTTGCTATGGCGCTGCTGCAGCCGAGGCTCCAGTCGCCCTTTGCAGCGAAAATTAAAGTGAAAATGAATGACTGGCGGCTGACACTAACATTCATGGAGGTTTTGGTGTGCGCGCAGGGTTATAAGTAAGACTTCTGCAAATGACAGGCTTTCTTTTCTGTTCTTTTTCCGCGAAGTCCCAGACTCACACACGGAAGACTAGTGAAGGTCGCGCAGCTGAGCAAGGAAGTGCTAGG
This sequence comes from Hyperoplus immaculatus, assembly GCA_949357725.1. Lineage (NCBI taxonomy): Eukaryota > Metazoa > Chordata > Actinopteri > Uranoscopiformes > Ammodytidae > Hyperoplus > Hyperoplus immaculatus. Next base: position 3,787,849 of record OX442366.1, read on the forward strand.
TTCCGGTTTCTGCTTCAAAATAAAAGTCAGAATTGACTGGATGTTTAGCCGTTTTGCCAGTTAAATGATTTTAATGTGAAATTACGCTGTAGGACATGTTCCGTTTGAATGAACAGTAACTTAACTGCGAGCCACATCTATAGTTTGTGGTGTTTCAGTTGTTCTAACATTACTAGTTGATTCAACAGCATGTGAAAAAACCACGTTTGCTAGGCCGTAAAGAGCGTTAATCGCTCGATAATAAAAATATCGCCGTTAATAACGCGTTAGTTATAACCCAATCTAATAGAAAAACTTTGCCTTGTGTTTTATTTCTGTTTTGAATGGAGTGATATTTTTGTTTAATAAACTAATTGTAATTGTAACCAAGAGATTAAACATGAGTAATTATGTACAGTATAATAAGTAGGGATGGGAATCGAGACCCGGTTCCTCTTCAGAACCGGTGCCGAATCTACCAATTCCCTGGAATCGTTAACATGCCTGCTTAACGATTCCGCTTATCGGTTCCGCTTGTTGCAAATGTGTCATGACTTGACACTCGCGCTGCTTTGTTTTGATTCAGAACGCAGCAAACATGGCGTTGAGACAGAATCTCTCTAAATGTTGGTTGTTTTTCACTTGAAAAGACGACAATAGGGCCACTTGCAACAATTGTAAAGTTTCCATTTTGTCAAATGACACGCGCACAAGGAGCGCAAGCAAGCAGACGGCGATCCTGAAGGTTAAACGTTTAAATGTCCGCTGCCTGTCTAGTCGACACCAGAATTGCCCATTGGACTTGTACATACAATGTGTGAGAATGAACGTGTGTGTAGGCATATGTGTGGGCTAATAAAAGAGGGAGAGAGATAAAAAGGTGAGAGCAGCATACAGCAAAGCAAAAAGGTTTTTTTGACCGCTGCTTTAAGCCCCGCAGTGTTTACTCACGTTCGTCAGCTGGTTTGTTTCTTTTTCCTCCCGTCAGCTGTTCTGCTGCCTTTACGCACGGCGGGTCGAGACGAACCCATAACAACATACAGCGGAACTCGGCGTTGATAAGAAAACAATAGTCTACACTTAAGTTTAACAATAAACTTCATAAAGACACACTTAAAATAACGATCTCTGCCCATACAAAAAGCACTGACTTGGATAACTTGATGGAGCGATCGATGTGCAAAAACCATCCGGCACATGTGTCTGATGACGGGCCGTTATATTAATAATAAACAGCGGACGGGCTTATAAAAAAGGAAGAGAGAAAAAAAGGCGAGAGCCTTTTTCTTTTTCCTCCCGTCAGCTGTTCTAATGCACCCTTTACGCACGGTGGTTGAGACGAACCCTACACTTAAAGGCTGTTACACACTCCGCGAGAAGAAAGAACAAAGTTCTCGGTGACAGAGCTGCGAGAAGTTCTTTCTGGTCTGACATTACATACTTCACGAGAACTCAACTGCCGAACCCCTCACCGCGGCGCATTGTTACCATGGTAATTGACTCAGTAGCGCCAGCTGATTTCACTTCGCTTTCCTCATTGACTTCAGACTGACCAATCACACAATAGTTCTCGGACAACCTGCGAGAAGAAAGTTCGGCCCGGGTGATGTGTCGAGAACAAGCTGCGAGAACAGCTAAACAAGAGCTGAGAGAAGAAAATGACGTCATTTTCTTCTCGCAGCTCTGTCACCGAGAACTTTGTTCTTTCTTCTCGCGGAGTATGTAACAGCCTTAAGTTAAACATGACACTTTGTAACTACACACTTAAAATAACGATCTCTGCCCATACAAAAGACTTGGATTACTTGAGGAGCGACCGATGTGCATATGTGTCTGATGACAGGCCGGTATATTAATAATAAACAGTGCGCTGAACATTAGAACAGCATGTACATTAAAGATCTCGTATCCTTCCTGAGAGGGCATACATGATATTTTTTCTGCAAACAAATGGTTAAGCCAAAGTTGATAGTTGGTCTTATCTTTACAGAAGAATTCTTTGTATTTTTTATGTCAGTTGAATTTTGTTTCAAGTTTAATGCAAATGAGCACAGTTAATATTCCAAAAGGCACAAGCTCTTCCTTGACTGTTTTCAGTCTGAGTTTTTAGGGAACATAATGGCATTTGGGCTTAAAAAGGCAAACCTTTTTTTTTGTCCGGACCAATTAATGTGAAAATTGACAATTTCCTAATCCTAAAGTACTCTTGATAATCTTTGCACACACTAGAAACACTTCTGATCAGATATTTAAGCAGGTTAATACAAATAAACACATTTGTACTTGTTTTCTTATACAATGAGAATCGATAAGAGAATCGATAAGGAATCGGATCGATAAGCAGAATCAGAATCGTTAAATTCTTATCAATTCCCATCCCTAATAATAAGTGTTGAGAATAAGATCTCTCATTGGAGACTTTAACAAGCATCCCAGGGTCTCAGACTTTTCTCTTTTGTCTATTCCTTTTCAACCTCTGGTTGGCATCAGTCAAAGGAGCCCTTATCAAGTCAACTGACCCATTTCCTACCATAGGGTGACACAACCTGTAGGTAAGTGAACTCAAAGTCTGCTTTGTGGTCAATTGTTCATATGTACAGGACATACAAGGAATTGAAATTGCGTTTCTCGCTATCCCATGCATAGACTAGACAAGACCAACACAACACACAATTAGTAAAGTACTGGTAAGACACAAATGGTAAGTAACACAACATAAATGATCTAACTACCATTAGTAACAACAAAACAATACAATAGCAACAAATTATAATAAAAGTGCAGATGGTGGCATAATACTCAGGTCTTGAAAGAATAATATAATGTAAACAATTGATGTTTCAACGAAAAAGTAGTGTTTGTGAAAAAGGGCTGCCCCCTGAAAGTCGAATATTCAAATCAGTCGACGCAGATTTTTATTTATTTTTTTTCAGTCAGTGTACATTATAATAAAAGAGAAAATAAGAGCAAAACACTGACGTTATCATGCCAGCGCAATAGGTGGCGGTAATGTGTCACGTCACGTCAAACGCCATAGAAGAAGAGTGGTCAAAGCTAAAGAGGAAATGGCAAATAAAAAAACTAGGGATGTCAAAATTATCTCGTTAACGCAGGGTGATTGATTTCTGGAATTAAGGCGTTAATTTTTTTATCGCAATTAATGCATGTGCAGAATGATCCGCCCCATGTATCCCACCGGCTCTGTACTACAGTCACTCGTTGTGGCTGACCCAGGATCAGTAGCTGCGCGCAGCCAAACATAACAGCACGTCAGCCCATGTCGTGTTTTAAATTGCTAACGGTCACGTCTGTGTCGGGGTCATAGTATATAAAATCAACTGCCGCGGGTGACAGTTGATGTCGGGAGCAACAGGAGGAGAAACATTGTCCGCTCACACACACACCGCGGACTGTAATCAAGTTGTATTCAAGAATGCACAACCTGTAGATTCACAAAATAAATGCCATTATATAGCCTATATTTGCCAGACATAGTTAAGAGACAGACCAATTGAATTATGGTGTGGTAGGTATATATTTTAGTTTGATTTAAATTTATTTTCAGTATTAAAACCATCATTTGGATTTTTAATTAATAAAAATACAAATTTTAAATGTACATATCCACCTTGTGTCCTTTATCTTTCCGTTCATACAACAATATACAGAGAAAATTCGAATTTTTCGGGCATATTTCGAAAGGTAAAATTAATCGTGATTAATCCACAGAATCCTGTGATTAATCTGATTTAAAAATTGTAATCGTTTGACAGCTCTAGAAAAAAACCAGCAGATGTACGTTTGCGCTGTGCAAATTGCGCACCATATATGCCTATTGATTCTGCTCTGCTATGTGCTGTAGTAAAGATAGGTCGCCTTGGAAATTAAGCCCCCGTAGGCCGCGAGCATCTTGTCTTTTGTACTCGCGCGAATCACAATTCTTTGCGTCACAAGCTCTGTGTTGTTTCTCTCTCACCGGCTCACCGAGGCTCGGGCACACTCGCGCTTCAGCTGCGCTCCAACTCCCCGGTTCACTCTTAAACTGAAATTCCGAGTCGGGACCAGCCCTACTGTGAAACATAAGCAGCCAAGGATGTATGAATATAATAAGTTTCTTTGCAAAACGATTGATAGCCGCTCAACTCTTGACTAAACTGTACTAGAGCTGAAACGATTCATCGATTGATTCGAGTAATTCGATTACAAAAAAGGATCGATGAATTTTTCTTGCCTCGAGTCATCGTTTATTTAATTTTACAGTTGAGGTCACGGTTTTCCGCACGGACCATTTTTAGTGTGACACAACCCACAGAACGGTTTTCCGCACGGACCATTTTTAGTGTGACACTGAGCAGACAGACGCGGCCATAGACATTAAACAGCTGCTGCGAACGGCGAATCGCGACCGTTTGATAAAGTGCATAAATTATAGCTTATACAGCGATCGGGAAACCCCATGCACTTACTCAAACAGGTGATGCAAAACAAACTCAGGGAAAGCACGTTTCAACCGTGGAATGATAGTTTACTGCGCCAACTTGCACGGGAGGGGAGAACGGAGGGAGAAGGAAAAGGAAACTTCACCTAAAGGCCAGGACACACCAGCCCGATAATCGCCGTCGTCAAAAAAAATGGAGTCGGCCGTTTCAGGAAGCTCCAGCTTCCCGTCGCTGCTAAAGAACACACCGAGACGACTGTTTATTTTCCGTACGCTCGCGGGACGTAATGTCTCCACAACAGCAGGCGGCGCTAATCTGTATTGTGGCCCGAAAAAATACGAAAGCCGGAAATGATTGGACATCTCTCTAGAGCATAAACATAGATAGAAATACGTATTTATATTTATGGACCATAAGAGCACAATTTTTAGCAGAGAGTGTCGAGCATGGTGTCGAGCAGTCAACAAGGGTTGATGCATGTGAGTACTCTCAAAACGAAACGAACAAACACATTAAAACGATGGCTAGCTGTTGTTAGCTGTTTGTGCTACCCGCCTCACTTCCGGGCTTCACTGATTCGCTAGCCCTCCACCAATCAAATTGCTCCAAATGAAAGACGGTCGGCCGCCGATTGAACATGTTCAATCGGCGGCCGACAGGCTCAAAACAAGCCCGACGACCTCTACGTCGGCCGACGTCACGGCACACACCAAACAGATTCGTCTTTTTTTTTGACGACGGCGATTATCGGGCTGGTGTGTCCTGGCCTTAACAGACGCTCCGGCTGACTGACAGCTATAATGTCATCCGCACTGAACAACTCACATCTTAAAACACTATACGAAAATAACAAACACTGTGACCTATAAAGAGCGATCAGTTTTTCATACTGCGACCGTGAGCGTGTTGAACACTGGTTTACGCGCGCCTCAAGACCGTCGGGCTCGTTCTCGTCACTCACAGCCCGCTGAGAAATGCTCCTCGCGGTGTACAAAGCATTGCATCCGCGAGGGGAAAAGCTTCATCCAGTCATGACATAAAGAGCGACCAGTCTGACAAACTACAGACGTAAGCGAGTGTTGAACAACACTTGCGCGCGCCTAGAGAGGGCCAGGCTGCGCTCCTCACTCACAGCCCGGTGAGAAATGCGTCCTCGCGATGAAGCTTGTCCACTCGCGGAAACTGTTCTGTGCGCGCAAGGTTTTCACGTCAGTTTTTATAAAAATAAACACCACACAAGGAGTTTAAACTGAAATGAAAGTTAAGAGATGATAGAACCATAAACCGATTGTAAAAGAAAAGGCAGCCACCAGAGCATCAGCAGCATCCCCAGTTAGTCATAGTCAAATCAAACTTACTATATAGAGTCATTTTCATACACAAAAAGTCAGCATAGAGTGCTTTACATATACAAACATATTGAACCCCTCCCATACCCATCCACAGAGCAGAACATTGCAGATTGCACAATTAATGTTGTTTAAATCCCTCTGTATGGGAGACCGGGGGCAAGTGTAACACTTGTTTTTTGATTAGTCAAAAACATCTTGAACAATTTGGATAATTTATTCTGTGTTGTGTTACTGTGCTCTACTAGTTAATACAAATTGCATTTATTTTATAAGCAATAGATGTCCTATAAATACAAGAGTATAGGCCTATAGTAATAGCAAGTATTTTACCTCTTCACAAGCATTCATTTAAAGATAAATGAAAATACCGTGATATAATACCGTTACCGTCTATGCTTCAAATTATACCGTGATATACATTTTAGGCCATACCGTACAGCCCTAGTACAAGTACAGACTGATAAACAATGGGAAAGTAACTAAATTGGTACTTTTGGTAGAAAATATGGTTTGCTACTCCATGCATTTTTTAAATAAAAAATGTTGATTTTTCAAAAAAGGAAACAAATTGGTTGTTCATTATTAATTGACGTGTTATTTTCTCATGTTTATTTATAATTACTTTTCAATTGAGCAATGTATGTTTTATCCGATTACTCGATTAATCGATGGAATAATCGGTAGAATAATCGATTACTAAAATATTCGATAGCTGCAGCCCTAAACTGTACATAGATACATGAATGATAAAACTGGTTTGGTTAACCCTTGTGCTCCCCCTCAAACCCAGAAATCCGCACGCACAAGCGCACGCACATACCCACACTGACACACACTCTCACTCTTTATCGGGACGACCTGATGGAAAGATTCTGGACGCGAGTCCATTTGTACAAGATAGTGGGAAACGATCCGAACTCCGAGGTAACATTGTCTAAGTGGCAGGACATTCAAAATCGCATCACCATGATGCGTGCCGTGGTCCACTATTGCCTGGAAAATGAAGCATGTGCGCACAGGTTGTTGGACATGGTCAGGACCATGTCCCCTTACCTATATAGAGACCTGCAGGAACATGGACCTCGGGGAGCAACCGGTAAGTGTATTCACGCTTTCTATTAGGTTCACATATAGAATAAAAATAACAATAAAATATTTGTAATTTTTGTTCATGTTTTTTATTGTTTGTTTTTTTGTGATACGTGCACCTCCTTTGGTGAGTTACACGAATGGGAGTGCTTGAATAAAATCCTTCTGGAGTTTCTCATTTTGATGTCACGGCCAGAAACCGCTGAGAGGATCACTGTCATGGGTACACCTTTGGATCAGATGATAAGATTCGGTCTTGTGCTGCCTGAAGAGCAGGAGAGCATTACAATGCAGAGGACCACACGTGCCAAGTATGAAAAGTTGAAAGAGATATGCACAACTGTCTCAGAAGAGACTACCAGGTTTATGGTTTTCCTTGTCTCTGCTTACAACATGCACGTATTTGACCAGTGAAGTTTGTGTGCGCCTCTCATGAGGCGGTGTGCTATTTACTTTTTGGAATTCTTGCGCTAAATCACACACACACACACACGATTGTAATCCTGCCTGAGTGTACTCGCTTGCCTTGTGTCATCATCTTACCGGTTTGCGAATTGTAAAGTATGAATAAAGCATGACATAGTGTGATTCCTACACCATTTTTTTCACTGGATGCGAGTGGGGATGTACAAGCTGTTGTGTTAGATGAATGCTATTGTACACAAGTGCTATCGTGGAGCTTACTGGGAAATAAAATGTAGAAAAATGTAAATACGAGTTTTTTCTTTCTTCCTGTGAATAAATGACATGTCAAGCATTCTAAAACATTTTTTTTTATTTATTTTATCAACACCACTCCATGTGTACCATCAGTAACCGTGGTCAGGTGAGCGGGCCACGGTATAGGGGAGAACGGGGTAAGTAGGCCCACTTTTTAATCTAGTGAGAATTGCTCATCACCTAAATATCTTTCAATAGTCATTCCTATATTAAATTGAAGCTTAAGGTGTTGGCTTGAAATGTGTACCCCTCACTTTTTCTATCTTATTGTAATAAAGAAGAAATTAATCATCAATGACACCCGTACACATTGTGACAACCAACCCCATCATGGGGTCGGTTGTCACACACTATGGGGTTGTTTGTCACAATGTTATCTTAATAGGAATAATCTTAAAAAGAAGGCAAGAAAGCAGAACTAAATTTGAAAGTTTAATTGCATTGTCAAGTTGACAAATAGGCCTACATAACTTACTGTAGCCTTGGCAGCTGGTCTAGTTTGGGATGCACTGGGTTGTTTTGATTTTGTTGCCCTTTTTTCTTTTGCATGCTAGCTGCCTTTTCCTGCTCTATTCTCTCCTTCTCTGGGGTGTCAGTGACACAGTCTCTGTGTCCTTTTCTGGCTGCTGCCTTTGGGTAACATGTGACAACCAACCCCCCAAAAAAAACTGAGGAGCTAGATATTTTCAATTTGACATGAAAAACACAAACAGTCCTCTCACCTCAAATTCAGTCTAACTCCAAGAAAAACTATGTAGGTGACCTCTGATCCCAATTCTGGATACCTGCATACCAACATTTCAACGACAGCGCCTTCTGGTTCAGAGATATAACGATTGTGACAACCAACCCGTGTGACATTTTACCCCGTTCTCCCCTACTCTCTGTCTAGTGGACAGATAACACTTTTTTTTCCCCTAGTTTTTAGTGTTCCAATGGGTGCCCCTCTGGCGACCTCTGGCGCAAGGTCACAATAAAGCTACTCTCAGCTTCCAACCCGTCTCTCTCTGTCTCTATTACACTCTCTCTCTCTCTCTCTCTCATTATTATCATTACTATTATTATTATTTAAATTATTTATTTATTCATTATTTTTTCCTTCCCTGGCGTTTTTCAGCAAACATTCCCCGGTCTACGCACCCGGCACAGTTCGGGCATAACGGAACCGAGCACTGTTTGCAAACATATTTAGCGCAGCGGGCGCACACCGTGTGAGTCTTGGCATCTTTCTTCGGCGGGCACACCGGTTTCTGGACCGGGTAGACCGCGGCCCCCCTGCTCTCCCTCCCCCTCTCCTTCTCCCTGTCCCTCTCCGCTGCGGGCGCTTGCCCGACATCCAGCCCGGATTGATCTCACGCCAGAGCACGAACGAGTTGTAGGCGGACACGTCGATCACGTTGTGGAACACGACCATGGGCCAGCGGGCCGTCATCCTCCGACAGCTGTAGGTCAAGACCACCTTGTCCAGGTTGTCCACGCCTCCTTTGGTAGTGTTGTAGTGCAGCACGAGGGCCGGCTTGAGATCTCTGCGATCCCGGCAGACTCGTCCCGCCGCGGACTCGGGGCGCAGCGTGCGCATCAAAAGCACGTTCCTGTGCTTCTTGGGCATGTAAGACACCAGAGCAGTGGTGTCCGTGAACGCTAACCGGGAGGAGAACACGGCCCTGGCCTTCACGTCGAGCATCGCGGGGGGCACCTCGCTCCTGTTTTTCCTCACCGTGCCCACCATGGTGAGCTTTCTCTCGAGGAGCCGCCGCCCCAGTTCATAGGAGGTGAAGAAATTGTCGCAGGTTACTCCGCGCGGACCCGCGAGACCCGATGACCATTCGATTTTACCGTCTTTAGAGAGGAAAGTCCGTGTCTCTTGTTCTTCCTCTTGGTCATCCTCTTCTCCCCGCACCCCGTGGTCCTGACCTCGCTCCTTTTCGCTCCCTTGTAGTCCCCTCTCTTCTTCCTCTTCTTCTTCTTCTTGTTTTCTTCGCGAGTCATTGTCCACACGGCCTCCTCGGCCCTTGCGAGAAGGGTACGAAGGAGCCGCCAAGCCATTGCGTTTACGAGCTCTCGACGTGGCGAGCGGTACTTGCGCTCTATTATTCATAATAATTACTAATACTACATCATCGCTACTAGCACGAAATGCTCGGAGCTTACGTGGTGTCATGGGGTGGCCCCACTGTATATATATACAGACGCGCTAGCGCGAGCCACTAGTCACTCGCATGTCTCACGAGATGGAGCCTTACTATTTCTACGAGACCGATGGCGATGGACAGCCCACGGGCCAAATGCTCAAGCTGTTTGAGGTGACACCGCGGGCCCAGGAGCTAGACACTCTGTGTCAGGAGGCCAAAGGATGTGGCACAAAGAGGAAGCTGCGCGCCCTACAGAGGGTTATTCCTGTTGCTACCCTTTGACAATACTTGCTCTTGTCCTCATTGCAGAAAAAAAGTCGGAGAAAACCACGACCAAAGACGACAACGAGAAGAAGAAGAAGAAGAAGAAGAAGCAGCGATCGGGGGCACGAGGTCTCTGCCACTCGGCCAAGAATCGACCGGCGAAGACACGACGCAAGAACTCGAGTGGCCAGAGCTAGGAGAACGATCGGGGAGGGAGGCTCTAGAGTGTGCGCGGTGCTGCTGCTCTCGGGGAGATTGAATGGAGAGGGGGGTGCGGGTCTCACGGACCCGCTGAGGGATTTGGACAAATGTTCTTTTCATATCCCCAGCCAAACTCTCAGACTGATGGTACTACACGCCTTTTTTCTCCCTTTTTTAAAATGAGTAAATCATCTGGGTGAGCGTGACATTTTATTGCTTGTCATTTTGACGTATTGTCTAGCTCACTCGCTTTTTTTATTTGTATCTATTTTAAAACGGCTGGATAAGCGTGTCTGTTCTTTCTTTTTTTGCCATTTGGACAGCTTGTCTAACGCACACCTTTATTTTTGTTTGTATTTTGAATCTGCTGGGTGAGCATGGTATTTTTGTTTAGTGTGTTGTCATTTTGACAGTTTGCTGGATTGTTCATAGTGTTACTAGCTGTTATGGGGTGAATTGTACAAGATGTGGGAAGATGTGGGAAGCTAGCACAGGTCAGGAAGTTAAGGCTTGGAATGTTTGTTGTGAGACTAGTAAGGGTCTTTTGGGGTTTGCTGTTTAGAGCAATATATGGGGTGGGATGGGTTGGTGTTAACTGGGGGTTTAGCTGATAAGTCATCACCTGCTGTGTTTTCAGTTATTTGTGTTTTCCTTTTTTTGTGTGTTTTTCTTTCCCTCTGAATTTTGCTACTCTTTTTCTTATCGGAGCAACTCTTTTTATTCTCACTATAACTGAGCTAGATGAAGGGCAATCTTAATTTAATTAGTTGGAATGTCAAGGGGCTAAATCACCAAGTGAAAAGGGGTAAGGTCTTAACCCACCTAAAACGGCTCAGGGCTGGAATAGTTTTCCTTCAAGAAACCCACTTACATGACTGACCATGGGCAATTAAGTAAATGCTGGCGTGGACAATTTTTTCATTCTAATTTCAGGGGTAAGGCTAGGGGCACAGCTATCCTTATTGATAGTAATATTCCTTGTGAGTCCTCAAACATTATATCAGATGAAAATGGACGTTTTATTATTGTTTCAGGCAAACTTTACAATAAGACAGTCATCTTGGCCAACGTCTACGCGCCTAATGTCGATGATATAGAATTCTTTAAGAGATTTTTTTCTTAACTCCCTGATCTCAATTCCCATTCTCTTATTCTTGGTGGGGATTTTAATTGTTATCTAGATCCAGTCTTAGATCGCTCTTCCCCCAAACCTGCCACTCTTAGCAGATCTGCAGGTTATATCAAATAATTTCTTGCTGATTATAGCCTCTCTGATCCATACAGGTTTTTATACCCCACAGGAAGAGAATATTCATTCTTTTCACATGTCCACCACACTTACACCCAAATTGATTATTTTTTGTTGATAATTCATTGATGTCAGACCTAAAGTCATGCAGTTATGAAAGTATTGTGATCTCAGATCACGCTCCTCTGCTCATTCAACTGGCTTTCTCTGACGTTGAGTATACAAGAAGACAGTGGAGACTGGATCCATTGTTGCTCACAGATGAGAGTTTTCTTTCACACATCTCTACACATATTAAAACTTTTTTGAGTATAAATAAAACACCAGATGTGTCCAATGCAAGAATTTGGGAAGCCCTGAAAGCCTATTTGACAGGTGAAATTATATAATTTGCAGCATACAAAAATAAGTGTACAAAACAGAAACAAACTGAAATTGCTGATCAGATTCTGAACATAGACAGACAATATGCTAATTCACCTTCATCTGAACTTTACAAAGAACGTTTAAAAATTCAGACAGAATTCAACCTTCTTTCCTCTCGTCAAGTTGCTGGCCAGTTGCTTAGAAGCAGAAGTACTTTTTACGAGCATGGTGACAAGATTGGTAAACTCCTGGCCAATCAACTGCGCGGATTTAGAGCGAAGCAACTCATCCCTGGAATACGGACAGACAGTGGGTGTACAACATCAGATCAGAAATTGATAAACGTAAAGTTCAAAACATTCTATTCAAATTTGTATAGTTCTGATTGTACAGTAGACATAACGTTGATGGAAACCTTTTTCAGTAACCTAAACATGCCTTCCCTTTCTCAAGACCTGGGACATAGCCTTGAGGCACCTATTACTCAGAAGCAAATTATTGCAGCAATAAAATCTATGCAATCAGGCAAATCTCCTGGTCCAGACGGACTTCCATCTGACTCTTTTAAGAAATTTTCAGCCGAATTGTCGCCTTTTTTATGTTCAGTATTCTCAGACTCATTTGACTCGGGTAAACTCCCGCCTTCGTTCTATCAGGCCTGTATTTCCCTGTTGTTAAAAAAGGATAAAGATCCTCTAGATTGTGCATCATACCGACCAATTTCACTATTAAATACAGATGTGAAGATACTTGCTAAAATTCTCGCCCACAGATTGGAGGATGTTCTCCCCTCTATCATATCCTCCGACCAAACTGGGTTTATAAAGGGGCGCCAATCATTTTATAATATCCGCCGGCTAATGAACATTTTATATTCCCCCAGAAATATTGAATCAGAATGCCTCGCTTCTATGGATGCTGAAAAAGCATTTGATAGAGTAGAATGGAATTATTTGTTTTTCACCCTTGAAAAATTCGGTTTGGGTCCTGTTTTCACTTCTTGTGTTAAATTATTATATGCATGTCCTTCTGCCTCAGTATTAGCAAACAGCCGTTACTCTAGCAGTTTTGATCTGCACCGTGGGACCCGGCAGTGTTGTCCTTTGAGCCCGCTCCTTTTTGCTATTGCAATCGAACCACTTGCGATTGCCATTTGCGGTAACAAACAGATTCAGGGGATATGGAGAGGAGGAATTGAACATAAGGTATCATTATACGCCGATGACTTACTTTTGTTTGTCGCTAAGCCAGCCACCTCTTTACCGGAGGCACTTTCTGTGTTGGAGGTCTTTAGTCAGTTTTCTGGCTATAAACTTAACTTGAGTAAGAGCGAACTCTTTCCGATTAATAAAGAAGCTCTTAAACGTGATTACACCGCTCTCCCACTCAAAGTGGTGACAGATCATCTGAGTTACCTTGGGGTATGTTTTACCAGAAATTTTAAAAACCTATTTAAATCGAACTTCCTCAAATTATTGGATCAGGCGAAGCAAATATTATCGAAGTGGTCTCCTCTGGCTTTCTCTCTTATAGGCAGAATAAATTCAATTAAAATGGCATTACTCCCAAAGTTCCTATATCTATTACAATGTCTCCACATCTTTCTCCCCAAATCCTTTTTTCAGGCCCTTGACTCTTTAATGATAAATTATATTTGGAATGGTAAACATTTGGAATTTTGGAATGCAGAATTTTTCACTTTTCAGCCCAATTGCAGCTAATCATTTGTTTACTCCCTCGACGGTGGATGGTGCATTCAAGATCTGGCATAAAAAAGGCTTAAAATGCATCGGTGATTTATTTATTAATGATCTATTTGCTAGTTTTTCTCAATTGACTAAACACTTTGGTATCGAAAAGACAATTTTTTTCCGATTTCTGCAAATCAGACATTTTACGCAGAAGTTAATTCCCCAATTCCCTTATAAACCAGCAGCCAATCATGTCGATTTGTTTCTTTCTGTAAACCCCACATTAAAAGGCTCAATTTCTGTGTTTTTCAACCTTATTTCGAAGTTGCATAGCCCCTCATTAGCAGCTATAAGAACCCTGCGGGAGCAGGACCTAGGTTCTGCCTTCACAGATCACATGTGGGATTCAGTCCTGGATCGGATACACTCTACCTCCATGTGCGCCCGACATGCTCTTGTGCAATTTAAAGTAGTACATCGTATCCACATATCTAAAACTAAATTAGCTCGTATGTTCCCCGATGTAGACCCGACCTGTGATAGCTGTAAGAGCGCACCGGCGTCACTCTTTCACATGTACTGGTTGTGTCCCACCTTGACTGAGTTCTGGACATCAGTTTTTCAAACAATTTCTGAAGTACTTCAGCATCAAATTGAGCCGAACCCTTTCACTGCAATTTTTGGCATTGCACCAAATTCGGGCTTACCTAAAGTGAAGCTGAGAGTACTGGCCTTCACCTCATTACTTGCTAGCAGGGCTATCCTACTCAAGTGGAAAGATCCTGCTCCTCCTTCCCACTCACATTGGATTCGAGACATTATGGCATGTATGAATTTAGAGAAAATACGTTACACTACCCAGGGATCCGAGAATAAATTTGACAGAATTTGGCGCCCCTTCCTAAATTATTTTAAAAAACCAACAATAACTATAGAAGAGTAGCTACTCCCCCCCCCTCTTTTACTTGATTTAATTTTATTTCTTTATGTGTTTTTTTTGTAGTGTATATTTCGTGTTGTTGGGTGTGAGGGTGGGATGTGGGTGGGGTATGTTTGGGAAAAAAGGGAAAAGAAATTGTACTAATTTTTAATGTAGGCCTATTGGTATTTGTAAGATTCAAATAAAAGGCTAATAGTCTAAATCAAAATTGTATTCATTATGATGTGGCCCAAAACTAAAGTGATTTTCCATAGGCTATTCATTTGGGGACAGTGTCAGACTTAAATTACATTATTAAGTGTGGGACTATAGGCGTAGTGCTATAAATATAGCAAAGTAGCCTATACATATATTAGGCTAAATGGTAGTGTTTAAATCCGAGTTCAACGTTTCATTGTTTTATAATGTCACTTTACGCACTGCGAGAACGATTGGCAAGATAAATAAATCATGTCCATGCTGGCAGCATTCCACTCTCCTTAGCCTATTTGTAGTAAGAGTTTTTTTCGGCTCTCTGATTTCTGCTGTAATAATTCAGACTGACAAACTCTTCCTCTTGAATGAAGTTGGCGACACACTTTTGTTTTACTCAGCTGCTCACAATCAGTCTGTTTGTGTAAAGTTAGCGGCACAAGATCAGTCCATTTTGTGTGGATGCAGAGTCAAATGACGGGTCAAACGCCCACTTTCATGGGGACGCGCACAGAGCCTGAAGCCGAAACCCTCGTTCAACATAAGAGGTTGATAACTTCCTTCGTGATACCGGTTAGCTCTGAGTGAGGGTGTGTGTTATGTTGTTGAACCAGATCAAAAAAAGAGATCCGGGCTCTGTTGAGTTTGTTTCATAGTATACCCCTCTGAAGTTGTATTTCAAGCAAGAATTTTGCGTCAACAATTAATATCCTCAGTTCCCAAACTCAAACTTATTATAACAACTCAGTGTTGTTAAAATAAAGGGTGATGTAACACACTGGTGAACATGCCCCTGTCCCAACTTTTTTTAAACGTGTTGATGGCACAACATTTAAAATGTGTGTATATTTACAAAAAAACTATAAAGTTTATCGATTTAAACAAATACATGTGTATTTGTACTGTTTTGTATTGAATACACGTAGAAAAGGATTAGGAAATCACATTGTTTTATTCACATTCTACATCACGTCCCAACTTTTTCAGAATTGGGGTTGTACAAGTTTGAGGTTCTTGTACTTTATTTTAGTATTTTCTCTTCATGCTACTTCTACTCCACTATAAGTGGGAAATATTCTACTTTTTACTACTTATTAAGTGATTTAAGTTACTAGTTACATGACAAATTAAATGGTTTGCACACAAACCATATGCAAAGTGTATACAATATCGTATATAGGCTTACAAGCACACATTAAACATTATATATGAATGATTGACTGTCAGAAATGTATTTTCTAGTGACTATTTTGATAGTAGTCATTCTTAAATGTCATGCTTCCTATTAATCCAATATCAATCTATGAATAAAGACTCAAGTCCACACAGACAATAAAACATGTATGCAGTTTGTTTTCAGCTACAAACTCTGCTTTTACATTCTTGCATGAGTTCTAATAATCTTATATATAAAAGGCAAGGCAAGTTTATTTATATGGCACAATTCAGACAAAATAGCTGTGGCTGTGTTCGGAAATCCATACTAGCGTCCTACATCCTACATACTCACCATCTATATACTACATACTGTCTATTCAAAGATCGATTGTGTATGCGAGATGCGTCGAAACATTCACACTGAAGTATACTCAAGCATCTCATCTGACGTGAGTCACGTCACAGTTGTCAAGCTACGGAGCCGCTCTCGTAAATAAAACATTGATAATAACAAGTTTATTTTTAAGTTTGGTCTACATTTTCAATGTTATGACTTCCAGAAGAATGTTAATAAAATAATTAAAAATTAAAACACATTTTTTCTACAATTTATTGTTTGTGATTTCCCTGCGGTTCCACCTTAGTTTGAACGGGTGGACTGAAAGACAATTGATTGATTGATGCGTGTATAAATAGATAGGCCAAATGATAGACAGAGATCGAAGCAAAATCCCACTTACAAGAACTGGAGCCTTGGCAGCAAGAAGACGACTGACAGCTCGTCTGCGCCGTTTGCGATGGCAATCATGAACGCAATGCGATTTCCCGCTCAAGTAAGTAGACTATTAAATAGTTTGCTAAACAATATCAATATGTTGTCAACAATTGATTAGAGAGATTGTGACAATCCTACTGTCACAGATTGCAATCGTGTAAAATGTAAAGACAGAACTAATGAAAAGTAGGATCTGAAGCTTTATGCCTCACAAACACATTTCTCAAGTGAAAACATATCATGAAATGAAATTGAGACGTCTTTATTCCACCAATACATGTGTAGTCTGGCTGAACCGTTTCCGCCAGCGTCTATTAGCACTGGCGTCGGCTAACAACGCTACGCCTCGATTTCCTGTTGCTGGCATTCCCGTATTGAGCTGCCCCTCAAACTAGGAAACAATTCGCTCACAGTCAACCTGTGTGCTTCTGTGCAGTGCTCTCTCTCTCTCTCTCTCACACTCACACACACACACACACACACAGGGTGTGAGAAGTCACATTACTGTAGACAGAAATAAAGTGCGGCGATACTTTGGGATAATAATATTGGCGGCGGCGGTCCGGGACGCAGCCTAGCTTAGCATAGCCTAGCTTTCCAACTTAATTGTACAACTTCCCCCGGGCAGAAATACCCCCATAAACTCTGGAAAATGAAGTGTGGAGGTTTGAATTGAGCACCAGACCTTATAACCAGCTAGATTAAGATCCGCCGTTCCCTTTCTTTGGTGATTTACAGGACAACGGACCGCCGATGACAATGTTACCAGAGATAACACTGCGTGACTACGTGGCTAGTTAATTCCGGTTAAGTTATCCCGTGAGCTCCTCGGGGGCTAAAGTGTATGTATGGTGTCTTGACATGCTGGTTAGAAAGCAACACACTATGTGTATTCCTTTTGTCTTTAATAGTTTTTTTTGTGGCGTTTGCGGTTTTAGATTTAGCCATTTCTCTGACAGCCTCTGGACGTGAAGACGTTCCATCAAAATAAGTTCCCCCCCGGCGCTATTGTGCATGGACACCTCTGCTGTTTCCCAGGGTTAGCCCCGCCCTAGATGATTGTGATTGGTTTAAAGAAATATAAACAGGCCAGCCTAGTTTAACTTTAACTTTAACTTTTTCCACCTAGGATTATGATGTGATTTTCGTAATCTTTTCACATGTGACTTCTTTGTCTACATGTGATCCGATTCCATTTACCCGCACTATTTAAATCAACACGTACATCATTTCCGTTTGCTATTTTTAACCGGCAGGGGTCAGTAGTGCTGGAGAGAGGAAGTGGATGAGCCAGCAGAACTGATGGAGCCAGACATGCAGGGCCTCAGGAGAGAACAGCAGAGCCACAGATCATCAGATAGGCCCTAGCTAAATTTTTTTTTACAGAGAACTGAGCCTGCACACACCATGCACATAATTGTTTTGCAGCAATGGAAATGTTTTTTTAATTTTTATTATTAAAAGCTAATCGACTTTAACTTGTACATGCCGTTTATGTCTTTAACATGCTGTGGTTTTCACTACGAAGCAAACTGAAATCTTATTAATTAGTGGTTGGTATTTAACCCTGAAGTCCAACTCTTTCAATTCAGGTTTTAGTTTAGGTTTGAGGGAATTATGGAATCTTGCAATTACTGTCCTAATTGAGAGCAGAACTTCTGTATTTGTGCTTATTTCACCTGAATAAAGGCTACATTTACTTGTATAGCCCCATAAACATGTATATAAAAGGTAGCGAGGGCCATTAGCCAAGTTAATTGTATAATATAGTTACTTGTATAGTATAGATTACTCTATCATGCTTTGGAAATGCATGCAGACCAGTTGACACAATGTTTTAAGTACTAATAACAGATCTTTTATGTTTGCAAATATGAGTCGAGACACAATCCAGCAATGGGATTGTAGAATAGAAAGCTTTAAACCATAATCATCAACATTATAACAAATAAAGGCTTGACATATCTCACTTTGCATGTAATGAGTCTATGCAATATATTAGTTTCACCTTTTAAGTTGAATCACTGAAATACAGCAACTTTATGATATCAATTATTTATTGAGCAGCACCTGTACATACACACAATATTAATTTCCACAACATTTCTAAATAAACATTATCATCCACAAGTCAAGTGACTAGTGAATGTTAATTATATATTTCTTTCAAAAATGCATTCAAAACCATGCATGAAAAAACACCAACAATGGCATGCAGACGTGTTAGTCTTTGCAAGTGGAGACAAGCCAGCCCACAAACTATAAGTTCACAAAGGACAGAGAGCTTTCTTCAGCATCCAAGCTGGTTGCCTGTCGAGGTGGATTAAACCGTGTGTTGTACTGAAGGTGTTGGACTGAGGGGGCCGGTTGCGATTGTTGTGGGGGCATCGCCGGCTGATACCAGGATATCTCTCCAGGATAAGAGGGTGTGGAAGGGGAAGGAGGGCAGCGAGCAGCAGACAATGCAGGTGGTAGTGATTGCATCACTCTGTCAAAAAGTCTATCTTCGTGGGCATGCTGGTCTCTCTGCATCTGGATTAACAGCTCATTGTCATTGATGCCTATGGCCTTGGTGAAGGCCTCCAGTGTTGCCTCAATCATAGTCTTTTTCCGTTTAGTTTGGCCAGTGCTGAAATTCGACGGTCTCTTCGATGATGAAGACTGTGGTTGAGGTGATGCCTGGGGTGTAGGTGATACACAAACACAAACAAGTAAACATAAGACATACACTCTCTGTGTGGAAAAAGACAGTCCAGCACATTGCTTAGTTTCTTATCCTACTACTCAGTGTTATTGGAAAAGCAGACTGCACCCATAACCAAAGACACAAACTACATACGCTATGCACACGTCTTGGTTATGGTCTGATAGCAATAGCTCCGGTTAGCATGAAGACTCGGTAGGTAAGCAACGTGTGGGATACTCCTAACGGTACTTTTATTACACATTGACCATATCAAGCCAGCTCTTGATGTAAAATAATAAAATACATAAAGTCTGCTTGGTCGCCATTTTCCTGTGGAGCACCCTCGCGTGTAGAGTTGAACAGCGGCTATTAAAGGGGACATATTATGAAAAACAAAACATTTCCGGTGTTTGGTCACACTTTGTAGGTTATTGGGGTCCCGTATACCAGCACACACAAGCTTCAAAAAGACAAATATGTCAGTTTCTTCTGGGATACTTATTTAGAAAAAGGGGGTATTTGATGGTCTGTTCCAAAAAACACAGACTGATGACGAAATTGGTCGGTTTTCATTAACATATTATACTCCCACGGGAAAGCTCACCAGGGGCCTATTGCATAAAAGTAGAATAAAGACATCCAGGATGATTGATAAAGCCAGCCTTGACAAAGTCTAGCCTGGGGGGTATACTACGAAGCGAGATTAAGGGCTGAGCGAGGTCTGTTGAGTCTAAAGCGGTCTAAAGCCAGCATTTTCAGTATCACGAAAGGTGGCTCTCTTTCTACCTGGCTAGATCACCGTGGTAACAGAGGCTGCAGGGCTAACCTGCCCAGACCAGTTTTTGTTGCAGAGTTTGAGTTTAAATTCGGCTCTTAGAGCGCTGCCCTTTAAGGAAACTACACATTTTGAAATCCCGCGGACCTGACTATATTGTCTGAGCGATACTTCTCACTGAGTAAACTAGTTAAATCAGTAAACTTATTGATCAGTAAGTTAATGAACGAAACGAAGCCGTGACATAAGGCTTACATTAGAGTGAATTGTAACATCGCGCTGAGACTTTTTGCCACATGCATAGTTATTGATGCAGAAAATTTAAAATAGCCTAGACCTATGCAGCGCCACTCTATGCTCTCACCTCAAATGATTTTACCTGGCGATCTACACACACTGGCTCTTAATGAAGCGTTCTATAAAATCACAGGTTGCAACATTATTTCACTGTAGGCTTCTTTCTTTTCATCAGTAGCGATTACAGTTGGGACGTGACAGGTGACAGCTGTCACAGTTCGGACATCGCTGCAGACTCGCAGGTTAACCTTCTCACAGTAGATTCATATTTGTCCGGAAAATACAGACTACAGGTTTTGTATCTAGGCTATTTATTTTAATGGTATTTAGAAGATGCAAATAAAGGGCTATTAGCCTAAATCAAAATCAAAATTGTATTAATGTTGATGTGGACCAAAACTACAGTGGTTTTCCACATAGGCTATGCTATTCATTAGGGGACAGTGTCAGACTTAAATCAGATTATTAAGTGTAGGATTATCATTCAACTAGGCTAAATGGTGTACTGTTTAAATCAGAGTTCAACCTTTAATTGCTTTATAATGTCACGTTACGCACTGCGAGAACGATCTGTAAAATAAATTAATCAATTCAGTAGCCCAATTTTCTGACAACATTCCACTCTCTCCTTATTTGCAGTAAGAGTTTTTTTCGGCTCTCTGTTTTCTGCTGTTCTGTGATAATTCAGACTGACAAACTCTTGTGAAGTCAGCGAAATCAGCTGCTCGCAATCAGTCCGTTAGTGTAAAGTTAGCGGCACAAGATCAGTCCAGTCAGTGCGGAAACAGAGTCAAATGACGGCAAAACGCCCCCTCTCATGGGGACGCGCACAGAGCCTGAAGCTGAAACCCTCGTTCAACATAAGAGGTTGATAACTGCCTTCGTGATACCGGTTAGCTCTGAGCGAGGGTATATGTTATGTTGAACCAGATCAAAAAAAGAGAGCCGGGCTCTGTTGAGTTTGTTTCGTACTATACCCCCCTGGGCACTTTGGATTAGTCAGTTGCATAAACGCCAATCCAGGATGTAAAGGGGCTGCTTTGTCAAGCCAGGTGTAAGTCATTAGCCTCGTTCGACTTACCCAGGTCTGAGCAAGACCTGCGCAACTATGACGCGCGTCTTGCTGAGCGCACAACAAAAATGCTGCAAAAATGCTGTGCGCTCAGCAAGCCGAGCGTCATAGTTGCGCAGGTCTTAGCAAGACGGCGACATCTCAAACGAGGCTATTCTGTTAAGTGCCAGCCCACAGCTTTCAGAAGTAGACCCAAAGATCGAACACAGATTTACTGATGGAAAAATGGAAGATACGGCCCATTTTCCCACAATGCCTTGCTAGTTTAAACCGTAATTGAAGGGGCAGTTCATTTCATACAGGAGATGTATTCTCTGCCAACTGTTCTTGATGTCCCTGCATTGTTTTATGATTAAATAGTTGACAGTGAGCAGTCTGCAGGTGCATCTAAAAAATTGAATATCATGGAAAGTCCATTCAAAAAGTGAAACTTTCATAGATTCATTACACAAAGTGAAATATGTCAGGCCTTTTTTTTGGATGATCATGGAATACAAAATCCTGTATCTCAAAATATTAGAATATTGCATACAACCAATCAGATATGTCGACCTTCTGAAAAGTATGTTTATTCTAGATTAATTTCACTTAATGTGTAATGAATCTAGAACATATTTAAGTTTCACTTTTTGAATTAAATTACAGAAAAAAATAAATTTTCATTGGTATTTAATTTTGTTTCAGATGCACCTCGATATAGTGATAAGTACAAAGTGAATTTATTTGACCCACATTTGCAACGTCATCTGCCATCGATAATCAATTGTATAAATATAGCCTGCAATATGAACAGACTATCACATACATTATTATACTTTATATCATTTCATCTTAATGTAATTATAATCAAGTTAATTATAAATGTTCAGGTTAAATAATAAAAAGGAAGAACTATTTAACTAATTGACAATGCAGTCTTTTATATGGTACTTTAAAACAGGTTATTGAAACTTAAGCATTGCACAGAAGATCATGGAATAACTGTTAAACACCTTGATTTCAGATCAGAGTGACAGCTGACTGAGCCAATCAGGCAACAGAATAAGTTTATCCTTTACGTTTAGCCTGGTCGGGACCAGGCTAAACGTAATAAACGTATTTAAAAATAAATCAAAACAGTAGAAGTTGCACATTTATTTAATTATATTTTGTACAGTCTGCATGTTTGCACAAAATGTGTCCCTGTACATATAGTAAACAAAATTGGACAACTGTAAGGTTTATGCCTGTTGTATTTGTGTATTCAAATAAACAGTTGTTTATTTCATTAGTGCGTATTGGCATCTTTGAGCAAAATACCCCCAAAATTTTTGCTGTGGCACCGCACCTCCTATTCCCATGGCCAGCAGCAACCTTTACTAAGACATTTCCTGGGGGCTACAGAGATCCCTTGTGATCCGTGATAATGTAGGTTACAAATGTAGGCTGAGTGATAAAGCATATAACTGAAAAACAAAGCTAAAGATTTGGATTTGACATATGTACGTTATTTTGCCATTATTTTACTGGTCCGGCCCACTTGAGATCAGAGAGGCTGTATGTGGCCCTCGAACCAAAATGAGTTTGACACCCCTGAATTAGAGCATTTGTATGAACAATTACACAATATTTTAGAAAATTGGTATCTGAATAAAACATGGCGGAAAAAAAAAACATAAAATCACACTAAATAAATGCAGCCTAACTTATTTCTTAATTTAATAGTTAATATAATATACGTGCAGACTTCAACACACATCCTACCTCGAGGCATTCCTGGATATTAACCCAAAAATTACCCCAAAGGTGCCTTTAGGTCCTAAGAGTGAACAGCACAAAGAGATATCTGATCATTATTATACTCAACAAAAATATAAACGCAACACTTTTGTTTTTGCTCCCATTTTTCATGAGATGGACTTAAAGATCTAAAATTCATTCCAGATACGCAATTGTACCATTTCTCTCAAACATTGTTCACAAATCTGTCTAAATGTGTGATAATGAGCACTTCTGCTTTGCTGAGATAATCCATCCCACCTCACAGGTGTGCCACATCAAGATGCTGATCTGACATCATGATTAGTGCATAGGTGTGCCTTAGACTGTCCACAATAAAAGGCCACCCTGAAATGTGCAGTTTTGTCTCACAGCAAAATGCCACAGATGCCACAAGCATTGAGGGAGCGTGCAATTGGCATGCTGACAGCAGGAATGTCAACCAGATCTGTTGCTCGTGCATTGAATGTTCATTTCTCCACCATAAGCCGTCTCCAGCAACTTCGCACAGCCATTGAAGAGGAGTGGACCAACATTCCACAGGCCACAATTGACAATCTGATCATCTCTATGCGAAGAAGATGTGTTGCACTGCATGAGGCAAATGGTGGTCACACCAGATACTGACTGGTTCTGAGTCCCCAGATTTGTGAACAATGTTTGAGAGAAATGGTACAATTGTGTATCTGGAATGAATTTTAGATCTTTAAGTCCATCTCATGAAAAATGGGAGCAAAAACAAAAGTGTTGCGTTTATATTTTTGTTGAGTGTATTTTCAGGGGTGTAAAGTAGCGAATTACAATTACTTGCGTTCCTGTAATTGAGTAGTTTTTTTTGTGTGCTTGTAATTTTTTAAGTGATTTTAAAAACCTATACTTTTACTTTTACTTTGAGTATGTTTATTTTGAAGTATTGTACTTCGCTACATTTTATATCACCTGCTTTACTGAGTTTAAAAAATAGATAGGCTAAAGGAGAGAAAAGAAAAGAAATATCGCGGGGGGCTTTTATTTTTACGGCACAATACCGGAAACTAACACAGTGAATGATCGACAGGAGGAGAGAACACATTGCGACTAAATGATAGCAAACATTGCTTCCCTTTATCATGAAAACATAATAATCCTAGTTAAACTAGCATTGTACCGCACGTTAAGACGTGAATGCTTTTAAATGCAGTGAACCTTTCATCCAGCATCGGCCCCTCCCCCACCTGATAGTTTAGCTTTCAGCTTAACAGTGCAGAGTAGGATGGAGACGGTGCGTGTTGCCGGGAGCTTTGAAAAACTTCCAGAAGACGGCAGAAAGTCAGCCTTTGGTCGAGACGAAAGTAGTTTACTCACTTTAAGTCGAATCCAAGTGGTCTATGACCAAGCAATAAATAACAAAAAAGCTATTTTCAAAGCTATTGTCATCCCATACAAGCCGTAAAAAAAAACGTTATTTAGGCCTACTTACATCTGAATGATGACTGCTGCGCTTTTTCTCCGTCACCTTCCATGTCGTTGCATAGATGAAAAAACCCACCTTGTCGTTTGAAAAGACGCAGTGCATTGTGGCGGTTGAGTAGGAAAAGTATCCAATCGATCCATACCCAAAATCTTCCCGGAAGTTAGTACTCATCCAGGAATTTCTCGCATATCCAAACTCGCATACCCAACCGTCACATACTCAAATTGAAGTCAAAATTAGTATGAGTAGGACGTTAGTATGGCTTTCCGAACATAGCCTAGATCCCAATTAAAGCTGGGCTATGTGATTTCTGATTGGTCAAAATTAACATGAGCGGTACACTTTGACCAATCAGAGCGAGGCTCTGATTAAAAAAAAAAAAGATTCCCTGTTCTTATTGGCTGTTGGGACTGTCCATTCACTTTGGCACCGACGTTGTTGGTGTAGAGCAGGGCTATTCAACCTCCTTAACAAGTGGGCCGAAAAGGAAAACCGCTGGGGGTTCATGGGCCACACATACAGTAAAACATATGTCAATTAATCGCTAAAAATAAATCGTACTTAAGGTAGGGTTAGGGTTTGGGTTAAAAAAATTCCTTTGTTGGATTGTTATTGCACAGGCCTATTGATCTAAAACTGGAGTGGTGTTGGTGCAGTTGAAGAGCTCTGCCCCTTCACCCGGGAGACCAGGGTTCGATTCCCAGGCAGGGTGTCTCTGCAGTGGACAGAAGAAGAGGGTGCTGCTGACCAGGATTAAATAAAAAGTTAAAACAACTTGAATAAAGATTTGGAAATGGTAAGAGAAGTTAGAAAAATCAGGGCAGCTAAAATAGTGAGAATTAAATTTAAAACAATTAGAAAATTAAAATAATCTGAATAATTAAAATAATTAAGAAATCTCTAAAAAGTTTGAATAATTAGAAGGCCAACGAAGGAACAAGTCCAATAATCAGATAGTCATATAATTATAATGATTAAAGGATTAGAATACTTTAGCTCTGGTCAGCAGCGTGGATCGTCCAGGGTGGGGAAATGGATTTAGTTGAAGAGGATTATTATTTGTCGTTCAGACCTTTTGGTATGGTGGTGTCCAGTTTGTGAATCCATAATTTTTCCGCCCTCTTCCTCTGTCCGGTGGTCCAACGGTTATTGGATTCGGTTCCGGAAATGATGAGATTGTTAACGGGGTGTTCTTTGAAATGAGTGACCAATGGGGTGGTGAGCTTACCTTCCCTGATGTGCTGTTTGAGCCGGGTGAGGATGGTGTGTTTTGTTTCTCCGATGGAATGTTTGTTGCAGATTGTGCAGGAGATGATGTAGACGACGTTGCTGGTGTTAAGGGTAAAAGAACCAAGGGTGGGGTATTGTTGCTGACTGTGTGGGTTGATGATTAATTTTCTATTTTTGTAAAGGGCGCTGTGCTGCGTGGTGTCGGGGGGTCTATGGTCACTGTATTTGGAGCGGATGAGGATGTTCTGAAGGCTGGGGTTCTCTGTAGGCTGAGATGGTGTTATGGTTGGTGAAGGCCGGGTGTTTGATTATAATGGTGTTTGACTGTGTGGTGTAGACGGGTTATTCTATGGGAGAAGGTGGAAACAAAGCAGAGGATGCATGTTGGACCTGAAGGGGTGGAGACAGCTGCTTGTGGTGATAAGTATGAAGTGGGTTCGGAGCGGTCCCCAACCAAAGAGGGGGGGGGGGTTAGGATTAGGGGTAGGTTGGGGGGCAGGATACAAAAACCCGGTTTAGGGTAGGGGGCAGGAAGGTCAGGGGTGGGGTGGAGGGTTTTCACTGATTTGTGGGGTATTTTTAGCCGGTAGCTTCCGAGCTAGCTTCGAGACAAGCAGTCAGCTTTTGCTCATAAAAACATAATTCTATTACCCACACCAGTCTGGAAATGCCTCGTTTTTAACAGGACAAAGGATTGGAACTTAATAGTGTGGAAGTCAACCTTAAAGATATTTTATTCACTGATTTTAGTGGTATTTTATCGTCTGAGTCTTATTTTTAGCGTTAGCGCCCATGTAGCTTCGGTTGTAGCACCAAGTTTTGCTCATAACACGCTGTTTATATTCCCCACAGCAGTCTGAAAATGACAAATTTTTAACATGACAAAGGATGGGAAGATATTCCTGTAGAAATCAAACTTTGAAGCTACTGTTTTCACTGGTTTTAATCATGTCAGGTCATGTCAAACTGTTCTCAAAGTACGGCTTAGCTCCGGGCCGGGTAAACACTGTGTTCGCAGTCACGCAGTGTCTCTCTAGTATCGCGAGAGCACGGCAGAGACGGTGGGAGAGCCCCATGGCCATATAAAGAAAGCCCGACAGAGAGGTGGGAAGGGCCAGCCAGATCGCACAAATATAGGTCATCCTGAGACCAGAGGACAATCAGGGTATACAGGCTTGCTACAATAAATGATCTGAACGAGTTTTTCAGCAAACATCTAAAAAAATAAGGGATTAGGGACTATTTAAACCATATAAAATTGACAGCAAAGTGCATAATATGTGAGCTTTAATATAACTGGGATGTTTGGTGGAGAGGGGGCCGAGGAAGTGTTCAGTGTAGTTTGATATGTGGTAGGAGTAAGGGGCTATTATTGTATCAAAACGTTTGCAAATGCGTATTTAGATCTGTGTGCGTATACAGTTTTGTGTGTCTGTAATCAGATTTGTGTGTTAATGGTTTTGTGCGTGTGTGCATAGATGTGTGTGTCTGCAAATGGACCATATGGATTATGGATCATAATCAGATAAAATAAGCCATAAATGGGTGTACCTGGGACTCCATTGCACTTTGCCCAGTGGTTCCAGAGATCTACAAATAGAAGAGTAAAGATACCAATGTGACAGCTATATTTGGAATATCTAATATTTGTTAAGAGACCTAAAACATTGAAAATAGGGTTACCCAATCAGATTAATTGATTGTTGTCTCCAGGAAGACATTTTTATCAATGTATAGCTTGCTCACCCATTGGTTACAACAGCCAGGTGGCAGGACTTCATAAAATCCCAAGCTCATGTTAATTTAGTAAGTGATAGGTCGATCAGATTCTGCTAGTGGGCAAGGGGTGAAAAAATCACCCTATGGCTTCCTGAGTTTTTTTTTTCTCTCCAGTGAGCGCGGAGTGTGAAATGAGCATGGACCTAATACAATGAGAAATTACATTGTTGCTAGTTTTACAGAATTGCCATATTCAAGGCGTGATTTTGAAAATTAGCGGGTAGTAATCCAAAAGGTAAAACCAACTCCAGCGTTGGGATAAACTGAACATATTTATTTTTGTGCAGTTTAAGTCTGGTGATGATTGTGTGTTGGTAGGCTATGCTGTGTGCTTGCCTGCGCGCTCACACAGTGTCGGTGCCTTGCCTAAGACCTTAGTATTTTTAGACTTGCGGTTGCGAACAATAAAAGTAATTGTGTGTGTGTGTGTTGGTGTCGGAGCTCGTTGTGCGGTCTTGTTGTTCACATATTTAAAAGAGAAGCTACCCAAGGCTTACAACTGGATGGACAAAACTGACGAAGATGAAGCAATTGCCGGTGTTGAAACTCTCACTCGCGTTATTAAAATAATTATTGTGACGATGTTTCACATCAAGCTAATGGTCCTTCCACGGCACGCATTCACGAGGGGATTCCTTTCTGCAAACGTATCCGATATCACTGAGATTTACATAGGAGCGAATGATTCTTGAAAAGAAAAAAAGGAACATTGTTAATCAATACTTACTTTTAAACTACTTGAAGTTGAAGTGCTTTGTCAACTGCAGTGTCCGTTGGCACTCTTCGCCTTCTGTCTCCACGACACCTCCATGCATAGCCCACATGGGTTCATAGCCAAAGCTCTGTTTACATCCGGTTTAGGGATTTTCAAAATAAGAGTCCGGCCACTGTAACACATTGACCTTATCAACGTGTCTGTCTTTTCACACGTGACTTTTGCTACACCACGTGACTTTTGCTACAGTTCTTCCATGGCTTTGTAAAAAGAGATTTGTACAAAGACTTAGTCTATTTAAGCTTCTAGAACCACAGTTAATATAATTTACAGATGTGTCTACACACAGAACCGTGTACACACACAAATCTTTGTGTGCATGCACAAAACCATTTGCAGACACACAAATCTGTGCACACACGCACAAAACCATTTTCAGACACACAAATCTGTGGCCACACGCACAAAACCATTTGCAGATACACAAATCTGTGCACACACACACACAAAACCATTTTCAGACACACAAATCTATGCACACACGCACAAAACCATTTACACACGAATCTGATTACAGACACACAAAACTGTATACGCACACAGATGTAAATACGCATTTGCAAACGTTTTGATACAATAATAGCCCCATATAGGAGGAGCTGTTACAATCAGACACAATGCGTCTGCCGGGAGGAACTTCATAGGGAATGGTCCAGGTGTGTGGGTCCTTGTGAATTTTGGGGAGGAGGTAAAAATGTCTGTCACGGGGGTTGTCCGGTCCATAGAGGAAGTCTTTTTGTTTGGAGGTGATGATTTTTTTGTTGTACAGTGAGAGGATGATGGTCCGGACTGCTGTATGTGTTTCAGTTTGAATGCTAGTTGGGATGGGTCGGTAATGTAGAGTGTTGGATAGCTGCCGGTTTGTTTCAATGAGGTATTGTTGTCTGTCCATGATAATAATTTTGGAGCCTTTGTCCACTGGTTTTATTATAATGTTTGGGTTGTTGGCGAGTTGTGATAGGGCCCTGCGCTCGGCCTCCGACAGATTGTCGGGGACATCTGGCGGAGGCCGGTATGTGCGCAGGGCCCGTATGTTTCGTTTGATTAAATCTGTGGTGGTGGTGTCTATTGTGCCTGTGAGGGGTTCCCAATTGGAGCTGATGATTTTGTATGTGTGGTGGGTCTGGAGTGAAAGTGATTGGTGATTTTCAGTCGACTGTGATAGTGATGCAGGTCCCTATGAAGTTCCTCTCAGTCAAAGGTGGATGGACGGGGGATGTATGAAAGGCCCCTCTCCAGGAGGGTGGATTGGGCTGCGGATGGGGTGAAGAGTTTGGAGAGGTTGAGGATGTTGGATGTGGAACTCAGCCCCAGGTCAGTGTTGGGGTCGGTGTGGTGGTAGCCGGGTTGGGTTTGGGCAGAGTTATAAATTTAATAGTGAGCACCAGTTATTGAAGATGGATTTGGCTGTGGCGGTTTTCCAATGTTCCGTGGTGAATGTGTCGTGTGGTATTTCTGTAAGGAATGGGAAGTTTGTGACTATTGTGTTGTTTATTATTTTAAGGTTATTTTGCTGTTTGGGGGGTGAAGTTCATGATGGGGAAGTAAATGTCGGCATTGGGGAAGGCGAGCTCAGCCTGTTTGTAGAGGGCTCTGAGTTGCTTGCAGGACGTCTGCCTGGGGTCCTGGTCTCCTGGTATGTCTGGGTTGGTGTGTGGGGGGATTCTCTTGATGTTACTGTCGCCTAGCACCAGGACTGGTTTTCTGCCTTTAAGAAATCAGCCCTGGAGCTTGCGGTTGGGGCGTGAGATGTGATGAGTAGGTTTGAAATGGCCAGGTTGGGTTGGGGTGAAAATGCGTTGGCGATGTGGGGGTGAGGGGGTAGGGGGGAGTCCTGGGGTTGCAGGGGAGCTGGCTCACGGAGCGGCAGGGCGTGGCGACGCGACCCCAGAGGGGCCTGGCGAGGAGGCGTCAGAGGGGGCTTGAATAGTGGCAGGTTTAGCCTTTGGAGTCCCAGTCATCATAGGTTTTGGTTGCCCTCCACGCCGGTCCTCCGGGGTGCGCCTTTCCGCCGCGCCACTCCGGTCGCCAGCGCCACCTGCTGGTGTGGGAGAGAGGGAGGAAATGGAATCATTACAGTGAACAGATATGTTGGAATTGCTAAGGGTGGTGAGTGAGATGGAGTGGAGGTCTAGTGAAGTGGTGTCTCTTTCAAAGGGGGTGTGAACTTGGGCTGTGGCTTTGATGGTTCCCTGGGTCGGTTTGGGGTTGGTGCAGGGGAGTGAGGTGGTTGCAGTTACTTGGGGTTGGGCTGAAGGTGGTGGTAGTGGGCTGATGATGGGGGAGAGTTGGGGGTTGGGGTAGGTGGTCACCTGGGTGGCTGGTTTGGGCCCCCAGGTGACTCGTTTCACCCTCTGTTGTAGGGGGGAGGTAGCTGGGTTGGGGACCGGTTTGGGTTCTTTGGAGTGGGGAGGGGTGAGGATGGAGATGGGGTTTCGCTGCGCACTCCTTGGATGAGGAGGCTTCTGGGTGGGGGTTGTTTTTATAAATAATTGGCTGAAGGATTTACGTGTTGGTTGTGGGGTGCTGGCTAGGAGGGGAGGGGGTGAGAGGGAGCTGCTTATGGTGGGCGGTGGTCTGGCTCTGGCTGGGGCCTGTAGGTGGGGAGTGTGGTTGCTGGGGCTCAGGGGGGCTGTTTTAATGATGTGGCCAGGGTAGGGGTAGGAAGCAGTGGGGGCCGGGTCTTCTGGTAGGTGTTATTGTGTTCCAGTAGGGGGGTGCGCCGACCCAGGGAAAGGGAACCTCGGGTGGGGGCTAGTGGTGGTAAATGTGGGAAGTCCTCTCCGTCTGGCACCTCTGGGATGGGAGGAAGAGAGCTGTCCAACCTGGATGGATATGTGGGCAGAGGTGTAGAGCTGGTGTGGGGGTTAGTGGTGTGCTGTGCGGAGTATGGTGTCCCGGAGTCGCTGGCCGTACCTTTTGCGTGCCCAGCCTACTGAAATGTTGAATGCTTGGTGGTTGAATGTAGTGTTGGTGAGTGAGGTGATTATGTTGTTGTAGTGTGTCTGTAAAATGTCCATGTTAGTATGCATCCATTTTGTTGTGTTTGCTTGTACCTGTTTTCTAGTTTCTATTGTGTGTGTGGATGGTTTGATAAAGTCTGTGAGTTTTTGAACCTGTCTGTACATGCCGGGTGGAAATGTTGATTGCATGGTCAACTGTCTGTTTGTGATGTACTGCTTGAATGAGTTTGAAATACTGTCCGCTGGTGTTCCTGGTTTCTGTGTCTGGTGGAGCGTCTGTGTGTATTGTGTGTCTGTAATTATGTTTGTTTGTTTGTGTGGTGTGATTGCCATGTTTTTGTGTTGGGTGTGTGTTGATTGACATCAGTGGTGGTGGTGTAATGCTTGTGTGTGTGAGCTGTGAACACTCAGGCCTGCCACTCAAGGGCACAGCCTTTAACTCATTCAAAAACATTTAAAACATCACAATGGTGTGGGGCTCTTACCTGGTGTTGATGGTGGCGGGGTCCAATAGTCCAATGGGAAGTTGTGGTTTGGTAGAATGTCCTTTTCTTTAAATCCTTTGTTAGTCCTTTAATGGCAGGTTTTTCTGTTTGGAGCTCAGAATAAAAACATTATTTTGTGTGGAAAAAAAAATTTAATAAAAAGCGAGGAGTGGTTGACTCAGCAGTTGGTTAAACAACCTGGGCAGAGCCCCCCCAAGGACGTTTTAAAAGACTAACTTTAATAATGTAAAAAATGGTAAAAACAATTAGGTTTAAGAACAATTCAGGAAAAAAAGAGTTAAAACAGGTTTCGTACCTTTGAGTGGATTGGTCTTGGGTGCCCTAACGTTTCGCACAAGATGCTTCATCAGAGGGCAATAATAAATGTTGTGCTTCCGGTGAAGCTCCGCTCCCCATGGGTCTGCAAATAGGTGCCTCTCAGGCATTGTAGGAAAATGGGCCGTCTTTTCCATTTTTCCATCAGTAAATCTGTATTCGATCTCTGGGTCTACTTCTGAAAGCTGTGGGCTGGCACACATAATTACTTACACCTGGCTTGACAAAGCGGCCCCTTTTCATCCTGGATTGGCGTTAATGCAACTGACTAATCCAAAGTGCCCAGAGGGGTATTCTACAAAGCAAACTCAACAGAGCCTGGCTCTCTTTTTTTGATCTGGTTCAACATGACACATACCCTCGCTCAGAGCTAACCGGTATCACAAAGGAAGTTATCAACCTCTGATGTTGAACGAGGGTTTCGGTTTGAGGCTCTGTGCGCGTCCCCATGAAAGGGGGCGTTTGGCCCGTCATTTGACTCCGCTTCCCCACATACTGGACTGATCTTGTGCCGCTAACTTTACACAAACGGACTGATTGCGAGCAGCTGAATAAACAAAAAAAAAGTGCGTCGCTGACTTCACTCAAGAGGAAGAGTTTGTCAGTCTGAATGATCACAGAACAGCAGAAAACAGAGAGCCGAAAAAAACTCAAATAAGGAGAGAGTGGAATGTTGTCAGAAAATTGGGCTACTGAATTAATTCATTTATTTTACAGATCGTTCTCGCAGTGCGTAACATGACATTATAAAGCAAGTAAAGGTTGAACTTGGATTTAAACAGTACACCATTTAGCCTAGTTGATAATCCTACACTTAAGAATCTGATTTAAGTGTGTCCCCTAATGAATAGCATAGCCTATGTGGAAAATCACTTTAGTTTTGGGCCACATCAAAATTAATACAATTTTGATTTAGGCTAATAGCCCTTTATTTGCATCTTATAAATACCATTAAAATAAATAGCCTAGACACAAAACCTGTAGTCTGTATTTTCCGGAAAAATATGAATCTACTGTGAGAAGCTTAACCTGCGAGTCTGCAGCGATGTCCGAACTGTGACAGCTGTCACCTGTCACGTCCCAACTGTAATCGCTACTGATGAAAAGAAAGAAGCCTACAGTGAAATAATGTTGCAACCTGTGATTTTATAGAACGCTTCATTAAGAGCCAGTGTGTGTAGATCGCCAGGTAAAATCATTTGAGGTGAGAGTATAGAGTGGCGCTGCATACAGTTACTGTACCTACAGTAGGTCTAGGCTTTTTTTACATTTTCTGCATCAATAACTATGCATGTGGCAAAAAGCCGCAGCGCGATGTTACAGTTCACTCAATGTAAGCCTTATGTCACGGCTTTGTTTTGTTCATTAATTTACTGATCAATAAGTTTACTGATTTAACTAGTTTACTCAGTGAGAATGTATCGCTCAGACAATAAAGTCAGGTCCGCGGGATTTCAAAATGTGTAGTTTCCTTGAAGGGCAGCTCTCTAAG
This sequence comes from Hyperoplus immaculatus, assembly GCA_949357725.1. Lineage (NCBI taxonomy): Eukaryota > Metazoa > Chordata > Actinopteri > Uranoscopiformes > Ammodytidae > Hyperoplus > Hyperoplus immaculatus. The sequence goes on from OX442366.1 coordinate 3,821,497, forward strand.
AGCCGAATTTAAGCTCAAACTCTGGAACAAAAACTGGTCTGGGCAGGTTCACCGTGAAGCCTGTTACCACGATGATCTAGCCAGGTAAAAAGAGAGCCACCTTTCGTGATACTGAAAACTCTGGCTTTAGACTCAACAGACCTCGCTCAGCCCTTAATCTCACTTCGTAGTATACCCCTCAGACTAGACTATACTATCGCATACTCTTTCTTTTTTCTATTCTACATACTACATCCGACGATAAAAAATAATCTAGTTAGGATGCAGTAGGCATACTATTGGGACATACTTTACTCTCTTATTTCATCATAACATTGCGCCTTGATCTTGCCTCTTGCTTTTATATCCGTCGCATCCCCGTTTGTTTTCATATGGAGGCTTCGTCGATGTGACATCACTTCACGTGCGCACTGGATTGTGGGTCAGAATCGCCCAAATAGCATGCAGTTTTCAACACTAACAATCTTGGCCGCATGAAGTAGGACATCCGGGTACTTCTAACCATCCTAAATCTGGCCACAAGAATCGGGACATCCTAAATCTTTTTTCTACATACTATATAGTAGAAAGTATGCGATTCGGAACGCAACCTTACTGATGTAAAAATGGAAAAGACGGCCCATTTTCCCACAATGCCTTGCTAGTTTAACCCATAAGTGAGGGGGCTGTTTTCATAGAGCAACTGTATTCTCTGCCAAGTGATCTTGATGCCCCTGTATTGATTATTGATAAAATATATGTATATTTTTTTCTTTTTTGTTAGGGACAATGCATATTCATGAACAGCTGTAACAATTACAGCTGTAAAAATGCCAGATTCTAGCAAAAGTGCTCATTTTCATCTGTTGTCCCTAGGCATGCAAATAAATACAGGTTACAAAAATAAAACATATACAAAGGCACAAATAACACAAGAAAATAAAAGAGTTTAAAGGTCGTCACAGACTTGGTTTTCTTTTCTCCACTGTTTGAGGTGTGTTTTGAAGGTTGAATAATTTTGTGAGTCTCTTATTGTTGACAGTGAGCAGTCTGCAGGTGCTGGAAAGTCTGCAGAATATCATGGAAAGTCCATTCAAAAAGTGAAACTTTCCTAGATTCATTATTCAAAGTGAAATACGTAAGGCAGGGGTATCCAAACTACGGCCCGCGGGCCCGCTTTTTATTGGCCCGCGGCCGATTTTAAAAATATAATGTAATATGGCGCTTTTAATTTTTAAATAATTTAAATGCTCTCATTATATTACAGAGAAATATGTCCCATAAAAGAAAAAGAGCAACAAGCCCATCCCAGAGGACCCTGCATAATGTTTTATTTTAAATTAAAGGCCTCCTTCACCAGTTGGAATATGAAGGTGTATTGAACTCAGAGATCCTATGATGTATAAATGTGCAAAACAAAATTATATCAGATCATCCTAGCCTGAGAAAAGGCAGAAAGAGTGTTTTATGGTCTCACTGTCTAACCCTACATTTCTCTTTCTGTGATGTCACAGAAAGAGAAATGTAGGGTTAGACAGTTAGGCTTTTTTGGAGAGGTTATTGAGGTCTTTGTAGGTTATGAGCAGGATCTTGAAATTAATTTGGTGCTGTATTGGGAGCCAGTGAAGTTGTTTGAGGATGGGAGGGATGTGTTCTCTAGAGTGGGTCTGGGTGAGTAGTCTGGCAGCAGAGTTCTGAACATATTTGAGTTTGTGGAGGGGAGGCCGTAGAGAATGCTGTCGCAGTGATCCAGTCTGTAGGCGACAAAGGCATGAATGAGTGTTTCTGCAGTGGAGGGGGAGAGAGTGGGTCAAAGGCGTGCAATGTTATGGAGGTGGAAGAAAGATATTTTGTGTGAGGACACGGAATCTTTCAGCCCGGTGAGGGCATGGAATCTTTCGGCTCCGTGAGAATGGTGACTGATTCACTCACTACAATCAGGTGTGTGTGGCACTGATTGGCTGATTGAGCCCAGGTGTGAGGAGTTTATATACAGTCCCGGACAAAAGTCTTGTCGCTTATCCATTTTGTAGAAACAGCTTATAACCTGACTTTTAATTAATCCATTGGTTTTAGAAATGGCTCATATGAAAGCTAAAACCCTCCCAAATTATGTTTAATTTACTAAAATAAATTTGCTTCACTGAAGAAATATTGATAAATATTGAATGAACACAGAAAGGTCAGATTTTGGCAGGACAAAAGTCTTGTCGCCTACAGAGAGTAATGTAAAAATTGAACAAATAGTTTACTTCAAATACAAAAATAGGGTGCATAACATCAGTGAATTAAGTACTTCCATGAGCTTGAAAGACTGCATCCATGCGGTTCGATAATGATTCATAAAATGTATTGATGAAATCATCCGGAATAGCAAAGAAAGCAGTCTTACATGCCTCCCAGAGTTCATCAAGATTCTTTGGTTTGGTCTTCCATGCTTCCTCTTTCATTCTACCCCAGACATGCTCAATGATGTTCATGTCTGGTGACTGGGCTGGCCAGTCCTGGAGCACCTTGATCTTCTTCGCCTTGAGGAACTCTGATGTAGAGATGGATTTCGGGGGAGGGAGTGACCCTGTGTGTGTCCATCAATGCATAGTGAGAAGTCTTGGGTGGAGGGGAGGCGGGATTTGAGGCCAATGATAATTTCCGATTTATTTCAGTTGAGTTTGAGAAAATTGTTGTTCATCCAGGTTTTTATTGCACTAAGACATTTTGTGAGGGTAGAGAGATTGGCAGGAGTGATGGTTGCTGTGGAGATGTAAAGCTGGGTATTATCAGCGTAACAGTGAAATTGTAGTCCATGGTGGTGTATGATGTGACCAAGAGGGAAGAATGTATAGCAGGGCTATTCAATTAGTTTTGAATGGGGGCCGGTTGGTGGAAATGATCCAAAATGAGGGGCCAGAAAAAAATGCCTAAAATTGATGAGCATCACATCAATAACTACATATACTGTAAAACACTACAACGACATAGGATTGCATATATTGTCTTTATTTTATCAAATAGAGTTCACCAGTTTATCAAAAAAAATCCCTATTTGATTAACATAGGCTGCCTGTTGTTTAAGTGTTTAACAATCTTATCAGTTCAGGAAAACACAATAGGTTAACTCTTCAACAGCTTATCAAAATACATAGAAATAAATGTACTCTTAAGTGCAACAGCTTATCAAAATACAGGTAGGCCTAGGTTTACTAAGAGTGCAACAGCTTATCAAAAAACATAGAAATAAATGTAGGCTACTCTAAGTGCAACACCTTACAGTGTTTCCCCCCCCCCCCCCCAAATATGTTTGTCAAGGGGTCACTGTCCAGGATCATGGGAGGCGCGGCGCAGCAAAAATTTGGGCTGTATTTTTCTCAAAGATGCCAATGCACAGTACAGAAATAAACAACTGCTTATTTGAATACAAAAAAAACTACAGACACTGACTTTACAATTGTGCAATTTTGTTTGCTATGTGAAGGTACAAATTTTGTGCAAACATGCAAAGTTCTACTGGTGCAATATTATGCAGACACACTAAATACATATAATGGACCATACACTTACACTGCGGTACAATTACGCCCGCAAAGCTGCATACACAGAGCAGCTGATAGAGAAACGCTTGGAGACACAAGTGCACATTTATTTACTGCAGATTGCGGCCATTCGCGCAGTTATGACCATCCAAAAGCACACATCGCACGAGCTAGTACATTAATTGTGCACCACTTAAAAAAAAAATAGGGGGTCGGCCCGCAGGCCGCCTATTGAATAGCCCTGATGTATAGGATGAACAGAAGGGGACCAAGTAAGGAACCTTGGGGGACACCATGTGTGACTGGGGTGGTTATGGATTTGCAATTTTTGAAGGAAATGAAGTGGAATCTGTCTGAAAGTTATGATCTGAACCAGGTAAGTGCGGAGCCGGTGATGCCAATGCATGATTGCAGGTCGACTGAGGAGTATGGTGTGGTCGATGGTGTCAAAGGCGGCGCTGAGGTCGGAGGAGGAGGAGAATGTTGAGTGAGCCAGAGTCAGATGCGAGCAGGAGGTCATTGGTTACTTTGAGTAAAGCTGTTTCTGTGCTGTGTTGACTTCTGAAGCCGGATTGAAATGTTTCATACAGTTGGTTTAAATGGAGATGTTGTTTGAGCTGACTGGCGACAGAACGTTTGAAATGGGAGGTTTGAAATAGGTCGGAAATTGTCAGGGTTTTTTCAAGGTCCAGGCAGGGCTTTTTGAGGATTGGTGCGATGGCAGCCAGCTTGAAGAGGTGAGGGAGGAGTTTAAAATGTCAGTGATGAGTGGGGTAAGATTAGGCTTTGACAAGGACAGAGGGGATGGGATCCAAGGGGCAGGTGGCGAGTGTAATGCCAGATAGCATTTTGGAGAGGTCAGATGCTGTATGGGTGAAAATGAGGAAAAACGCTGGCCTGCTGGTCTGAGAGTTCCAGGTCAGGGGAGGTGGGAGAGGAGGTGGTGAGCTGGCTGTGAATGTTTTTTAAATTTGAGTGAAAAAATTATAGGAAATGATTGCATGTGTAAGGGGTGAAGGAGTGTGGGATATGTCCATTGGTTTCAGGAGTTTATTTACGGTGGAAAACGGAGTGCGATGGTTTGAGGAGCCAGAGTGGATGATCTTGGAGTAGAAGGTGTAGCGGGCTTCATGGAGTGCAGTCTGGTACAGATGGGTGTGCTCTTTGTAGGCTTGGTTGTGTACAGTGAGTCCAATTTAAAAAATAAATACAAAAATATGAATAGAAATTAAACGGAGACAAAACATTTCAAATTAAATTTAAATTACAGGTTAAATGGGAACCAGAAAAGTCTTCAGATTTGATTGAAAGGAGCTGAGAGTTACAGCAGACCTAAAGTTTACTGGGAGTTTGTTCCAGATATTTGGTGCATAAAAGCTGAAAGCTGCTTCTCCTTTGTTTAGTGTGATTATCAGATTACCTCTGGTTTAGTAGAATAAGAAATGTCTTCAAATATTTTTTTTATTTTATTTTTGTATAGCCCAATATCACAAATAGACACTTGCCTCAGTGGGCTTTATCTTGCCTCAATGTCATCCACACCAAAACTTATCCAAGGTCCCGGGGACAAGATTTGTGTGACGGTTCTGTGAATACAGTATGTGAAAAGTCAATAAAAAAGTGCTATTGAACCGCTTTCTATTCTCCCAAAATGCTTAACACCTTAGAACACAGCTAGAAGTGAATTAGCCCAGAGGATTTAACTCTAAATTACAACTTCTTGGTCATAATGGGACTGATAAAAATGTGATCTATGGTTCTATTCCAACCCGTTAAGTGTAATGCTATATCCTACATGTATGTAAGTAGTCTACATACATATTTCACAAATTACTTTTTCTTTGGTTAACGTAAAACAGAGCCATAGATAAAAAAAAAATAATAAAAAAGAACAACTAAACATATCCCACTATCCAGATGGACAATAAAATCATGTCTGCCCTAAGAGCCTGAATGGTTGGGTGCCCTTCATCTCTCCAGCCAGTGCCACAGAATAGTAGACTGGCATTCCTAGACCTGCCACTAGGCGCTGGCAAATTAAATTTGCTGCACGTGTTGGTCTGGACACGCTCCGTTGAAGCTTTATCAAGAAAGCCAGAGATCTGGCTGGTGGTTTCAATTGGTTCTATCTAATATGGGCGCACCAGAGCCCTTTATATGGTACTCTGGGGCGGACGTAACTGGATGACGACAGTGACGTGCATACGACGTCGAAGCCGTGATAGTAAACATCAAAGATGGCTGCGGATATGTTGTGTGAGTTTGAGACTGCTTTGGCCTCGACCCTTAACGATTTGGAAGACGGCACTCAAATCTTTCATTAGCAAGTAAGTGGAATGTTCTATTTTGCCGACCGACAACGGCAAACGTTTAATTTAACAATTTAACAGCTGTTCGCTAAACGAAAGGGGCTTACGTCGCCTTGTGCATCGCTCTGATTGGTTGTTGTGCTATCCAACTGTGTGCAGTGGCATTTGAAATGCACGAGTAGGAGCCGCCCCTTGAGTTGGAAATTACTATTGATCGTGGCCAGACCCTCTATCGTTCAAGATGCCAGGGTCTGGATTTCCAGGCTAACAGAATAGGGGATCCAGAAAGAAAATCTCCCGAGCTTGTGGCCTCAGTATTTGTTGAATGTGTTCAAATGTGGGCACGCACATTTTGAAAAAACATTCCAATATGAGTTTGATGAAGGTGGCTTTTACTGAAAACTAGAAGGTAGAGGTTGATGACACATTAGGCTATTTAAATTATTATTGCGTTATAATTATACTATAGAGTAACTGTTGCTGTGTCTGAAATCGCACACTTAGGTAAGTGCACTTACATTGAGTGCACTTTATTATCCGAACAGTACACTTACTTATAGACGCAGTGCTCTCATTTCTACATTGCACTGTCCCAACTGCCGTCGCGCACCTACCGGAAATGACTTTGCATTTTGACGGTTCTTCTTCGGTGGTATTTTTTTCTGCTTGTGTTACCGATAGCCAAAACAGGAACATAAATCGCGGAAAAACAAAAACAATGTGTAATTTAACTTTTGTAGAGTGCGTCTGTCTCCATGGTTGCTTCAAGCTTGTCTATTTTGATTTTAATGTCCCGTCCTCTCCGCTACGTAGGCAAGATGGCGGCCGTTGAGTGTGGAAAGCGTCCATCGCTCCACACTCAAGTTTTAGACCGTTTTGAGTGCACGACCGAGGAACTTACAGTGCACTACATTTTGGCACACTCTCCGGTTTTGCGCAAAGTGCACTCAAAAAAGTAAGTGTAAGTACAGAAGTGCGCGATTTCAGACACAGCATTAGTTTTGAAGTAAACAAACATTAATAAGTACACAACTAAGTATATACTCACACATAGTGTCCAATGTGTCATGGTCTGTCTGTCTTGTTTTGGTGGTTTCCCTGTGTTTCTACGGTGGCGCTGAGCATTCACCAAATAAAAAAAAGTTTCACAGCTAATGTAGCAGTTAACACACTCAGGAACTCGTAATTACGAAAAAAGATCTTATTACGAGATAAGGATCTCATACTTAGATCCTTAAGGACCACCCATTCATCAATAACGATGTCTGTGTGTGTGTGTGTGTGTGTGTGTGTGTTTGTGTGCAGACGAGTGAACCTAGCCATAGGCAAACGTAGGCAATTGCCTTGGTTTCCGGACTACAATGGGCCCCATAATCAATACAATTATTTTAAATGTTTTGACTGTTCATTCATTAATCAGCGATCGCGTCGGGTACTGAGGGACAGACTTTCGGCTTTACGCCCGTGATCAGCTGCTGAGGTCCGACTGAGCTTTTCTCCTGAACAGTCCAAGTGACTACATGTCTGCGCAAAATTGACATAGCTGCTACTTATTGTTATGCCCTCCTTGTAGAAAGTTCTTATGTGTTTGTATGAGTCAAGGATCACAACAAGTTTAAACGACTGCATTTAATCAATGCATTCAATAAAACTGCGCTACGAGTTAAGTATCTCGTAATTATGAGATAAGTCTCTCGTAATATCTCGTAATTACGAGATCTTTTTTCGTAATTACGAGATCCTGAGTGTGCTAACTGCTACATTAGCTGTGAAACTTTTTTTTATTTGGTGAATGCTCAGTGCCACCGTAGAAACACAGGGAAACCACCAAAACAAAACAAGACACAGACAGACCATGACACATTGGACACTATGTGTGAGTATATACTTAGTTGTGTACTTATTAATGTTTGTTTACTTAAAAACTAAGTAACTCTAATGCTCAGCGCCACCATAGTTTCCTGTTTTAGTTTGGTATGTCTGTCTTGTTTCACCCCATGTCCTGTCAAGTTTTCCTCCTGTGTGATTACTGGCCCCGCCCTAATGTGTTCCACTTGTTCCTCGTTGCCTACCCTGTCTTGTGTATATACAGTCCTTGGCTGTGTTCGGAACGCCATACTAGCATCCTACATCCTACATACTCACCATCTATATACTGCTTACTCTCTACTCAAAGATCCATTGTGTATGCGAGTTGCGCCGAAACGTTTTAATATGTTCTATTTATAAATAGATAGGCCAAATGATAGACAGAGATCGATGCAAAATCCCACTTACAAGAACTGGAGGTTTGGCAGCAAGGAGACGACTGACAGCTCGTCTGCGCCGTTTGCGATGGCAATCATGAACGCAATGCGATTTCCCCCTCAAGTAAGTAGACTATTAATTAGTTTGCTAAACAATATCAATGTGTTGTCAACAATTGATTAGAGAGATTGTGACAATCCTACTGTCACAGATTGCAATCGTGTAAAATGTAAAGACAGAACTAATGAAAAGTAGGATTTGAAGCTTTATGCCTCACAAACACATTTCTCAAGTGAAAACATAGGCTATCATGAAATGAAATTGAGACGTCTTTATTCCACCAATAGACTACATGTTTAATAGACAAAAGTTGATATAAAGAAAAGAAGTATGAGAAGAATAAATAGTAAAAAAATGTAGGCTAATTAAGAAATACATACATTAATAGCCTACTAGAAAGAAATAATACAACAAAGTATAAATATATTTGTTCATAATAAATAATAAAACGTATAATAAGTAGGCTACAAGATAATTAATATGAACATCTTTTTTTAGGTTGGTGCAAGAGGGCCAAACTGCAGGGTGAATCCCCATGTTCCCTTATTGCGCCTATACTTCAACGATGGCGACCTGAGGAAGGACTTCCGTCTGTCCAGGCCAACATTTGACAACCTCGTCCGTCATCTTGATGAAGATCCACAGCATGGTTGGGGGAAGGCCTTTGAAGTCCTAGTTTTCCTCTTTTGGCTGGCGTCTGGCACATCCTACAGGGTTGTATCTGAGGCCTTCGATATCCCCCGCTCCACCTGCCATGATCTTGTCCATCGTGTGAGTCGGGGGATACAACAAATATTCAGGAGCCAGATCCACTTCCCAAACAGAGCTGAGCTGGAGGTGATTGGGGCTGGGTTCTAGCTGTCGGGCTCCCAAGCCTTCAGTAACGTGGCTGGGAGTATTGACGGGTGTCATGTCCGCATCGTGGCTCCTGCTGCTTATGTCGCTGATTACTTCAACAGAAAGCTCTACCACTCAATGCAGTTTCAAGCCATCTCAGACCACAAGGGTCTCTCTCTTGATGCCCATGTAGGCTTCCCTGGCTCGGTGCACAACGCTAGGGTCCTGAAATGCAGCCCCTTCTACACCAACCAGTTGTACCCACCTCCAGGATGGTGCCTCATTGGAGATGAAGGGTATCCCTGCTTGGCTGAGCCAATTTGCCTTCTGACCCTGTTTCGCGAGCCAGTCAGGAACCCAGTGGAAGCCAGGTTCAACTCGCGGCTGTCCAGGGCAAGGTGTGTGGTGGAGAGGGCCTTTGGGGTGCTGAAGACCCGGTGGCGTTCCATCTTTCTCAAGGCCCTAGAGGTGAAGGTGGAGTTTGTCTCAGAGGTCATCATCAACTGCCTCTTCCTCCACAACCTCAGCATCAGTAACGGGGACATCCTGGAGCCTGAGGAGAATGATGATGATGATCCCGTTGAAGCCTGCGACCACCAGCAGTCCAGGGAGGCTCTGAGGAGAAGGCTTTCTGCCGCAGTGTCTGCTTCTGACCTCAGGATCCAGGTTCTACTGGATCATGATTATTGTCTGATAAAAAATAAGAAGATTATTATATTGGTTTGTTGGTCCCCTTTGTTTTAATTTAAATCAGAAAGTACAGTTAATTGTAGCTGTTTCCGTGAGTTCCTTTACATTTATGACAACAAATACACGCACACTTAGTTGTGTCCCTTAGTTCCATTTACTTTTCATTTAAATGTAGCATGACAACTAACATGTTAATTCTAGTTGTCCATTAAGTTTGGACCTCTGATGTTACACGAAAGAAGAAGACCGTTTTTTTGCTTTTCTATTAACTGTACTTCTGTGACTTGTCGTCATGATTTCCTTTATTTTTTTCTCCCTTGTTCTGAATTTAAATCAGCATGATGACAGACAATAAATGAACATAAGTATCTTCTCTTAATTCTAGTTGTGTCCTTTATTTTCATTAACTTGTTTTTTTATTAACTGTATTTCTTAAAAAGGTTGGTCAACACGTGGTTTGCTAGCTGCAAAGACAGTATATCCCACTGTATTTTGCTACTAACTTAAATTAGAGCATTTGTATGAACAATTACACAATAGAAGATTGGTATCTGAATAAAACATGGCGAAAATTAACTCATACATAAAATCACACTAAATGGATGCAGCCTAACTTATATCTTAATTTAATAGTTAATATAATATATGTGTAGCCTGGCTCCGCCCGCCCGCCTACTTCCGGCCAAATTTTATTTTCCCTTCAGTAGTCAGTCTGGGTGTACAGCCCATTTCCCAGTTTTGCCGGAGATTCGACAGCCGGTCCAATCAGCGAACAGAGCGAGTGGCTGAGAACGATGACGTCGAAGTTGCGCTCCAGTTTCAGTTGCCAGAAGCCGGCTCATGACACACGTGACGACCAAACGTTATGCGATTGGTTGGCTAATGCAGAGTGGCACTGGGCAGATCCAATAGTTTTAAACTTTAACAGACACCCGCCTCCATGAGTGAACGTTTGCCAATTACAGCACTGCCAGACCTTCTGTACAAATGAAATGATGTATGATGGTCTGGTAGCACCAGGCTAATATACGTGCAGACTTCAACACACATCCTACCTCGAGGCATTCCTGGATATCTTTGAGGAATTAACCCAAAAAATCCCTTGCCCCAAAGGCTCCCCGCAGGTACATGTTTTTAACATAGTAGGTGGTACTGTTATCCCATTTTGCGGGATGTAGCCTATTTTAAACAGTCATAACTGTGATATACCTATATATAGGCTATACTGTATTTAAGCGCTTTGAGTGCAGAAAGCGCTATATAAATCAAATGTATTATTATTATATCATTATAATGTATTTATCTGCCTGCTGCCTATTCTCTGTATGACCTTTTGAAATGTCTGCAACAAAATGATCACAGAGTAAACAGTTCAATTAAATGTTTACATTTTTATTAATAAACAAATATTTTATTAAATTATTTTTTGGCAAGAGCCTCTAGAAGAGACACAAGCCTCTCCTCTCTTTCAGCCCGCTCCTCTCTGCTTCAAATCTCCATCCACTCTCTCCATTCTTTTTCTCTCGCTCTTTTGTCCTCTCTTCTTTCTCTTTCCCTTTTCTATCTTCTCTCTCCTCTTGTCCCTCTCTTCAGCTTTTCTTTCTTTCTCCTCCTTCTCCTGCATTTCTCTCATAAAAGGGAGCCATTCTGGATCTGTCTTCCTCTTGGTTGAGCTTCCCTGCTCTGGAGGAGAGACCACTGCAGCAGAAGTTGATGCCACAGCCGAGGAGATAGGGTTGGGGGGGGGGGGTTATGGATGGCCTTTGCCCCATCACCTCGTCCATGACATCAAACCACTTCCAGCAAGCTGCAGTGGTCTCTCCACCCTCGGTGCTCACACCCGTTTTGGGTGCCTTTAGGTCCTAAGAGTTAACAGCACAAAGAGATATCTGACCATAATTATGTTATTAATAATGCTTATTTAGCTACAGTTTATCTACTGTAAGCTATTGTCCTAATTGATTAAATAATGGGAACTAGGTTTAAACATTTGATTGCAATGTTTAACTAAATTTTTATAATTAAGCAACTTTTGTATGATTATAAGAAAGCAAAGATCATTATCAAATGTATCATTGTGCTGACATTTAATATCATTGATACTTGTATTCACCTTATACTTCTGCTTAATATTCTCCCACTTCTTTTTAACCCATTGGGCCTCAATTTCCCCCCCCCCAGCTCCTTTTTCAGGATGAATGTCCTACACAAATAACATAAGTCAAATTAGCATAAACAGCAACCAGTTACATACAAATGTGATCTTTGCTTCAACATTGAGACCAGTACAAACATTCCTTACAAGAAACAAGTCACTTGTCAAATAGGCTATGTTATACACTTCTCAAGAGAGCATCACAGTAACTTTCCCTGTTCGTGCTTACATTATGCTGAAGCATATAGGCTATGTAGAAATAAAATGAGTTGATATAAAACTCGTAGTGAACGAAAGGGAAAAAAAATTCTTACTGAAAGCCGAGGATTGCAGCGTTTCACCGGCCGGTAAATAGGTGCTAATTTTTCCCTCTCCAGCGGATGAGCCCCTCAGTGTAAAGAAGGAAGTATTATCCGTCTAATTAATAACAGGTGCTCATTCTTGCCTCTCCAACGGATTGTTAATCAATCATGCAGCCTACAGAATGAACTATCCGTCTAATTAATAACAGCTGTATAGCCAACCTCTCCAACGGATAATAATAACCAGAGTTAGCAACAGATAACTATCATTTACAAATAGCCTATAGTTTTATCAGCCGACTCATGTAGGCTATAGTTTCAAGACTATCAAAATGATAACAAGCTTTGTCAGCACGAATGGCAACTTGAAATACATTTCCCATAACAAAATAACTATTTTCAAAGCTATTGTCATCCCATACAAGCCGTAAAAAAAACGTTATTTAGGCCTACTTACAGCTGAATGATGACTGCTGCGTTTTATCTCCGGCACCTTCCATGTCATTGCAATGATGAATGAAAAAAAAAAACCCTCCTTGTCGTTTGAAAAGACGCAGTGCATTGTGGGGCGGTTGAGTAGGAAAAGTATTCAATCGATCCATACCCAAAATCTTCCCGGAAGTTAGTACTCATCCGGGTATTTCTCGCATACCCAAACTCGCATACCCAACCGTCACATACTCAAATTGAAGTCAAAATGAGTATGAGTAGGACGTTAGTATGGCGTTCCGAACACAGCCAGAGTGTTTCATTGTTCCTTGTCTTTGCATTGTGGTTCGTAGGTGAGTCCTGTCCGTTAATGTATTCAGTCAATGTATTCCTTGCTTTTTTGTAGCGATGGGCAAATTAAGCATTGAACCAGTTCAGCCAATTGTTACCAAAATGGGTTCATTACTCAATGCTTCAGTGACAGTGATCTCTCCTGGCGAAGTTTGAGGCTGCAGTGGATTCAACGTATCCCTGCTTTGAAAATTATTTGACACACACACCCACAAACCCATCTTTTCACGAATAAAGATTGATCTAAATACAGATGTCTAAATTGTTCTTAAAGGATATGCCTAGCCTTCTGTCTAAATATGCTAAGTGATGTAGGCTAGGATATAACTGAAACAGCATATAAAAACCTATAACGTACCGTAATTACTTTCCCCCCGGACCTGGATTTGAACCCCGACCCTCCACTCCTCAGTCAGTGTTATCCTCTAGTCTAATCGATGCTTGACATTATTCTATTACACAAATACTATTCACAACTCCCGTAAATGATTGTAGCATCAATTGTGTTATTTTTTTTTTATAATAATTAGGCGGTGAACAGCTGGCTTCAGGCAAGGTTGGTTGGGTATGCTTGAGTAACTCTAAAAGGGGGTGATAATGTGGGATGGGGTAAGACACTCAAAGATTTGTATTGAGGTAGGCTGCCTTAGTTTTTCAACGGTTTATGGATTGATTTGAGCCGGTTTCTTTTTTTGCTCAAAGCTTCTCCACCGAAACACGGAAAATGATTTGGTCCACACTTACGCTAAGACTGAATATCATGTTATATTTACAAAACCAGGGACAGGGGTTGCAAATAAGTCTTGTCTAGAAACCTGTATGCATGGCTTTTTTTTTTATATGAAACAATGTATTTGTCCCTGCTCAATAAACTTCTCTTTCAAAGGTTTTTTTTATTAAATTGCATAGTTGTAAAGCAATTTCAGACAAAGGATTATACATTTTTTCCCCCCAAACATACCCAGGGAGTAAAAACTAGCAAATAGATCATTAATAAATAAATTGCCGATGCATTTGGAGAAGATTCGCTCCGATGGTACTGAGGATGCTTGCGTGCATAAAAATGTGTTCGCCAGCTTGAACAGATGGGTGTACACAGGTGTTCCTGCCAGTACTCCAGTGGATTTTGAGATCTTTCGATGGGTGGATCAGTTAGAAGCTGGATCTCACGGTCTACGCGGTCTATGAAGGCTATAGCCTATGAAGGCTGAACGAGCGCTGTTAAACGGGACGGTCTCCGTTTACGAGCATTTCCGGTTTGCGTAACAAGCCGTTACCCAGCGTGACGACTCGCCGCTCCTGTGCTGCCTAGCAACCCTGATTGCTGCCAACGGAGACAGCCTTGTCAACGGGGGGAAAAAGAAAAAGAAGTTGCCTACCAGACGAAAAGAAAAAAAAGTACAAGAAAAAAAGAAAGAAAGTTAAGAAGATGGAGCAACACGTTGCTGTTTTGTTATTTTTTATTTTATTTTATTCCATCTCTGAAAAAAACGCAATGAATCTTGGGATATGTTGGGCTGCAAAGGATCCATCTGTTGCAGCCTTCAAAACCGTGAAACGAAGGCTGCATGTCTCGGCCGCATATGAAGGAGCCTTGCAAATCGTTGCAAATTGAACAAGCCTTTGCGCGCCGCTATGACGCAATCGGTCTTCAAATGCAGCCTTCATAGGCTGCAACCCCTGAATCGAGATCCAGCTAAATAGAGCTGCACCTCCACTGTGGCGTCTCTGTCAAGACTTTCCCACAGGTTTATCACTGAAAGACCAACATGAAATTAATCATCAGTACAGAAAAGTTTGAATTTGTATCTATTCTTACTTGTACTTACTTTGTTCTACATTTGATCAAATAACTATATAATTACCTGTTGAAGGAGGATTTTCCACATTTGCTGGTTGGGCCGATGTGGAGGGACGTTCCTCTGTCGGTGTGTCAGATGGTGTGTGCCTCATTAATTGTGGGCATTGTGCTGTTAGTCTTTTTACGGATGCCTGCGCCTGTATTTGATTGTAAAATCCCATAGTTTTGTATCTGGGATCCAAAAGTGTTGCCAGTGCTAGGGCTGTCTGGGTCTCCACAGTTTAAATTTTTGTTTTGCATAAATGACAACAAGTTCTGTCCCAGAAGTGTTGCTGTGGGGTGCCTTGTGTTCCCCATCTCTCCATGCAGATACATGTTTAACATTTTGGTCATTGGGATTACCTTTGACCTAGACACTCTCTTCTCCTCTGATAATTGAACTGTTGCCTGGTTGAAGGGGACAAGCAAATGTAGGCATGCAGCCTTTGTTTCATAGTCCTCAGAGGACATATGTGTCACATCGGTTCTCAGTGTTGCTAGAGCTGCCCCTACTGCCTGTCTCTCTTGGAAGAGGTGCTGGAGCATAAGGAAGGTGCAGCTCCAGCGTGTGTCCACCTCCTTGATGAGCTTCATCACTGGCCTGTTCATTTGCTCCTGCATTTCTTTGAGCTTCTCCTTTGCTGTAGTGCTTGTTCTAAAATAGGTTACAACTTTGCGTGCCCATGTGCGTAGGTCCTCTAGACCTGATGTAGCATCCACGGACTTCTTCACCACTAAATTGAGAGTATGTGCAAAGCAAAGTGCATGTCTCAAATTTAACATTTTGACAGTGGCAATCATGTTGGCTCCCGCATCTGTCACGATCGAAGCCACTTTACTCTCAAGGTCCCATTCCTCCATGAGAGACCTCATTGCTGCAGAAATGTTAACAGCCGTATGAATATTTTACATTACATTTTACATTATGTTTAATAAATAAACATAATGTAAAAAGGGTATGCACAATAAGCTAAGGCTTCAGCCTACACCTTTTCGATCAATACTATTTATAAAAAATTAATATATAAATTGTGATGACAACTTTGTGTTATTTTGTGTGTTTTTTATTGTTTTGTTTTTTGTTTTTTTTTAACTTATGTAAGTAATGTTGTGAATATGTTTTGATCGAAATAAACTAACTAAACTAAGACTCGGGGAAAGGCAGCACTCCCAAAAGCACTGTGGCCAGCTTTGCAGTGCCATCGACCTAATGGCAGGTGACTGCTAGGTATGCCTCCATATTAATGGAGGTCCACATAAGTCAGACTCACAGCCTGTACCTTCTGCATGACAACCTTGGCCTTGGTCTTCTCCTCCTCGTACTTCCGGAAAACCATGTTCTTAACAGCCTTTCACAGATAGCTGTGTGAAAGTCCGGGTGGGTCAACGGACACCTCATCAAACACAGGCTCCCTCAGGTCACTCATATCTGTAAAACATGGCACATTCAATGTAACATCATGTAGCTGACATACATCTGTAGTTATGGCAAAGCTACAAACTGATTAGATTAGTTTTTTCTTCCATTATAAAGAAGGATAGGCTACTAATAAATTCAGTTAACCCTGGCTCAATAAGCAACTAGTTCTGAGTGATACTGTGCTGTTTGAACAGGAAACCAACACCAGCAGAGGCAACTTACTAGCCAGGTCCAACCAGACCATCGTACTTCATTTTATTTGTACAGAAGGTCTGGAAGTGCTGTAATTGGCAAACGTTCACTCACTTGGAGGTGGGTGTCTGTTGAAGTTTAAAACTATCGGATATGCCCAGTGCCACTCTGGATTAGCCAACCAATCGCATAACGTTTGGTCATCACTAGTGTCAAGAGCCGGCTTTTGACGGTGCGTTCCAGTTGAACAGGGAACTTGGAAATTTCCGACTTCACTACATATTGTGGTCTATGGATTTACCGGTACCTGGCAACGGTAACGTGCTAGAGCTTAAAAAAGTTTTAAAAATGCACGTGAAGCGAGCCTTCATGTGCGGGAAACCTATAGTGTGAACGGCCACAGCTTGTATTTTGGTCATATCTAACACTGGACTGTAGGCCTATGTAAAAGTGTTGTACCTTTGCTGTCTTTGGGTTAAAACAACTCCTTCAACTGAGGCTATGTCCCATTACAGAGACCACGCACTTGGTAGGACGCAGTCTCGCGGTCTATGTAGGCTATAGCCTATGAAGGCTATAGCCTATGAAGGCCGATTCCAAGGCCAACGAGCCTTGTTAAATGAGACGGTCTCCGCAGGTCTCCGTTTACGAGCATTTCCGGTTTACGTAACAAGCCGTTACCTTGCGTGACGACTCGCCGCTCCTGTGCTGCCTAGCAACCCTGATTGCTGCCAACGGAGACAGCCCTGTCAATGGAGGAAAAAAGAAAAAGAAGTTGCCTACCAGACGAAAAGAAAAAAAAAGTACACGAAAAAAAGAAAGGAAGATAAAAGTTAAGAAGATGGAGCAACACGTTGCTGTTGTTATTTTTTATTTTATTTTATGCAATCTCTGAAAAAAACGCAATGAATCTTGGGATATGTTGGGCCACGAAGGATACATCTGATGCAGCCTTCAAAACCGTGAAACGAAGGCTGCATTTCTCGGCCGCATATGAGGAGCCTTGCAAGGAGCCTTGCAAATGGGACAGCCTTTGCGCCGCTATGACGCAATCGGTCTTCAAATGCAGCCTACGTAGGCTGCAACCCCTGAATCAAGACACAGCCTCAGTATCCATCTAGTCCAAAAAAACTCTCAGCTGCTGCTGCTGCAGATGGTGTGCAGACGGGCTCGGACAGTCGGCATTGGCGCATCAACAGTCATTCAAAGCAGCGGCAGTAATCACACAACCAAACGGTGTAGAAAGTCCCGTCAATTAAAAATAGTAATCTAGTTTTTAAATCCATGTTAAAATCGGAAGGATATAGAGCTAGTTAGCTTAAAAAAAGTAGCAAACATGTCAACTGTGATGTGTTCAGGCCGGCTCAGTAATATGATTGATGTGTTCAAATGCCAAAAAAAAATGTTTGATTTTGGAGGGGGGGTGGGGGGGGGAGGAGGATTGGCGGGGCGGAGAAGCAGTGTGTAGAGAGAGACTACTGTGCTCGCTAGGGTAAGAGGAAGAGTGTCCCGAAAATCTACATAGTTTTTTGTGATGTGATTCGTGTCAGGTTGCTCTATAGCAGTTTTTAACAAGAAATTAAGACCAGAAAAGTAGTATAATAGGATCTCTTTAAGTAGAAAAAAAATTTCATGATTGATGGGAAAACCTTTATACATGATTTAGTGTGGGAATAGTACAGCACTAGCTGCCCAGTTGGAATGTTAGGGAAATACATTTGTGATAGCTGTAGTAGGTAGAGAGTATATTTAGTTTAACATGATCGGGATTAATGTCTTTTATGTAAACGTGGTCGATTAGTGTTGCATTATCTGTGGTCGGTGAAGTTACTATTTGGATGTTACCGTGCTGCTGCATAAAGTTTTCCACAGATTTGGAAACTAGAGCATCGTCATTGAAATCCCCCATTATTATTTTACCCCCTGAAAGTTGATTCAATTGGTTGACTACAGACGCAAGGTTATTTTTGAATAATCCTATGTTGTAAGATGGTGGTCTGTACAGCACTATTACATTGTACTTTGTAGGCTGAACATTAAAAATAATGGCTTCTAAATCAAGACACGGCACATCTAGAACGTCACAAATGATGTGGTCTTTGTGATAGAACCCGACTCCACCATGCTGTCCTGTTGCTAAATCGTGGAACATCTCCATGTTACTGTATGAATTGGATCTTACTTTATGATGAAATGTCCACCCAGGCATTGCAATGTTTTAAACTGGTGTGTCATGTTGCAGCCATGTTTCTGTCAGGCCAATGACGTCTGCATCCAAAACTCTGTGATCATGTTTTAAGTCCTCTATGTTTTCATTTAACCCTTGAATGTTGTTTATGCAAACTTTGAGAGTCAGACCTGTGTGTGCTAATGGAGCCTGAATAAATGTTTGCATTTTTCTAAGGAGTCTTTAATGTCATCTCGAATATATTGCAGTGGCTTTAACATCTGAAATAATTAGATTTTCTAAGGAGGTTACTCGACTTAAGGCCACATACGCTTGGCCAGCTGAGAAGATATTTTAAAGGACACTACCGCTTTATCTAAAGTTAAACCCTGTACTTTATGTATTGTGCAAGCCCAGGCTAGTCGTAATGGAAATTGATGTCTAACGCCACCGTTTGGTACTTTATCTTCCTCAGCAAATATTGGAGTCGCATTTTTAAGTTCTGGCACTGAACATGGACATTTTACCCTAGCTTGTCGGCCTATTTTGTCATCGTCAAATTTGACATAAATGTTTTTAGGAAAGGAGCCGTTTCCATCCATTGTGATTTTACAAACTGTGCCAAACACTCCGTTAACAAGACCGTCTGAAACATCTATGTTGTTGATGAGCATAACACGAGCCTTAGGACCCACACTTAGCAGTCTACTTAAAGGAATACTTCACCCATACGGAACCGGCGTTCTATCATTATAAAATCACTATTATAATATAATGAATGAGGTTTTTCTTCCCTCAATCTTCCCTTGGCCCAGCTGTCCTGTTAATCCTAACCCTACATTTTTCTTACTGTGATGTCACAGTAAGAAAAATTTAGGGTTAGACAGTGAGACCATGAAACACTCTTTCTGCCTTTTCTCAGGCTAGGATGAATCAATTTCAATTTTTTTTTGCACATTTATACTAAATAGGATCTCAGAGTTCAATACACCTTCATATTCCCACCGGTGAAGTAGGTCTTTAAGTATGATGCTTTATCCAAACTATGTGCACTTGTTTTAGTAAGTTGTCCTGTATGAGGATTTTTCTTTAAATCTTGAGCCTGTATTTCAACAATATCTGAGCCTATTTTGTGCAACATATTTACATTATGAATTTCTACTGCACTGTTTGTTGCAAAAATGTGAAGGTCCTCTGTGAATTTGCCCGTGCCTGTCTCACGTTGTTTAATTAAGGCCTCATCTTGCACATCAAGTTTTTAAGTGTTCTAATTCGATTAGTGTCTCTGCGAAGGCTCTGTCTTTTTGACGCATTATTTCGGTTAACTCAATGTATTTGAAATTGATTACCCAAAGGTCAGTCACCGCCTGCTCTTTATAAAGAGGTTTTCCTTTAACTGGTGGAAGCTGGTAAAAGTCCCCCACGGCAATAATGGAGACGTTACCAAATACGGAAAAGTCTGCGCATTGCTTTATTTGCCAAAGTCTGCCATGGACAGAAGTTAAAATGTTATGGTCAACCATCGAAATTTAATCAATTATTAAGATTTGTAAGTCTTTGAGTTTGGCGCGCAGTGTATTAATGTTTTCCTCCCGCAGAGGTTGGTACGGTAAGGAAACGATAACGCCGATAGCGAAACTGTTGTGTATTGTACTCTCATTAATATTATATGCTGCTACACCAGTAGGTGCCGTGAGTAAAACATGTGTATCATCCGGATTGCTTGACATTTCTGCCAACAGTCTGCATGACTCGTAATACACAGCTTTGATTAAATGCGATTTGACTGTGCCTGCTCCTCCTGAAATAAATATGCGAAATGGGTCAGGATTTTTCCCATTGACTTTATCGAGGCACCACTGTCGTATTTTGTAGAATATTTGGACCTGTTGGTCATTTAATGTGCGCATGATATTTAAAGCCTGAGATCGGGGAATTTTTAGCGCCACAAATTCAATTGAAACTGGCCTAGCTGGGTCTGATTGTAAGTCAGGAATCTCTTCCCTCTCATTAGTAGACAGTTGATTGGAGGCAGCTATTTCGTCTAAACTTTCATCGCGCTCCAATTCTGTTTCGGGACAAAGATCTGCCCATGCGTCTTCTTGAGTACCAATTTGCTTTACAACTTCTTGACATCTGTGCAACTCCTCTGCTTGAACCTCAAATTGGGATCTTTTCAGGTCAACAACTTATTTTACAGACAGGGTGTCATTGTTAATATTGGTGATATGGGAACAGGGAGAGGGGCGTGGGAATTTGAACCATATGGGGTGGTGGTACGGATGAGGGCTACGTCTGTGCAAAATTTTGGCCCCCTGGCGGCTTGTTTTGGTATAGAAAATCGAATTTAAAAATTTCAAAGTTGTGCCACTCGGCGAGGGAGATGGGAACAGGGACGGCCTTTGGTATGGGAGGTGCCCCAGGCCCCCTAGACATGTGTGCGAAGTTTTGGAGTTCTAGCTCACTTCCTTCATATAGCTGCCATTGACCCCCATGTAAAAAAGTTTGAAAATGTTGTCCAGGCCATCCCATGGTCCCGATACTTCTCCATAGTCCTGGCATATGCGAGAGACCGCCTCTCGATCTCTGTGCATACATCCAGGGTTAATGTTGCCACTTCAGACATTTTTGAAGGGCGACCATCAGCTGAGTGGAGCTGCACATTATCTCTGAAGTTCCACCACAGTTTCTTGGTGCCCTTCAAGTCCCTGAATTTGATGTCTGGGAAGAAGACAATAGCTTCCTCTTGAAAGCCTTTCAGGAGGCAGTCCTTTGTTGTCTTGCCGACCTTTGCCACCAAAGCGCGAGCCCTCCCAAAGGTGTTTGGGGCCGGAAAGCTCTCTTTGGTGGCCAGGTCCTCATACAGGGTCTCCAGGGCCATGGCCCCTACCAGCCTTCCTGGTGGTGTTTCTGAGCAAAGGCTCGACATGGGGATTCGGTCGTTGCGCTTGAAAATGTCCCCCAGCAGCACTCTGATAAGAGCTGAACTAGTTACACTGGGCTCAGCTTCTAAAGATTGGCAGAGAGGGAATAGCCGCTCTATCCTGTCCCACTGGAGTTGGTTCTTTGTCCAGTGTTCCAGTGGGTGAGGTCCCCACAACTTGCACTGGAAAATGGCGCAAGGCCAAGAAAGCCCCTGTTGCGGGTCAGGCTTTTCTCCCCCACTGTGCTGGTCCCCAGGCTTACCGCCAGCTGGAAGTCCTGTGGGGAGAGTGGGTGGCCATATAGGAGCTCTTCCAGAGCCAGTTCACTCTGGAAGGCTTTCCATGACTCCTCATACCTCCCCACTCCTTCACTTCTGTCCAAAGCCTCTCCCAATGTGTCTAGAAGGCACCCCATAGTGCTCCTTAAGGTGGAGAGCAGCCCATCTCCACCAATGGTGTCCTTAAAGGGCACGAGGAGGGGATCACTGTGAAACAGAAAGTGAAGTGCCTCCAAATCAAAGTGGGCAGATGGGTCGAAGTAAGAGGGGATTTCCCCCTCAAACCTCACCACCTGCTCCACTCTGCACCCCAGCTGACACACCATTTTGTCCTTCAGCTCTGTCATGTGGCTAAGGTACGACACACCCCTTCCCGCAAATGTCTTAACAAAGTTGGGGTGTGTCAGACCACACGTGGTAATCAGCCCAATGACGGGGTGTTTGAATGTGGACATGTGGCGAGTCTACATACATTTGGAGGAAGGTTACTTCTCCCTCCTTTCCCAACACCTTCCGGATTTTTGGGCCGACATCCATTTTTTTCGGTCCAGGTTTGACCGAAAATTTGTCGCCTCGTGTATCCCCAACACCGAGAAGAGGGTTCCCCTGACACCCACCAGGTCTTCCAACCCATACCTGGAAAACAGGATGTGGGTGTCAGGATCACGGGCAGTGACAGAGCATGCCAGGTGGACAGACACAGCGCTCACCTCCAAAGGATTTACCACATCGGTCAATTCAAATGTCTGGTAATTTTTCTGACCAAACTTGGTCAGAAAGGCCCTGATTTTCGTGCCCCTCCCTTCGTCGTTGGCCATGTCTATGGCGCTGTCCAGCAGAGACAACATGAACACAACATCTTTATTCAGGATGTTATATTTAGACAGATTACTCGAATTCTGCTTTCTAAGGGTGCACCTCTCCTGGTCCTTTCTAGGTGCCCCCCTTATCAAACCCTTGAGATGTGAGCTGACAGAGTTCAGGGTCTCTGCGGCACGTGTCATGATGAGTTGTCGAGTGAGAAAAAAACTTCCAAATTCTCATCTACCATGATGCTCATAGATTAGAATATGGAATTGGAATTGGAATTTGGAATATGGAATTACAATATGGAATTGGAATATGGAATTGGAATTTGGAATATGGAGTTGGAATATGGAATTGGAATTTGGAATAGGAATATGGAATTGGAATTTGGAATATGGAAGCTGGGTTAGGGTTAGGGCTAGGTGAAGGGCTACTTACCACTTTTCAAAAGTTGTTTTTTTGGTCCTAGCTCAGGCAAACAGATGGGCGTGGGAAATCCGAGACCACCCTCGGATAGGTCTGGCCCTTAGCGGCTTGTTTGGGTACTGCAATCTTGATTTGAAAACTTTGAAGTGCTGCCATTCAAAGAAACAGAGGGGCGTGGGAATTCTGGATAGTGCCCGTGGTAGCCCTGGGCCCCCTCTACATGCCTGAGAAATTTGGCGCCCCTAGTGGCAACTTTTTTTAACGTGGGACGACATTTCAAAGCGTTGCCATGGGAACAGGGAGAGGGGCGTGGGAATTTGAACCATATGGGGTGGTGGTACGGATGAGGGCTACGTCTGTGCAAAATTTTGGCCCCCTGGCGGCTTGTTTTGGTATAGAAAATCGAATTTAAAAATTTCAAAGTTGTGCCACTCGGCGAGGGAGATGGGAACAGGGACGGCCTTTGGTATGGGAGGTGCCCCAGGCCCCCTAGACATGTGTGCGAAGTTTTGGAGTTCTAGCTCACTTCCTTCATATAGCTGCCATTGACCCCCATGTAAAAAAGTTTGAAAATGTTGTCCAGGCCATCCCATGGTCCCGATACTTCTCCATAGTCCTGGCATATGCGAGAGACCGCCTCTCGATCTCTGTGCATACATCCAGGGTTAATGTTGCCACTTCAGACATTTTTGAAGGGCGACCATCAGCTGAGTGGAGCTGCACATTATCTCTGAAGTTCCACCACAGCTTCTTGGTGCCCTTCAAGTCCCTGAATTTGATGTCTGGGAAGAAGACAATAGCTTCCTCTTGAAAGCCTTTCAGGAGGCAGTCCTTTGTTGTCTTGCCGACCTTTGCCACCAAAGCGCGAGCCCTCCCAAAGGTGTTTGGGGCCGGAAAGCTCTCTTTGGTGGCCAGGTCCTCATACAGGGTCTCCAGGGCCATGGCCCCTACCAGCCTTCCTGGTGGTGTTTCTGAGCAAAGGCTCGACATGGGGATTCGGTCGTTGCGCTTGAAAATGTCCCCCAGCAGCACTCTGATAAGAGCTGAACTAGTTACACTGGGCTCAGCTTCTAAAGATTGGCAGAGAGGGAATAGCCGCTCTATCCTGTCCCACTGGAGTTGGTTCTTTGTCCAGTGTTCCAGTGGGTGAGGTCTCCACAACTTGCACTGGAAAATGGCGCAAGGCCAAGAAAGCCCCTGTTGCGGGTCAGGCTTTTCTCCCCCACTGTGCTGGTCCCCAGGCTTACCGCCAGCTGGAAGTCCTGTGGGGAGAGTGGGTGGCCATATAGGAGCTCTTCCAGAGCCAGTTCACTCTGGAAGGCTTTCCATGACTCCTCATACCTCCCCACTCCTTCACTTCTGTCCAAAGCCTCTCCCAATGTGTCTAGAAGGCACCCCATAGTGCTCCTTAAGGTGGAGAGCAGCCCATCTCCACCAATGGTGTCCTTAAAGGGCACGAGGAGGGGATCACTGTGAAACAGAAAGTGAAGTGCCTCCAAATCAAAGTGGGCAGATGGGTCGAAGTAAGAGGGGATTTCCCCCTCAAACCTCACCACGTGCTCCACTCTGCACCCCAGCTGACACACCATTTTGTCCTTCAGCTCTGTCATGTGGCTAAGGTACGACACACCCCTTCCCGCAAATGTCTTAACAAAGTTGGGGTGTGTCAGACCACACGTGGTAATCAGCCCACTGACGGGGTGTTTGAATGTGGACATGTGGCGAGTCTACATACATTTGGAGGAAGGTTACTTCTCCCTCCTTTCCCAACACCTTCTGGATTTTTGGGCCGACATCCATTTTTTTCGGTCCAGGTTTGACCGAAAATTTGTCGCCTCGTGCATCCCCAACACCGATAAGAGGGTTCCCCTGACACCCACCAGGTCTTCCAACCCATACCTGGAAAACAGGATGTGGGTGTCAGGGTCACGGGCAGTGACAGAGCATGCCAGGTGGACAGACACAGCGCTCACCTCCAAAGGATTTACCACATCGGTCAATTCAAATGTCTGGTAATTTTTCTGACCAAACTTGGTCAGAAAGGCCCTGATTTTCGTGCCCCTCCCTTCGTCGTTGGCCATGTCTATGGCGCTGTCCAGCAGCGACAACATGAACACAACATCTTTATTCAGGATGTTATATTTAGACAGATTACTCGAATTCTGCTTTCTAAGGGTGCACCTCTCCTGGTCCTTTCTAGGTGCCCCCCTTATCAAACCCTTGAGATGTGAGCTGACAGAGTTCAGGGTCTCTGCGGCACGTGTCATGATGAGTTGTCGAGTGAGAAAAAAACTTCCAAATTCTCATCTACCATGATGCTCATAGATTAGAATATGGAATTGGAATTGGAATTTGGAATATGGAATTACAATATGGAATTGGAATTTGGAATATGGAATTGGAATTTGGAATATGGAGTTGGAATATGGAATTGGAATTTGGAATAGGAATATGGAATTGGAATTTGGAAGCTGGGTTAGGGTTAGGGCTAGGTGAAGGGCTACTTACCACTTTTCAAAAGTTGTTTTTTTGGTCCTAGCTCAGGCAAACAGAGGGGCGTGGGAAATCCGAGACCACCCTTGGATAGGTCTGGCCCTTAGCGGCTTGTTTGGGTACTGCAATCTTGATTTGAAAACTTTGAAGTGCTGCCATTCAAAGAAACAGAGGGGCGTGGGAATTCTGGATAGTGCCCGTGGTAGCCCTGGGCCCCCTCTACATGCCTGAGAAATTTGGCGCCCCTAGTGGCAACTTTTTTTAACGTGGGACGACATTTCAAAGCGTTGCCATGGGAACAGGGAGAGGGGCGTGGGAATTTGAACCATATGGGGTGGTGGTACGGATGAGGGCTACGTCTGTGCAAAATTTTGGCCCCCTGGCGGCTTGTTTTGGTATAGAAAATCGAATTTAAAAATTTCAAAGTTGTGCCACTCGGCGAGGGAGATGGGAACAGGGACGGCCTTTGGTATGGGAGGTGCCCCAGGCCCCCTAGACATGTGTGCGAAGTTTTGGAGTTCTAGCTCACTTCCTTCATATAGCTGCCATTGACCCCCATGTAAAAAAGTTTGAAAATGTTGTCCAGGCCATCCCATGGTCCCGATACTTCTCCATAGTCCTGGCATATGCGAGAGACCGCCTCTCGATCTCTGTGCATACATCCAGGGTTAATGTTGCCACTTCAGACATTTTTGAAGGGCGACCATCAGCTGAGTGGAGCTGCACATTATCTCTGAAGTTCCACCACAGCTTCTTGGTGCCCTTCAAGTCCCTGAATTTGATGTCTGGGAAGAAGACAATAGCTTCCTCTTGAAAGCCTTTCAGGAGGCAGTCCTTTGTTGTCTTGCCGAACTTTGCCACCAAAGCGCGAGCCCTCCCAAAGGTGTTTGGAGCCGGAAAGCTCTCTTTGGTGGCCAGGTCCTCATACAGGGTCTCCAGGGCCATGGCCCCTACCAGCCTTCCTGGTGGTGTTTCTGAGCAAAGGCTCGACATGGGGATTCGGTCGTTGCACTTGAAAATGTCCCCCAGCAGCACTCTGATAAGAGCTGAACTAGTTACACTGGGCTCAGCTTCTAAAGATTGGCAGAGAGGGAATAGCCGCTCAATCCTGTCCCACTGGAGTTGGTTCTTTGTCCAGTGTTCCAGTGGGTGAGGTCCCCACAACTTGCACTGGAAAATGGCGCAAGGCCAAGAAAGCCCCTGTTGCGGGTCAGGCTTTTCTCCCCCACTGTGCTGGTCCCCAGGCTTACCGCCAGCTGGATGTCCTGTGGGGAGAGTGGGTGGCCATATAGGAGCTCTTCCAGAGCCAGTTCACTCTGGAAGGCTTTCCACGACTCCTCATACCTCCCCACTCCTTCACTTCTGTCCAAAGCCTCTCCCAATGTGTCTAGAAGGCACCCCATAGTGCTCCTTAAGGTGGAGAGCAGCCCATCTCCACCAATGGTGTCCTTAAAGGGCACGAGGAGGGGATCACTGTGAAACAGAAAGTGAAGTGCCTCCAAATCAAAGTGGGCAGATGGGTCGAAGTAAGAGGGGATTTCCCCCTCAAACCTCACCACCTGCTCCACTCTGCACCCCAGCTGACACACCATTTTGTCCTTCAGCTCTGTCATGTGGCTAAGGTACGACACACCCCTTCCCGCAAATGTCTTAACAAAGTTGGGGTGTGTCAGACCACACGTGGTAATCAGCCCACTGACGGGGTGTTTGAATGGTGTTTGAATGTGGACATGTGGCGAGTCTACATACATTTGGAGGAAGGTTACTTCTCCCTCCTTTCCCAACACCTTCCGGATTTTTGGGCCGACATCCATTTTTTTCGGTCCAGGTTTGACCGAAAATTTGTCGCCTCGTGTATCCCCAACACCGAGAAGAGGGTTCCCCTGACACCCACCAGGTCTTCCAACCCATACCTGGAAAACAGGATGTGGGTGTCAGGGTCACGGGCAGTGACAGAGCATGCCAGGTGGACAGACACAGCGCTCACCTCCAAAGGATTTACCACATCGGTCAATTCAAATGTCTGGTAATTTTTCTGACCAAACTTGGTCAGAAAGGCCCTGATTTTCGTGCCCCTCCCTTCGTCGTTGGCCATGTCTATGGCGCTGTCCAGCAGAGACAACATGAACACAACATCTTTATTCAGGATGTTATATTTAGACAGATTACTCGAATTCTGCTTTCTAAGGGTGCACCTCTCCTGGTCCTTTCTAGGTGCCCCCCTTATCAAACCCTTGAGATGTGAGCTGACAGAGTTCAGGGTCTCTGCGGCAAGCATGATGGAGCTGTCCCTAAACAAAAAACCCTGCCCTGGGTTCTTCAGGTCCTGTGGGAGGACAGCTAAGGACAAATGGAATCCTCCATCCACGTCCAATGGTACGTCCAAATGTATGCCTCAGTGCGTTAAGACCATTTTGCGACAGGGTGTGCAGCTCCACGTGTTTTTTAAGGAACTGGTACTGTCCCTGCATATGCAACGGCACCAGCCGGGGCATCAGCAGATAGTGCAGGCCACCTTGCAGAGCTTGAACTCTCTCCAGCTCCACCACCAGTCCATCCACGTCAAAACTGTACTTTAAAAATACATGAGGATAGGACACAGTGGTGGAGTGCAACCCTATATATGCCTATCAGAATGGAGGAATTCTTCCACGGAATATAACACACTGGTTGTGTTGACAATGCCCACCTCAGACAGCTCATCAGCTATATCCATTTTGCTTGATAAAGCACGTCCACCACAGCTTAAAACAGAGCAAAAGTGTATTATGGGGTGTGTAAGGGGTGTTGTGGGTGTGTGGTGTATTCTGTGTATTGTGGGGTGTGTAAGGGGTGTAGTGGGTGTGTGGTGTAGTCTGTGTTTTGTCAGATTTGGGGATTTTGAGGTGTGTGTATAGCGATAGGGCAGATCAATGTGTGCACAGAGCAAAAAACAGCTTCTCTCTAGCTCGTTCCTAGCCTGAATGACAGCTAAATTAAGTTTTCTGCACTTCTTAAATTTAAAAACAAAATAACATTACATTATACTAATTATGCGAGCTTCCGGTCCAGAGCTACGTCAATTTTTTTAATTAAAAGTTCTGTATCTCCTGAACGGAAGGTCGTAGAAACTCGGGGACAAGTTCAGTGTGTTCAGCGCCCCCACATTATGTCGGGCGGAAGTTGGTTTCAAGTCTCTAGGACCTACGGTTCTGGAGTTATAAGCGAAAACGTTCGCCCAATAGGAATGAATGGGCGTCATTGAAAATTTTTCTAAGTGCTGAGTCCAAAAAAAAAAAGTTCCCACAGAAGGTGTCTAGGAGCACGTTTCAGGCCATTTTGAGTATATAGGTTTTTTTTTACACCACTAGTTGGCGCTATTACGACCAACAATTATGGGTGAGTACCTGGGCTCAGTCCGACCCTGAATGTGCAAGAATGAGGTGTCTAGCATCATTATAGCCACGTGTCATGATGAGTTGTTGTGTGAGAAAAAACTTCCAAATTCTTATCTACCATGATGCTCATAGATGAGAATATGGAATTGGAATTTGGAATATGGAATTGGAATTGGAATTGGAATTGGAAATTGGAATATGGAATTGGAATATGGGATTTGGAATTTGGAATATGGAATTGGAATATGGAATTGGAGGGTTAGGTTAAGGGCTGGTCCGTGTATAAAGTGTTATTTTGTATTAAGGGCTGAGTCCAAAGTGACAGAAAGGAATATACCGCTCGTAATTTCGTTTTACCGTTTTCCAGCTGGAATGCAGAAACGAAAATTCCATCCGAATTTTCCTTTCTTGTTTATTGGTACAAAACGAAAAACGAATATGACAGAACAAGGAAATGGGTGAACGGAGGGTTTTGTTACTTTGTATTAAGAGCTGAGTCCAAAGTGACATAAAGGACACGGAAGAACGGAGAGGTTTTATTTCCTACATTCAATTCTGACAGTAAAACAAATAAACGAGCCTCATTGGCTTTTCCATCTGTGGGTGGACTTCTCCTGATTGGTTACAGCGCTCCGTCAGTTGTGCCACTGAGCTTCCTACTTCTGTATTTCCAGCGTAAAAGTAACCTTTATAAAAGGATCGAAAACTGATACATTTATCTTCAGATTGTGATCAATGCTTGCAATAAGAAAGTAGGGAACTCAGAAAGCAGCACATAATAAGCCTAAATAGGCTATAATCAACCTCTAAATAAAATGCGTGGTTGGACATATAATAAAAGGTCGGAACATTGTTTATTTTTTCATGTGAATATGATTTTTTCCTGATTTTTTTATTTAAACGTCACGTTTAGCTTTAATAGCGTCCATAGCATCGGGAGTGAACACCTCGCCAAAGCCGCAACATACGCAGTGACTATAACCTGCTGGATAGATGGTTAGACCTACTCTGAGTTTGTTTTCACTTTACGCTGCAGCTCCAACTGAAGAAAGAGTCACTGCCTGCCACAACGCGTCCCTGTACAGTTTAAAGCAAAATCACTCCATAGAAATCTCCATCGGGATGTTTTTATCATTTCCTGATGATTTTACGTTTGATCGATCATTTATCTGATCAGTAGCCTTGTTCTCAGCCCTCTTGTCGTTCATATGGCGGCCACCTTACACATCGTGAACATGCTCTACATTCAGATTAATAAACCTAGTTGGATAGGCATATATCATTCTTTGTTTTACTAACAGGAGTGTTTTAGGATCAAGCATTTGTTTCTCTTGTTTCCATGGTGAAACATGTTATCAGCGATCCATTGACTATGGCTTTTGCGCACGCGCTCAACCCAGAGTGAACACGCTCAGAGTTGATTGACCCAACGCTGATCGGGCGATCATAGCCTAATGCATATTTCTCGCTAACAATATTATAAAAACAGACCTGTGGTCTCGCCATTGCTAGGTAAAATTCATAATTTCCCATGGAAAAAAGCCAATGGGGCAGCCAACTGTGGTGTGGTCCTCCCTGCGGTCTCGGCACGTGGATTATAGACCTTATGATAGGCTATAGACAG
Organism: Hyperoplus immaculatus; assembly: GCA_949357725.1. NCBI lineage: Eukaryota > Metazoa > Chordata > Actinopteri > Uranoscopiformes > Ammodytidae > Hyperoplus > Hyperoplus immaculatus. Next base: position 3,851,934 of record OX442366.1, read on the forward strand.
GTGTGTGTGTGTGTGTGGGGGGGGGGGGGGTGGGGGGTGCGAGGCCCTGCTCATTGACGTGCACGCGCATTAATCAAGGACACCCACGCAGCTTTACTTTTGCGCGCGGGTAATCTGGGTGCAATAGCCTTCATGTTTAACAAGTAGAATAATACAGCATCATCATTCACAACTGTAAAACTATTGACCTTAGGCTACTTGATCAAGTTAGCGCAGCTGTCACTTTATTTTCACATGTTGAAACCTGTTATACATTCTGAGGTATGATAGTGTCATTGTCTCGGCTGTTCTTTGGGTACAGCCGTGGGTACAGAAGGCGAGGTCAGCTCGACTAGCTTCCAATAATCTCCAAGCACTCGCAACTTCAAAAAATTATTGCCTTTATTTTTCATCATGACAAACACACACCTGGCCTACCTGGTCGGTGCGGTAAGCCCGCCCACAAAAAACAAAGCAGTCTAGGCATAAACAGTACTATATAATATCATTATCATCAATATCATTTCAATTCAAAATGTCTATTTTCATAATAAACAATTCAGACATCTTTGTAAACAGAAAATCAATAGCCTCATTTTAACGGCTGTGACAATCATAGCGTTATACAACCAGGTTGCAATCATCCTGGGGGGTATACTACGAAACAAACTCAACAGAGCCCGGCTCTCTTTTTTTGATCTGGTTCAACATACCACATACCCTCGCTCAAAGCTAACCGGTATCACGAAGGCTGTTATCAACCTCTTATGTTGAACGAGGGTTTCAGCTTCAGGCTCTGTGCGCGTCCCCATGAGAGGGGGCGTTTGGCCGTCATTTGACTCTGTTTCCGCACTGACTGGACTGATCTTGTGCCGCTAACTTTACACTAACGGACTGATTGCGAGCAGCTGACTTCGCTGACTTCACAAGAGTTTGTCAGTCTGAATGATCACAGAACAGCAGAAAACAGAGAGCCGAAAAAAACTCTTACTGCAAATAAGGAGAGAGTGGAATCTTGTCAGAAAATTGGGCTACTGAATTGATTAATTTATTTTACAGATCGTTCTCGCAGTGCGTAACGTGACATTATAAAGCAATTAAAGGTTGAACTCTGATTTAAACAGTACACCATTTAGCCTAGTTGAATGATAATCCTACACTTAATAATCTGATTTAAGTCTGACACTGTCCCCTAATGAATAGCATAGCCTATGTGGAAAACCACTGTAGTTTTGGGCCACATCAAAATTAATACAATTTTGATTTTGATTTAGGCTAATAGCCCTTTATTTGCATCTTATAAATACCATAAAAATAAATAGCCTAGATACAAAACCTGTAGTCTGTATTTTCCGGACAAATATGAATCTACTGTGAGAAGCTTAACCTGCGAGTCTGCAGCGATGTCCGAACTGTGACAGCTGTCACCTGTCACGTCCCAACTGTAATCGCTACTGATGAAAAGAAAGAAGCCTACAGTGAAATAATGTTGCAACCTGTGATTTTATAGAACGCTTCATTAAGAGCCAGTGTGTGTAGATCGCCAGGTAAAATCATTTGAGGTGAGAGCATAGAGTGGCGCTGCATAGGTCTAGGCTATTTTAAATTTTCTGCATCAATAACTGCAGCGCGATGTTACAATTCACTCTAATGTAAGCCTTATGCCACGGCCTCGTTTTGTTCATTTACTTGCTGATCAATAAGTTTACTGATTTAACTAGTTTACTCAGTGAGAAGTATCGCTCAGACAATATAGTCAGGTCCGCGGGATTTCAAAATGTGTAGTTTCCTTAAAGGGCAGCGCTCTAAGAGCCGAATTTAAACTCAAACTCTGCAACAAAAACTGGTCTGGGCAGGTTAGCCGTGCAGCCTCTGTTACCACGGTGATCTAGCCAGGTAAAAAGAGAGCCACCTTTCGTGATACTGAAAATGCTGGCTTTAGACCGCTTTAGACTGAACAGACCTCGCTCAGCCCTTAATCTCGCTTCGTAGTATACCCCCCTGGTATACCCCTGTATTGGCCATCGTCGCGGACTCCTGTCTCTCAACCAGAAGAGAGGAAAGATTTATCTCCCTTTCTACGCGCAAGTCGATCTTGTGGCGGTCCCAGAACGGGATGGTTTGCCTTTAGCATCATGCACGGCACCAGGATATTTCCAATATGTGGGGGTGCTGCACTATAACTTATAGCCAGAAAAGAGATTATGCGTGTGTTTCATTAAAACTCGGTGTGGCACGTTTATTTAGGGTCTGTACAATAACGGGGGCCTGGGGGTCCTCCCCCAGGAGCCTCAAAGACTTGTTTCTTGCGTTCTAGTGACTTTAAAGCACAAAGAAGTTGTTCACATCATCATCAACTTTTGCCTTTTTTAGTTGTTCCAAAGAATCTGCCTTATCATCTTGCCATCTAAAATGTAATGAGAACTGACCGTTATGTTTGTTTATCATCTCTCTTGAGTGACATTTTATAATAACAATAGTAGCCTAAATATATATCTATCTCATTTGCTGTGCGCTGGGGAGAAACAGACACGCTGGCAACTTTTCTGGTATCAAATTGGTGATTACGGGATGATTTGGATGCAGCAGCCTATATGAATGACATGCTGTTGGGCGGACGCCGCCCGGCGGAGCTGCTTGACTCTCGGCCGGGTGCGAGGCAAAAAAAAATAAATTAAAGGACTCGGCACATCACTAGGCTACATAATAGGCTGGCCTGATGTGAAACTTCTCCAAAATATAGGCTACTTACTCAGGCTCGCCAACATAAAACAGACGTGCACATAGCCGCGTGAACATATTCTCAGCAGGGGGTGCAGAAAAAAAAAGCTCAGTCTGCACTTGTCTCGCAACTCGCTACAATGATAAATACAAACTGCACCAATACATGCAGCGGTGATGGTTTTAATATAAGACTGGGGGTTTCCCCTACAAGTAGGCCTAGGTCGTGAAAAGTCGGGTCGTCTTATATTTGGGGTCTAATATTCGGCGTCTAGTAAGGGAATAACCGTTACCAGAGTGGTCATTCAGCTTAAGGGCCTGTGTCCACCTTGTTTATTTTCATTTTTTTCGGGTGGAACACTGGTTGTGCGCTCTGAAGCGGCTGGGACCTGCGTTTTTGCGCTGGCCGCTGGGAGAGAGAACGCGGTGGGCTGAGACAAAAGGCTATAAAAAGGCAAGGGAAATCGCCAAAGAGCTCAACATCCCCAGCATTGAATTAAGAGCCTCGACTCATTTTATTGCGAGTCAACGAGTTAGAGGCATGAATCGACAAAGCGATCGACTTACAGTGGCTTTTCTGCTGAGGAGAGCGTGCCAACTGCACCATCCTTTTACGCACCACCACTGCCTCCGTAATGTTCAGATTTTATAGATTGCATCAAAGCCCTAATGATAATAAGAATGAGATCGCTTTTTTTTAACAATGTCCATGCTTAGGTGGTGATTATATTAATTGTGTCGGATGTAGACTGAAACTAAACTGAGCGAGGCGGTTGTCCACTTTACAGTTAGTCGGCAGTGAGATTGGGGACATGTCTCAATCGGATCGCGAAGTCTGTCCCCTCTACAACGTTAACGTGCAGGAATCCCCGGTGATCATTTAGTCTAAAATCACATAGTTTTACTGCACGGCAGCTCGCGAGGTCTCACAGTGAACGACACCAACACAGCGTTTCACCGGGGTACGCGCTGCTTCGCTCAGACGGGGCTTTGAGTGTAGGCTCAGACGCAGGGAGAGGGGCGTGGGAAACCAGAAACAAAATAAACAAAAATAAAAAATCAGACACGTTAAAATCAGCAGTAGATAAAACAGCTAAAAGAGATTAAATTGCAGAGAGAGAATAAAAACAACTAGGGACGACCTAGGAAAGCCTGTCTAAACAAAAAAGTTTTAAGCCCTTTTTTAAAGGTGACCACAGACTGGGGTTGTCGTAGGTGTTCAGGGAGGGAGTTCCAGAAGTGGGGGGCAGCGAAGCAGAAGGCTCGGTTTCCCATGGTGCGGAGTCGTGTGCGGGGCTGATGGAGGAGGTTGGTACTTTGAGACCGAAGGTTACGGGTGGATGAGTGAGGGGTATGGATGTCTTTGAGGTATTGCGGGGCGTTGCTGTAGATGCAAAGGTGGGTGATGAGGGCGATTTTGTATTGGATTCTTGAGGTTATGGGGAGCCAATGGAGGTCTTGAAGAATGGGGGTGATGTGGTCGTATTTGCGGGTTTTCGTCAGAGTTTGGGCAGCACAGTTCTGAATGAATTGAAGTTTCTGAAGGTGTTTGTTGGGTATGCCGATGAGCAGGCTGTTACAGTAATCAAGCCTGGAGGAGATTAGGGCGTGGACGAGTTTTTCTGCATCAGAGAAAGTGAGGAATGGGCGGAGTTTAGAAATGTTCTTGATATGGAAAAAGCAGGTTTTGTACAGATGTTTGATGTGGTTTACAAAGGTAAGTTGTGGGTCCAGCTTCACACCGAGGTTGGTAACTGAGGTAGAGAGGGGAATGACTTGACCAGAGAAGGAGATGGTGGTTATGGGTGATGACTGGACCTGATGAGGGGTGCCAATTTGTATGGCTTCGGTTTTGGAACTGTTCAGCTGGAGGAAGTTGTGACTCATCCACGCCCTAATCTCCTCCAGGCAGTTGGAGAGGGTTAGAGTAGGTGATGATGAGCGGACCGGGGTTGAACGTAGGTTGGGGTCGGTTCGGAGGTACAACTGAGTGTCATCGGCATAACAGTGAAAAGAGATGCCGTGCCGGCTGATGACACGACCCAGTGGCAGCATGTACAGGATAAAAAGGAGGGGTCCTAGGACAGATCCTTGGGGGACACCGCAAGTAACAGGGGCTGTTTGGGACCTGGCAGATCCCAGGCTGACGTACTCTGTCCTGTCAGCGAGGTAAGAAGTGAACCAGTCCAGTGTGGAATGATGGAGACCAATGTCGGTGTGGAGGCGGTTCAGGAGGATATGGTGGTCGACAGTGTCAAAAGCCGCTGAAAGGTCGAGAAGGATGAGCAGGGAGGGGGATCCAGAATCGGCAGAGATGAGAAGGTCATTGGTTACCCTCAACAATGCTGTCTCTGTACTATGGGCAGAACGGAAACCAGATTGAAATATTTCAAACAGTGAATGACGTTGTAGATGTTCCTGTAGCTGTACGGCAACAGCTTTTTCAAGCACTTTGGACAGGAATGGAAGATGGGAAACGGGACGGTAGTTTGAGAGACAATCTGAGTCGAGGGTGGGTTTCTTCAGGAGAGGCTTGATAATGGCAGTTTTGAGTGAGGGCGGGACATGGCCGGAGTTTAACGAGTGGTTTATTATTTGTGTGATAAGAGGGCTTATGACAGACAGGTTTGATTTGATGAGTGTTGTAGGGATGGGGTCCAGGGGGGAGGTGGAAGGCTTAATTTTTTTGATGAAACCCTCAACTTCGGTCTGTGTGACTGTAGCAAAGGTGCTGAGAGGTGCTGGTTGAGGGCAGGCAGATGGCAGAAATGGAGCTGGGGAGCCTGAGAGCTGGGACCGGATGGAATTGATCTTGTCTTTGAAAAATAGAAGAAACCTGTTGCAGTGTTCTGCTGTGGGTTCTGTATGGGTTTGGTTTTTGGGGTTAAGGAGATAGTTTATGGTGGAAAAAAGCTGTTTTGAATTTCCCGGACTGTTACTGATGATGATTCTTCTAAAGTAACACATTTTCTGTCTTTGTTTTTACATGTTGGTGCTTCTAGGACGACAGTGTAGTAGATCCTGACTCCAGCCTTGGAAGTTTTCACGGAGGGAGATGATGATATTGAGATGATGATGATGATGACGATTCTCCAGGCGAAGGCACCTCAAGTAGGAGGAAAAAAGCAAGGATTGAAAGTGGAGGCAGAGGAAGCCATGGCAGGGGAATGAAAGGCAGGGGCCGTGGTTTTCCACAACGCAAAAAAAAACAAATACATCAGGCCAACAGTGTACCCTGCCCTGTGAATTATGTACATCGTACTGTCTTATTACTGTATATTTGTCATAGTTAGTGACCCATATTTCTAAATTAAAAATACACATTTGTTTACTCTGTTGTGTTGATTTACATATTTGAAATTTCATTTATAGTCAATTTTCAAGTCAATACAGTTTAAAAATGTAAAACTGCCATTTTTTTTTAACTTACATCATATGTTTTTCTTATGCTTTGGTTACACTATGCAGAAAATCACAGACGACTTATTGCTGCTCCTGCGCTTCGTTCCCACCATTACATCTGATGTGCAGAAAATCTTAATATTATAATATTTTCCCTTGATGCCAGCACAGGAAGTGTATTCTTTGAATTTCAACTGAATGCTTACAGAATGCCCCTTAGTTTAATTTCTCCACATATTCTGTATGAACTTCAGAATCAATTTGATTTTAATGTTTTCTTATGTTACCGAGGGAATTCAGTGATCCCAAAAACACATATCTTACTTTATGGAAACCAATGACATAAGGCAAAACTTTGAAAATATTGCTTTAGATCCAGAGTTCTCCGGTTATCCTTCCAGACAAGACGGCAGGTTTGATGCCAGGACAAGCCCTGGTTGGTGCAGGTTGTCTTCTACTTTTGCGGGAGTGGTTCACCTTGACAGAGTAATAAAAATCAAAATGTAACATTGGTCAAAATTGCAAAGTTAGGTATTACTAGCCAGCTAAAAAGATTTAACTTCTACCGATTATGCGTTTATGGACACATAATCTAACAGGTTACATATAAGGAGAAGTTATGCTCCTTCTCCAATGAGAGATGTTACTAAAAACAGTAGGTGTCACAATCACATGTCAACTCACCACGACCCCTGCTGCGTTGAGTCTCCAAAATGTGTTCCGTTAATGGTGCAAGGACACCACTGAGAGTCCCTAGTCGTTGGGGGTCATCTGGTCTCATCGTTCTTTTGGATGGCACCCTGGAGGTCTTTTATGTACTCATAACTCTTCTTGGCCTTCTTTATGTACAGACAGTAGCCACCGCTTTTTTTGTTGAACATTTTGTGGTAGCTGACAGAGGACACAAAAAGTACAGTTACTAACAAATAAAAATGTGGTAAGTTGATATTAGATGGGTTTCTTTATAAGGAGAATAAACAAAAGATATATAGACTATCAAGGAACAATATAGTATAAAGAGTGTATTTTGAATTCCTCAAATAATAAATGTTCAAACAGACTTCAGACTTCAAACTCATTGTACCCTCAACAACCATGTCAAGCTCAGTGGTGAAAAAAATGTCATTATGACATGAGGTGGTAGGCCCTGTCAGTGGTCAACCAACTTTTTAGAGTGCAGCATGAAGAGCTGTAAAATGAAAATGAAATACTCCACATGTTCCTCATGGGGTACTCCCCTACCACCATACAGACACAGTACTTCGGCATGACCAGTAGGTTGGTGGGCCCCTTCAATGTGGACAAGCTAGAAATCTGACAACACTCACTACTAGGGGTTATACCTTACAAAAAAACAATTACACAGCTGTGCAATCTTATTTATTGCAAATGCCACACTTATAAGTGACTGCTGTAAAGGTTTTTGCTTTGCTATGATTTTTTGGACCAGCACCCAATTACACACCAAATCTTCTGAGTATCTCTTCATGGGGGAGTCAGAATTATGATTTTTTGTGTTTTAAACATCAACATACCTGTATTTGCCATCTGCCTTCACATAGTAGGGTCGGCTGCAGTGTTCATTGTAGTCGAGGGCAGCTAAAAGTGTTCAGGCCGCATACACAGGTGGTACGAAGGAGTTTCGTTTTGATGCGTACATCAGAACATGTGCATGAAAACACTCCAGGGCACCAGTGTACCTGGCATCAGAGAGGGAGGAAAAATTAAATATATGATTGGTTACATAACTTTCTAAATAGTAATGTAGTTTCAATCTACTATCCCAAAGTACACAAGAGCTGCATTTCTTGACATTCTGTAGAAGGCCATTATTGTATGTACTGTACAATAATAAATGTTACTAGTACAACACATCTAAACAAAAGCTTATTATATTGAAGGCTGACTCATTACCTAAAGGTCAAGTACTTTGGAATTGTCTTTGACCACCTCTCATCCATGATCCGTTCTGTGATTATGTGGTGTCCAGTGCTTCCCTTAGGAATAAGCTCCTTGTTGCTTTCTTCCTCCAATGGGCCATGGTAACATGTGGACAGGTAATCCTGTCCACATGTCCTGAATAGGCAATTAAAAATTAATATGTAATTGTTTTAATGTATAATTTGAATACATAGACAATACACTTACTTATACATATTACAGTGAAAAACATACCCAGAAATCCTCCACTGTATTTGCTGCCTTGCAGCAGAACCAAAAGTGGTTGCAGATATCCTTCTTCCAGACAAGCAACAGTGAGCAGCCGTTTTGGAGGCCGACCTAGAAATTGAAAAACAGAGAATGACACATGCATTTTCTCATTATTCAACTGAGTGACGGAAAACATCTTCTATAGGTTATAGCCTGTCGCAAACAGTGGGTTTGCCGGTGTGGCTACAGGCCGCAGCCGGATCCTTCTCGTTCAGACAGAGGATTGAAAATAGGTGGTGAGTAAATGAGCAGTGTATTTCATCAAACCACGTAAACATTTTCTCTTACACACTCAAAATACAAGTATGAACCTGTCAATGAACTTTATATGTGACCTTAAATAATAAGAATCATCGCAGTTCTGGTATCTCTCAATCAACTTTTCTTCTTTTTTTTAATAGACACACACACACACACACAACTGAAAAAGTGAGAACAAAACAAATCAAACTACCAACATGGCGTAGTCTACTATACAGGATTCTAAAGCTACGAACACACTGCACTCCGTGCCGCATGATCATATTGGGTCATATTGTGTCCGCCGCCCGACCAGAGTAGCCTTCTCTACTCTGGGGATATGCTGGCACTGGTGCTAACCGGTGCTGATATTGAGTGAGGTGACCTTGATGCAACTTATTACTTGTGCATATATTGTGACATTTGTATATCCTTTTGTCATAGGTAAAAGTAGGAAATGTTTAATGAAACAGAATAGAAAGGGGAGGACCATAGGGCCATAGGAAGTGAGTAGGGGGAAGGACCTTATATGGCCATACAGTAGGAAAGAGTAGAGGGAGGGGGCTACCGGGGCTCCCCCGTGCAGCTGTGTCTTTTTCACTCCTCCCTCTCACAAGTCTCATTGGTTTTTCAAGTGACTATATAACAGCAAGTTTTGAGCAGGACAGGGCTTTTTGGGGCCGTTTTTCTGCAGACACTACTCTGTTCCAGCTCTCTCTGTCTCCCACCATGGAAGCAGAAGAAAAACTTAGAAAACTTTGTGAGTCCAAAATACTCTGAAAGATTTTGGACTTCGAAGTACTTAGAGGCAAAGTCTTTTAAAAAACACATCTTTGAACCTCTTGACACTAAGAATGACTTGATCAATATTTTTACAAATAGGAAAACAGTAGGAAAACTGAGTTGCAGGGAAAAAGACAGATATTTTTATGGAACCCATAGCCAACGGGATATGCCTTTCTTTATCTAGGCGCGATAAAGATATCTGTCTAGCCCCTTGCACGACACGAAGTTTTCGTAGCGCTTAAGATAATACTTACCGGCACTCATGCAAGTGTTGGGGTATTGTTTCACGAGCTACAACAAATTTAGAAACGAGAACCAAGTCAAAATAACTCTATTGAATGAGTTATAGGCATACAATCTCTTTTCTTTTCCTTTCTGGTCCATTTTATGTATTCTACCTATACTCTCTTGTATTTTGTAAATAAAATCCCTTAAATGTTGTAAAGCCTCAGTTGTGAATTAGTTTATAACTGGAACAGAAGGACTTTAGGTATAGGGTTTTTTCTTCAAAGAGATGGTTTCGTCCCTGGGGAGGTAAGTTCAATTTGTTTCACACAACGGCACATTACTGATTTAAAACATACACAACCTCATACAACTAACCTCTCTGTAAGGAGAGAATATGTTGATACACCTAATCTTTAAAAATAAAAGAATAGGTTATAAATACCTTCCCAGATTAAACTAGATGTTTATATTCTGAAAATAGTATATCTGTTCTATTTTATTAGAAGGGTGGTTTACAAACTAAGTTACGTACAACTTACAAACAATAACTTGCGAATTGAAATCTTTATTCTAAAACATAGAGAAGTATTTTGAGAAGCAATATTAGAAAGGGTTAATAGTTTAGAGGAGGTCGGCCTCATCCTAGGATGACGGGGCTCTGATAAAATAAACACTTTTCAACACAGTGGTATATATTGAATATTATACTTTCGATAAATGTAAAACTCAGGTGGTAAAGAGGGTAAATCCAGCGCTATTAAACAAAGAGGACGGGGTTCGCGTCTGGTAGGTACAGTGGTGAGCGGAGAGTTTTCTTTATGAAGGAATAATAGACAATTTAAGCATTGTGCTACAAGTTGGTTAATATGGGTTTGATAGGACATAACTAATAAACCTTTTGATACTAGCTTTTCATTTAGATTAGACCTTTTCAAGTCGAAATCGTATTACTGAGAGCACCAGTCTGCTGTGCTGATGGTGCTTTACCCAAGCTAACCGGTGCTAACTTGGTTCATAAAGCAAAACTGAGAGCTGTACACTGCAGGCAACAGACACATAAGCTATTCACAGAACTTATGGGAGCAAACTGTGACTATTATGTTTTCATCCATCTTAATTTCCTCTGTCCATCATCCCGAAGCGAGTGACGTCAGGAGGAGCTCAACGCTGATTGGCTATCGCGGACGCTGCCGGCAGCAAAAAGTTCAATATTCTCAACTCCTGGCCGCCCATTCGCGCAACGCCGTGCGAAATACATTGACTTTGTAGCCTATGTAAACTCGCCGTGCGGCGGTGTGCAGTGTGTTCGCACCTGAAGGACATTGTTTAAACTATAAGCAAATGTTAAGCTAAATGTTATTTGTTTCTTTTTTTGTATGTGTATTCTATATTTGATGTATTTTAATTTTGACACTGTGAAGCGTTTAATGGCCCTGTGTCTGAAATGTGCTATATAAATAAAATTGCCTTGCCTTGCCTTAAGCAAAAAAATTAATAGGATGTGATCCTTAAAAAGACAGCAAAAAAAATACCCCTGAGAATTGCATTAGTATTGTTATATCCTAGTCCTACACATTACACCTACACCATTAATTTAGTTATTGCTGCCAAAAAAGGAAAACATCTATTTCCTCTTTACACAGATCTATATATTTATTGCTTAAATATTGTAAGTATTTTAGTTAATAAGATTAGATTTTAGTCTCTTAAAGTTCCAAAGAACTGAGGGGTAGCAGGTGGTTATACATATACTGTATGTTCATACATTCACTCTCCAAAACATCATTAGGTATTCCCTGGTGACAATTTGCCCCTTTGCCACAATGAAAGCATGGCTGCGTTCCAAAACACATATTTTTTCTTATTACTACACTACATACTAAAGTACAGAAGAGTTTTAGGGCCACAGGAGAGCAAAAAAAAAACAGATAAAGAACTTTTTTTTGTCATTATGTCGAAATGTCAAGAATAAAGACGAATACTCCAAAATGCTTTTGGAGTTAGTGGGGACATTTGGGTATTTTCAGCATACTACAATTGACCTTTATGTATTGTGACATCCCAACCCTAACCCTAACCCTCTAACCCTAACCTTTTTCTGACATACTAAATAGTAGGGAAGTATGTAGTGCAGCAGATAAATGCAATTTTTCAGAGGAATCGTTCAAATGGTGATACAAGCACCAAATTTTGCATGCGCATACCTTAAGAGACACTCTTTTGGAAAAGCACGTTAGCCACGTAAAAAATTCAAGATGGCTGCCATTTTTCAAGATGGCCGCCGATGGACTGGGTCTAATGTTTAAACGCTCATAATATTGCCAAAAAGAAATGTAGAAAAACAGTTCAGATGTAATTTCCAACTAAATTAGGTATGCTCATTCATTCAGTGGTACATTTGAGATCACCAGTATTCAAGAAAATGCATTTAGGGCAAGGTCAATGTAAAAATGTACCAAAAACTAGACGATTCTGTCAGTTAATGTTATGTTCTGCCGGTTGGTGGCGCAACAGCCAACCACCTAAGGTAACCAAAATCCATGTGATTCTTTATTTAAGTGTCACAGATGTTCACAGCAAATATGACATGATTTCCATTAAACCTGATTGAGTTATCGAATACACAAGGCAATCCTGCCTTATTCCATCTTCTCAATGATCTGCTGGCAGTTGGTGTCATAGTAACAAACCCTGACAACCAGCAAACTGCTGTCAACCACCGGCTTCAACAGAACAGCTCAAGTCATCCTCCTGTGGTAAGTTATTCCCAAACTAGTAATATAAGTTATCAATTTTAATTCAAAATGTCTATTTAATCAAATAAAAGTGTTTAATTTTGTAAACCAAAACAATATAGCGAATGTGGTTTACAAGTAAATAGTTAACTGACAGTTAACTAACATAGTAAGCTAGGTAGCCAGCTAGCAAATTAATTAACTCATGTTAAAGTTGCAGTCAAGTTAGCACAAGCTAGTTATCCATCTATTCACTGATTTTAATCAAATGTGATTTTGACAAAAAGGAATATCCAGAATCACTGACTCCATCTTTAACTTAGTCCCCCCCTTTCGAGGCAATATCAAATTTAGAAGACATTTTATCAGCCCTTTGTTTCAAGTTTTAGTCAAATTCCATAAGCCAAGGCTTGTGTAATTTATTCCTGAAAGTGTGTGGTAGGGGTTTATTATTGAACTGTTAATGCTATTGATGGTTAGTTAATGCCTATTTATTGCTTATTAAGCATTAACTAACTGTGAATGCTTAGTTATTAACGGTTAGTTAACAAAAGTATGCTTGGACAACTAATGCTTACTTTCGAATTAACTAAGCATACCAGTTAGTTTATGCCTAGTCAAGGCTTCTTTAGCATTAACTAAGCAGTTATAAATTTTTAATTTATGCTAAGAAATTAATGCTTATTAAAATATTGTGTCACTATTTACTTCAAATATGCTCTTGTCCTGCCTCTTGTGACAAATGTGTAATAGCAGTTGGTGTTTTTTGTGTGTTTCAGAACACTTTGTCCCACAATTCTGAAGCATCAACACAAGGTGGTAAAAGGATAATCCCTCGGCCTTGATTCATTCTCAACCCACAACATGGCTTGTTTAGCTCAGTTTCCTTCCAACTGGCAAACGGACTGGAACAAGTGTTGTCTGTGTCAAGAGGACAAAAAAAATGAAGACCTGAAATCACCTCCAACCCGCTACAGTACTGAGCAAGATGGCTACTCCAATATTGCATCAAATGTTCCCCTCTTTCAAGCCATCAATCAATTGCCAATGCTATTGGACCCAGCAAGATTAGATGAAGGGGGGGGGGGCATAGAGGAAACTTTAAGAAAAAAACATGCTAAATACCATCAGAGCTGTCGAAGGATGTTCAACAATGGCAAGCTTGAACGGGCAAAGAAAAGATCATCTCCATTTCAAATTACAAGCGACGACCAATGCAGCAAAGTCAGAAGACAAAGCTTTGAAGATAGAACATCAGAATGCTTTTTGTGTGAGAATGAGGCTCCAGTACCTGATCTCAGACAAGCAATGACCATGCAACTCAACAAAAGACTCAATGACTGTGCCAAAACTTTAAATGATGGAAAGCTTTTGGCAAAACTCAGTGCTGGAGATGTTGTGGCACAAGAGCTGAAATATCATGTCTGTTGCTTGACAGGATTGTACAACAGAGAGAGGGCATATCTGACAACCAACATCAAGGTGGACAAGCTCCAGGAGTCACAAGTATGCCCAATGGCATTTTCAGAGCTAATAACCTACATAGCTGAGACTAAGGCCAGCAGTGAGGGTCCTGCTATATTCCGGCTTGCAGATTTGGTCAGCTTGTACAAGCAGCGGCTTCAGCAACTGGGGCTAGAATTGCCTGAACTCAACCAGACTGAAGGAAAAGCTTTTGGAAGAACTGCCACAGCTAGAAGCGTACAACAAGGGAAGAGATGTGCTTCTTGCCTTTCATAAAGATGTAGGCTCTGCACTGTCACAAACATCTGACTATTCTGAAGCCATTCTCCTTGCACAAGCAGCAAAAGTGTTGCGAAGACGTATGCTTGACCACAAGTCCACATTTGACGGAACTTTCCCTGTTGGCTGTGTTGAAGAAGCCATTCCATCGACTCTTCTTCAGTTTGTGTGCATGATTGAACATGGCGCTGACATAAAATCTCAGCTCAGATTTGGTGCATCAAAGACAGACCTAGCAATGGCACAGCTTCTTCAATACAACTGCTACGCAAAGCCCAAAGATGGAGCAGCAAGTCATAGGCACACAAAAGATCGAGAGACCCCATTCCCTGTGTACATTGGCATGTCTGTCTTTGCAAAGACCAGAAAGAGGCATTTGGTGGAAATGCTGCATGGACATGGAATGAGCATTTCCTATGACAGAGTGCTTGAGGTCTCCGCACAACTGGGAGATGCAGCTGTCAGTCAGTACATTAAGGATGGGGTGGTGTGCCCACCAGTTCTGCGAAGAGGGTTGTTCACCACATCTGCCATGGATAACATAGACCACAACCCGACTGCAACAACAGCAAGCAGCTCTTTCCACGGCACCAGCATTTCTGTCTTCCAGCACCCCACCCCAGACAATGAAGGTGAAAAGAGGGAATTACTACAAATCATTGGCAGCAAGGTGAAGACAGTCCCAGAACTGCCAGACTCATTCACCAACATTCGTGCTGCATACTTCACCAATAAGATTCCTTCTCCTCCCCATGGTGATGGTTCAATTGTGCCAGGATTCAACTTGCTGAAACTGAACCTAACCCTGGAGTATGAATGGCGAGAGGAAGTCTGTCTCATGGAAAAGATTGAAGGAGCAGTTAATGTTAGCTGGGCAGCCCACCATGCATCCAAGAAGCGAAGCCAACCATTTGAAGTGAGCCTTACATCACTGTTACCTCTTCTTCGAGATCAAGCCCACTCTATTGCCACGATAAGACATGTGATGGATAAGATCAAGGACACAGTAGCATTTCTGAACCCAGGACAAGTCCCTGTGATTGCAGCTGACCAGCCAATCTATGCACTGGCTAAGCAGATCCAGTGGCACTGGCCGGACCACTATGGTGAAAACAAGTTTATCATCATGTTTGGAGGCCTGCATATTGAAATGGCTGCACTAAGGTCGATTGGAACTCTCCTTAAGGATAGTGGATGGACAGGAGCCCTCGTTGAGGCAGGAGTGGCATCATCTGAAACTGCAGAATCCTTCCTCTCTGCTGCAAGCGTCACCAGAACACGCCAGGTGCACCAGATTACAGCATGCAGTATCTACAAGCTTCTGAAAGCAGCCTACAACGAGTACTACACAGATGTTGTAGCTGAACGCCCTGATGAACTGATACATTTTGAAGACTGGTGTGAAAAACGCAAACTGCAAAGTCCACAGTTTCAGTTCTGGCACCTGGTGCTGTCGATGGAACTTGTGATTCTCTCACTCATCAGGGCATTCAGGGAAGGCAACTTCACCCTGTATCGTGAGGCACTGTCTGAACTGCTGCCATATTTCTTCGCCAACAACAACATGAACTATGCATGGTGGCTTTCCATTCACCTGAAAGATATGATGACCTTGGAACAGCAACACCCCCAGTTAGCTGTTGAGTTCCACAATGGCAAATTTGTTGTACATAAATCAAGCCGAGAATTCTCAGCAATGGCCATCGACCAAGCCCATGAACAAGCCAATGCAGTCATCAAAGGTGACGGGGGAGCGATTGGTGTGACTGAAGACCCATCAGCACTGAGAAGGTGGATGGTGGCTGGCCCTGAAGTGAGCCATCTGGTTGCTCAATATGAGGCAGCCTCTGAAGCTAAAGACATAACTCAACATAGAAACCACCATGAACAGACTGAGCGAACTCAAAGAGTATTCTTTCAAAAAGTAGACAGGCTGTTTACAGTGATGAAGGATATGGGCAATCCTTTCCAGGAAGAAACCAGCGACCTTCTCACCTTGGACACAAAGGACATTGCCCATCCAAGTGCTGCTAAAATTATAGGAACACACTATGATAGGGGCTTAACTCACTTCCAAGAATTCATGAGGGGGCTAGAAAGTGCCGACAAATGCATCTTCTATGCACCAATAAAAAAAAACAAGATGGACTTCTTTCGACAACAACCTGTCCTAAGCAATCCCAAGAAGAAAGTACTTCAGGAGGATTGTCACCTCTTTTCAAGACTGTTCATCTCATGCCAGAATAGAGAGTGTGATCTGAAGGAGTTCCTTCAGCATGAGAACCAGTCATTTCCTGCTGCTCTGAGTGACAGTGAGAAGCTCCACGTCTGTCAGAAATCCCATCTTACCGCCATTATTGAGAGCCAAATAAAACTGCCAGATGCTGAACCACAGGCTGATGCACTGATCATTGATGGTTCGGCTTTAGTTAACATGTTGACACCACAAACTTCACAGACCTTCGAGGACTATGCGACTTTGGATGTCCTGCCCAAAATACAAGCATACTCTTCAACGTACAAGAGAACAGATATTGTCTTTGATGTTTACCTGGCAGACAGTCTGAAGTCGGAAACAAGGTTGAAGCGAGGAAAGGGAGTCAGACGTAGAGTTACAGACAAGGGCAAAATACCCCAAAGCTGGCAGAGCTTCTTGAGAGACAGTGACAACAAGACCGAGTTATTCCACTTCTTAGCTGACAAGATTGCTGAAGTTTGTACCTCAAACACAGTAATTGTCACCAAGGGAGAAACTGTCCTCAGCAACCAATTTATCTGCCAAGATGAGTTGGCTCCCTGCAGCCATGAAGAAGCAGACACACGGATCTTTGTGCATGCCAAGGATGCTGTAACCAAGGGAATCAAAGCTCTCATGATAAGTGCTAATGACACAGATGTTGTTGTCATAGCAGTCAGTGTCATGCCATCCCTGCAGGACCTTGGCCTACAGCAGCTGTGGATTGTATATGGTCATGGACAACACAGGAGATGGATCCCCATACATGATATCTGTTCCACACTTGGTCCAGAGAAGATCAAGGGTATTCTGTTCTTCCATGCATTCTTTGGATGTGATGTTGTATCTGGCTTCCGTGGGAAGGGAAAAAAGTCTGCATGGCAAACCTGGGATGTATACAGAGAGGTCTCCAAAGTATTTGGCAAACTCAGCCATTATCCACCAATGTTTGCTGATGATGACCTTGAGATCCTTGAGAAGTTTGTTGTTACGATGTATGACAGGTCCAGTACAATTTCAAGTGTGGATGAAGCACGATTGGACCTATTTGCTCGAAAGCAAAGACCATATGAGGCTATTCCTCCAACTCGAGCAGGTCTCCTTCAACACGCCAAGCGCGCTGCTTACCAGGCAGGTTGTATATGGAGTCAGTCAACTGTGTGCCAGCCTGCAACACACAGTCCTTCTGACTGGGGC
The DNA here is from genome assembly GCA_949357725.1 of Hyperoplus immaculatus. Classification (NCBI taxonomy): domain Eukaryota; kingdom Metazoa; phylum Chordata; class Actinopteri; order Uranoscopiformes; family Ammodytidae; genus Hyperoplus; species Hyperoplus immaculatus. The sequence goes on from OX442366.1 coordinate 3,869,412, forward strand.
TGGGTGCAGCAAGATGGCATGTGGCAGATCTGCTGGACAACACTTGCCCCTGTTGCTGAAAGCTGTCAGCAGCTGACAAAGTGTGGATGCATGAGTGAATGTCGTGGGAGGTGCAAATGCCACCAGTTTAATCTAACCTGTACAGCACTGTGCAGCTGCAGATGCCAGGACTAAATTAGGACATGAAGAATGGCAACACTTCATGATCTCAAAATCTAAATAAAAATCGGTTTTGAAACGTCTATCGGCATCATGAATGTCTTATATTGCTAGAATTGGTTGAAGAATTTTTCTGAGCAGGTTAAAAGTAGCAGATTCAGCTTCTGTATGGTCAGAAATGTCAGATTTGATAGCAAAATAATACATTTTTGATCATTCTATCTAGTGTTAAGGTGAAAAGTGTATTTTAAAGGCCGAAACGGCGGCCATCTTGGAAAAAATGGCAGCCATTTTGGATTTTCAAGTGGCTCGCGTTTTTTCCACAAACCTTGGCCCAAGAGGGATGTGCATGCAAAGTTTGGCGCTTGTATCACAATTTGAACGATTTTTTCACTTATCTGCTGCACTATGGGGATTGGAACGCAGGGCACGTCAGCTGTAAAATGTCCTTCAGCTTTACCAGCCGCTCACTGCATTGTCTCCAGACCTCCACTAGATGTCAGCCTTGGTTTGAACTCAAAGTGCTACAGACACCATCCAGTTAAACGTTATTCTGGTTTTAAGCTATTTGTTTTTCAGTGGATCAGTGGTCAAGATTCAACATTCCTGAATAATGCGACTTCAGCTGGTAAAACCCTGTCCGTTATCCTCTACTGAAATCAAAAGTGATTTAGAATGCTGCTGAATCGGTTCTGTAAATACTTTATTCATGTTGTAAAAATGAAGACGTCTAGATTTTAGTTTTTTTTTAAATATATGCAAATGTAAGATGTTGCCAAAAGAAAATGCATATTTATTCAAACATGCCTGACATAATTGTAAAAAAAAATAATTGCTTTAATGTCAGTAATCAGCTGGCAATGTTCCATGTTAAAGGTTCAGTAAGCGGAATGGTCGTAAGCTAACTTCCTGTCAGTGACTGCAGTTAGCAGTCCCCTCCCTTTTCCCCTCGTCACCACATTAATGCACTGCGGTCTTCAAACGGCAAGTTATTTAGCGTCATCTCAGATCCTTAAGTTTGATAAAACATGATAGAAACCATCAAAACAGACATTGGGAAGGATTTTTACCTGCTCCGCCATTGTAGGCGCATACACATTCACCCATCTGTCACTCTGCGCGTGCACCGGCAGTGAGACGGGTGCCGGTTTGTAACATTCTCTCTACTAATTGGTTATCAGTAGTGGGATCTCCGAAAAGTTTATTTGCTGATTACATGCAGAGCGAGTGACTGAGAGATGAATGAATGAATGAAACACGCACACTATATAAGTGATTACTGTATGAATAAAGAGCGATTTAGCACTTATATTAACATATATAGAAAGCGTACTTCACCTTTAAGCAGAATGTAATGCCGTGTGCCCCAACCTACCCTGCAAATTGTAACAGGCAAATGCTGAACTGTGAATGGTGCTTCATGATATGACAGGGTTGGTTCTTGTGTTTAAAAAAATTACCTGTTGAGAGACTTGTTTATCCAGAATTTGGAAGAACAAATATTGGATAGACCTACTTCAGTATGCTAAGATCGGCCTAACAAAGCTATTCCGATCACGTACTCTGTAGCAGGGCATGCACGTGGCTGGATGTTGTTGTGATGTGGGGGAAACAGAACAGTTAACCCTCTACTGATTGGATTAAACCTATTCTTAAAAAAAGCTGGCAGCTCCCCAACCAGGACAGAGAGAGAGAGTACACACTGTCCAAGTGTGCAGCGCTTTGAATTATCAGTGTTGTTGAAGTCAGCATGCATTGTTGTACCTGGATCAGCCTTTAGTCAAAGCCTCCACAGTAAAGGTGGGGTGAGCAATTCTGGAGAAGCCGCCTATAGTCTGTTTATTAACTGTAGATTTTGACAAAGTGATTTAACAACAAACATTCTCCAGAATCCCTTGCCTACACCCTCCCCCCCTCCACCCAACACACAGACACACACCAGAATGTCTTAATTATGTTATTCAATTGTAGTAAATAGAAAGTAAGTAAGTAATATGACCTTGTTGACTCAAAAACTCTCCACTGGAGCTCACAGGAGGTTAATACTATACTATTGGGTGGAGCCTGTTATGGGCCAGAAGCAGGACATCAGGAACAAGTTACTACTAGTCAACATGGACACCTGCTGTATGCTCTGTATTTTTGGACTGGGGGGAAGAAACTGGAGCACATATGGTGTATTGTAAGAAGGACTTTACATTCCCTATCATAAAAGACAAAAAGTCCTCGGCCATTTTACATTTGTTTTGCCATTGTGTGAATAAACCTATCAATAATATGGTTGCATGACGTGGTTAACTGCATGTATTGTGGTGAACACACATTTTTGCTTTTTCTACAAAATATGCCAACAGTTGCAATCTCTTCAAAAAACTAAAATCTTGATTTTGGATACAGCCAGAGATAACATTTTTACATCATATAAGTGTCCTCGATTTCGATGCAGCCATTTTTCATTGTTCAAATTTCAATTAAAAATGCTGTTCTTATAAATTAAATGTATCATAAACCAGACAGTTAAAAACATGTCAACAAATTATTCTGCAGTAACCTTCAGAATTGTGCTAAGAATGATTATGGAAAGTTAAGTTGATGTAAGTGTTTCAAAAGTTGAAATGTTTGCTTCAGAGTATTGAAAAAAAAGTAATGTTGTGATAATGGCAGTTAAAGATGCTTGTATAGGAGTAATATACAGATTCAAATAAACACCTAAATGTACATTTTGGACCTTTTTATTATACAAGTATAAGACATGTTATGTCAGCAAAATAGACAAACTAAAAAATCTCAAAATGGACCAGTGCTTGAAAATATATTATGTGTTTTTTTCTCGCCTTTTAAACTGTGAAGCTAGCCTCAGTCATTATCCCTACAGGACTTGAACGCAGCATGTTCACAACATTGGTCTGCACGTGCACACCCCGGTTACGCAATCTGTGGAACAACAGGTCTGCCATGTGAGCGCTGTCAGTGCTGTGCTCACTGGCCCCACAGCCGACCAATCAGAAAAATCACTGCAAGGACGCTCTCTAATCAGCCAATGAGAAAAATCCCTGCACATATCAAGTGGGCGTGGCTACAGAGCTGCAGCTGACCTAACATGGATAAGTAAGGCCTAGTGCTGTCTGCCTGTCTTATCCATCTATCTCTAGCCTCTCTCTAGCTTTATATGTTCATCTAAACAAATTAGAGAATATAAAAAGAAATTAGAAGATTTTTGCACTTTATAAAATGGAACCAGTGTTAAAAATTGCCCTATACTGTATAATTTATCGCAGTGATGAATCATATAAAGTCAACTATCAATCATTAGCCACCCATTGTATTTCCTTCAAATATGTTTTCTGTAAGGAAGATATACTATGCAAGTATATTCAAAGCTGATGCTGTATCCTCAACGGCTGACTTTTTCTGACAATAAGGGCATGACTCAGACCGGCCCTTTACTTTTCCATAACAGACACATGTATTTCCATATGATTTGCCATCCCTTTGATGTGTGTGTGCAAAGTGGAACATTACAGTTGGAGCCTGCTGGCCTACTTTCCTACAATGGAGCAGAGACAAGATTGAAGAACTGGCCGTTTAAAGATGCTGGATAAGAATATTTTCCATTCTCCCATTTGTTCTTGGTCTTAAACTGTTTTTTACGTGCTGAAATTCTGTATTAAAACACAAAAAACAAAACACAATTTTGGCAGTAGGCCTTTATGTTTTGTTGGGGACTGTGAATCTGAATACTGTTACATCACAGTTTTCAAGCAAATGTCTGGCAATTTACAAACCTTAAAGGAACTTGTGGATTCAGTTACTGGTTTACATTCACACACACACACACACACACACACACACACACACACACACACACACACACACACACACACACACACACACTGCTGTGTTGCTCTGAGAACAAGGCCATGGTCTAGTGGGATGCTTGGAATTCTGTTCATGCATGTGTTGCCATATTGTGCAATAGGCCTAGATAGTACTGTTATTAATTGCTACCTTTAATAAATATGAGTTATGGATAGCCTATGTCATCAGTGGTCTAGGTCTCTTGATATCGACCTTATATATAATACTTTTGAATAACAGTGAATTACGTGGTCATAAGACACCTGGCTATTAGGTGACCTTAAAGCGGCTACGAGTAACATTTAAATATCTTTTAAACAGCCTCATGTTTCCTCTGATAACCATAAATTACCTTTAACAGCAAACGAGACCATCAGTGCAAAGAAAGACGTTTTTAAATAGTTTTTATTACTGCTTTTGTTCTGGTCGCACACCCAGTCCGATTTTCGGTTCGCTCGTGCAGGCTCTATGGTCACATATCCGTATTGGTCGCAGATTTCCTCCAGGTGAGGGAAGGGGAGCGGGAGCCTTGTTTGAGACAGTTATTTGTCGTCATAATCACTGATAACGGGGCTGAACCATCAAAGAAAAAATGCAATGAAGAAAAGCTAAAAGGGAGAGTGATATAGGCTACGGGCGGGACCAGGGCGTTGCCAAGCAACGTGTATACAATTTCACGAGAGCGAAACTAGACTGCAGTGTTTACTCCTAAATGAATGAGCGGTTGGTAGCCTACTAACACAAAGTTTGCTTTGCTTCACCATCATCAGATAACCATTATCTGAAATAGTCATTATTTACAACAACATAAACACATTACCTCATCGTGATCCATACTAACTGCCGTCTCTCGTTCATTCGCTTTCTGTGAGGAGTCGGACACGTAATCTTTCAGCTCCGTGAGAGAGAGTAGTTAGGTGACACTGCTGCATCAACTCATTGCAATCAGGTGTGTGTGGCAGTGACTGGCATTAGTTGATGCAGTGTCAAAACCACTCTCACGGAGCCGAAAAGAGTCCTCACACTTTCAACACACGGACATGCACTATATTGCTCCCTTCTCAGTTCACACTCGCGCGTCTGGCACGAGCTAGAAAACAGCTTTGCGACAGCGGGCTTCGTAAAAATACTACTGCTTTTGTCCAAAGGGGACGCCAACGTGCCATGTTACTCGTAGTGGCTTTAAGGGAAGGTTTGTCCTGCTGTGGAAATAATCATGTAGCATAATGTTAGATTTAGATTCTTTGAGTTTCCCTACTGTATAGATGATCCAACTGTATGAAAATAACTGCCAGATATTTAACAGATGTGCTTGGCTATACTTCTCTTTCGAGATTTTTTTTCTCCAACTTTATTGAATAAGCTTCTCCGTTACAACAATAAGGCAAGTTAGCCATATTATCAAAAATACAAGAATAGGGAGTTTGAGTAGGCCTTGATGAATAGAAAACATATAAAAAAAGATTAATTGAACAAGGAGACAAAATATAATATTTATCATAAAATAAGATAGGCCTACAACTTATCTATATAGCCTAAATAAAAAAAAATACAAAACAGAAATGATTACAGTTATTTCACTATTTTTCAGGGTCTTTTCATTTGTTTTTGTTCTAGGCTTATATGATTTAGCAGTTCCTTTGAATATTTAGAGTTCATACTCTTCAGGGATTTGCAATATAACCAAAATTCATTCAAATAAAAGGTTTTACAGATGAATGGTCTTTTCAAAACAATCTTCTGCTTGGAGATCTGCCCGTAGTTGCCAGGGGAAGTGACGTCAGCGGAGAATGACAGCGATTACGGCGGAGGGGAAATTCGACAGTTGAGTGAAGCTGCGCAAGAAACGGGAGCCAAAGTCTATCATCGAAAATCCGTCTCCATCCGTATTATATTTGGCAATAATGACGCCCGAAACACGGAGGACATAATCTACGCCTTTCGTGCTATCGAACCATATATAAATTATAGGTGTTCGTCCTTGGGAAACATTAAAAACAGATGGTGAATTTTGTGTTGTTACAGAGAGCTGGGGATTCTGGGGGACAGCTGAGTGTGAATTAACGGAGGGGCTGTAAACCAGTTAGAGAAGGAGGAATATTTGTCGAGGGAACGTGAGTAATAGGATATATTCTGAACATTTACGATTAAGCGACGTTATTTGTCAAGGTATCTTACATACGGAGCAATAAGACGTAAGGTTAGCTAAATTCGAAATGGAGCTAAGAGTGGGGAACAGATACAGACTGGGCAGAAAAATCGGAAGTGGATCTTTCGGGGACATCTATTTAGGTGAGTAAAAATGTTATCCCCTCCAAGCAATCTTTCAAAACATTCATGTGGCCAAATCCTATTGGTTTCATGTCCGTGTTCGTTTTAACCTCCGTTTACGCTTGAAAGCTTCTTCTTCATGGCTAAATTGACCATTGAGAATTGTCTACTGAAATGATAACACAAGGGGGATGCGAGTTGAAATACATTGAGAAAAATTGTGACATTGAAGGCATCACAGAAAATGCAGCTTTTTATCTGCTATTACTAAACCATTAAACAACATCAAACTATAACGCTACTGTGCTGACTACGATTCATCTCGTTGACCATAAAGGGGTTGCATTGTGTAACTTTAGGCAGAACAAAGCAGTAGGTAGTGTGTAGGCTGATCCATTTCATGTCTTTTTTCTATTGTCATATTTGACATGGAGTTACTCTTAGTAGTAAATGAGTTGTGTGAAAATGTTTGTGGTTGCAACATGGGGCACTTTTTTTGTTCTCCAGTGGTTGAATGCATCAGGACAACAGTCTTGTAAATAGAATAACTAGTCGGGAAATGTTTATTTACAAGAGTCAGTTAAGCCCTGCCCATTTAGTCTCAACTAGATGTTGGAGGAGGACTTGTCTCTTCTGTCTGATCACTGACCCTGTCATATGGTGTCTACATGTTGACATGTGACCTTTCTGTTGTTGACCAACGCTTGTATGTGCAATGGATTTTTTCAGTAACTGTCGGCTGTGTTGTAAACAGCCTACTAACATCCTTCTCCCTACATACTCAACATGTCTACATACTGTCTACTTAACGATAGATTGTGTATGTGAGGTTCGTCGGACCGTTTACACTGAAGTATACAGAAGCGATAAAGAATTAAAAGAACAGCCTTCCGTCTTGTTTGAAAAGACGCAATGCATTGTGTTGCGGTTGAGTAGGAAAAGTAGCCTATCGATCCACATCACAAAAAATCTTCCCGGAAGTACTCATCCGGGGCATTTCTCGCCTACACAAACTTGCATGTGCAACCACAACATACTCAAATTGACGTCAAAATTAGCATGAGTCGGATGTTAGTTTGGCTTTTCGAACACAGCCACTGAGCCACACATCATTGTTAAAGTTACAAATGTTTGTAAAGCGCTGACGATGTGGAACCCTGCCGTTGTGTAATGGACTGGGTGGACAAGCATGAGCAAGAGTTGTTCACAGAGACATTTTGACATGTTGAAGCAGGAAAGAGCTGTTATGAAATGAATGTCTGTATTGAATTTAGGTGTGGCAGTTCAAGGAAGTGAGTACACTGGCTCACAATTTGGACACAAGTAGGAACAAAGTGTGCCCCAAACTTAGGGGTTCCTTAACATTGAGAGTACATTGTGTCTTATCAGGTCAGCACTTTCCCATTGTGAGTATGATGGAATGCATTGAAGATGTTGAACACAGGTGTGTGTGTGTGTGTTCTTGTGATAGTCATCCTAATGCAAAACAAGCCTTTCCCTGAATTGAAACTAAAGCAGTTGCTTAACACACGTATGAATCATCACATATTTGTTGCAGATTGAGATAACGTTTATTCCGCTGGGCACCCTTAAGCATTATTTACAGTCTCAATGCCTGGTTAAAAACAGTACAATGATGCAGCTGTACCACATATAGTTTTTTTTATATATCATGCATTCCCTTTTCCCTGTCAAAACCTGGTGACTACTTTTTTTTTTTAAGATTAGCTTTTGGGCATTTTTGCTTTATTAGACAGATTGGGGAGACAGTGTTGAAATGGGGGAGGGGGGGGCGCCCTACCAACTGAGCTATTGGCGCCCCCAAAACCTGGTGACTACTTAACCAAACATTCACCTCCCCTACTGCCAGCTCGGGCAGGTTGGGGTGTGTTCTGCTAGTATTGTCTGATGTCATTCTGCATCATCCATGACATCATCTATTTGTTGCAGTGTTGTCCTTTGAAACAATCCCTGCGTTCCAAATCACATTATTTTTCTTTTTACTACACTACATACTAAAGTACAGAAGAATTTAAGGGCCACAGGAGAGAAAAAAAAATCAGATAAGGAAGTATTTTTTTGTTATGTCGAAATGTCAAGAATAAAGACGGATACTCCAAAATGCTATTGGAGTTAGTGGAGCATTTATGCATTTTCAGCATAATACAATTGACGTGCACGTATTGGGACATCCTAAGGGCCCGTGTCCACCTAAAGCCTTTTTCCAGCGTTAAACGCTGACTGTGCGCTCGGGAGTGTGTCTACTGAGCGTTTTTTTCGACCGCTTTTTTCAAGCGTTTTATGAACTGGGAGAGAGAGTGCTGTGATCGGGGGAGAGAAAATGCTGATCGTCACCTGTCAGTCAGACCTATCAACACTGGTTTAACTCTTTAGGCTTGCTGTTTTCTATTTAAATTGTTACATTTTAATATGAGTAGTCTTATGAAACAGAGAATACTTTCCACCATCCTCTGTTTGGATGAGGAGTTATCGCGGCTCCTGCAAACACAAACGGAGCAAGTTGTAGGCTGACGTGTGCGCATGAAACGATCCGTAGGAGATAAAAAAATACAGCGAATCAAGAGTTTGCCTAATCTGCTCCCACAAACGGGCTCTCCTCCCTCTGTTCTGGTCATTTTAAGTCACTATTTTCGTACAGTTTCGGGTAAACGGAGACGGAAAAAGCAGTTTCTCTTCCGTCTTCTTTGTAGCCAAGGCGACGAGTCCCGACGATCTACTATCTGATTGGCCCTTTGAAAAAAGCGGCGGTGACGTCCCCACCGCCTTTCTGAAAAGTTGAACTTTTTTCAACTTGCAAATCTCGAAGCGGCCGCACAAAAAGGCAAAAACGCTCGGAAAAAAAACCGCTGGGCGCTGCGCCTTTTCTCAGAGCGGCCGCCTTTTCTCGAGGCGGCCGCTTCTCATTGGGAATCAATTGAAAAAAGGCGCTTGCGGTGGGGAAAAGGCGGTAGGTGGACACGGGCCCTAAATCTTTTTCTGGCATACTAAATAGTAGGGGTGAGAAAAATAATCGATTCTGCGATTCATCCTCGGAACGATTCTGAATCGATTCAGGTAAATTAATAATCTGAGTAAGAAAAATAATAATTTAATTTGATTTGTAAATACTAGTACTTCCTGCGCCACTGCACATACACACCACACATTTGCGAGTTTTTAACAAAAGTGGCGACAAAAGGGCTGAGAGCAGCAAACCCATATGACCTGCACTGGCTTTGTGTCTGTTTACGTTTTTGTATGAGAGCTGAATTCTAAGCCATACTTTTTGCAGAATGTGTTGAAATGACATAGAAAATAATAGAATAGAAATCCTATAGAAACATGATTTACAAGATTAGAAAAATAAAACTGAATCGGTTTAGTTTTTGAATACTTCCATATTGTGTTGAAAGCTGCATTGATTATTGCAGTGGTCATAGAAAGTCATATTTGTGACAAGAAAAGCTTTTTCTCTAATACAATATTAGAGAAGGCAATTCATCTGTTGATTGTATTTAATGATCATCACAAAAGTAGGAAGTTATTAGCAAACTCTGAGTAGCAAACTCAGATGTGTATATAAATATATTTTAGAAAATCACACATGGGTATGTACATAAAAAATGTTTTGCATCAAGATGCATTGAGAATTGATTTTGAATCGAATCGTTGACCTCTGAATTGGAATCGTGAGGTGCCAAGAGATTCCCACCAATTCTAAATAGAAGGGAAGTATGGGGATTGGAACGCAGGGATTGTTCTTTGTTCTGGGAATTGTCTTCAATGGCTCTACGACATGACCCCTATGCTACCATGCTGCCACAATATTTAGCATCTAGCAAGCACATCTAGGAAGTGGAAACAGAAAATATTAGGTTAATTTTTCTTTAAATGATCCATTGATTCTTGTAGTTGTTGTCTGGCTATTTTCTGTCAACCAACTGAGTAACCCGCAAGGAATCTCAGCACTAATACGCATTCATTTGCCAGTTTATTCGTTACACCTAGCTTAAATCAAAGCAGTGTAAAAATGCCACAATAAATGTACTTTTCCCGAAGGTGTCAATGTTGTGTTTTGTTGAAGCAGTCTAAGCCGTTAATTTAATGTAATGATCATTTTTGGAGATGTAGTGTGTGGTGCTCTTCTGCCATGTTTGAATATTACACATTGTTCCACGCCCTTGCAGTCCGTATCAGTAGTCTTCATATGGAAGCAGTCAATAGAACAAGCCTGCTAGTTTACTGTATATGGCTCAACACATAATTATTGAAGTGAACTTCTCCATGTTCACGCTCCATCCAGAGCACTAAGGTCCTCCAACCAGCTGCTCCTGGACGTGCCCAAAACAAGGCTCAAAACTAGGGGCGATCGAGCCTTCTCTGTTGCAGCTCCAACACTGTGGAACAGATTGCCATTTGAAATAAGATCTGTTGCCACAAACTGATCAGTTTAAATCCTTGTTAAAAACCCACTTCTTTTCCTCGGCTTATATCTCTCGTTGAGAGGGTTCTATCCCAGCAGTGTCTACTAGAAGATTTTACTATTGTTTTGTGTTTTCATTTCATTTGAATTTTTGCTTGTATGTGTCTTTATGATGTTTTGGATGTAATGTATTTAACTTATTTTACTGTACAGCACTGTGGTCCTCCTCGGCTGTTATAAATGTGCTGTATAAATAGAGTTGACTTGACTAGTTGACTTGTATGACCTTTCCTACCGGTTCCTCCAGATAGAGGTGGATTCTCATTGTTTCTTCAGTGCAGCGACATGCCTAGACTTGTTCTGTCATAGTCACTTAGCTCTCAGTTTTGTGTAGGAATATATTAGGATAGAAAAAGTTGAATATCTGAATATGCATCTTTAAACTTGCTGTATTAACTAACTTTAACTTTAACATTTTTTAGTAGACCTATTTTACACACGTTTGCACTGTGTATTGAGTGAGAAATACATTAATATCATTTCAAAAGAATGGCACCCCTGTATTAGCAACCTCTCAGTGTAAAGGGAAGATTTGGGATTGAGACGTGTCATTAATACTATCATTTGAAAGAGAAAACGATAATGTTCATTCCATTATGACAACGCAGGCCTATGTCGAGTAGTAGGCTATATTACAATTTTTTTTTTGTCACCTAATTTTTCACCATAAATGTGTTTTCATCCTTGCGAAACAGTTTGCCATTTTACATTAATACACGACATCGGGCGAGTCTTTCGAGCAAGACTTATCAGAAGTGGCGAGTGATCTTCAATAAATTAACCTTTAGGTTTTACTTGCTTTTGAGTTTGGGCAAAGATATTGTCATGGGTCGATGTAAGTTCTCCAAGGGCTGGCTTCAGAACCATTTATTTATATAAAAAGCATCTAACTATTTGTATTTGAATGTTAAATATAGACTGAAAAATCTAACAAGAGTCTGGAAAAGTATGGCATTTTGGAATGGAAAATGTGTATGAACCCTGAACATAGCCGCTGATCATATAAAAAATGTAGCATGTGAAAACCCCACCAGCAATCTATTGGAAACAATGTTTCATCTTACTCAAGGGAATGCACAGCTTTTGTTACGTTCGTATTGGTAACAGTTAAAGAAGTAAGTCAGCAGGTGATATTCCCAAACTTTTCTCAGATCAGATGTAAGTTATCTGTATAGCTAAGGTTGCCGCTGGTTGTAAGTCATTTGGGTAAACTCGGCCTAACGCAAATCACTTTTTCCTTCTTCCAGGCACAGACATTTCAGTGGGTGAGGAAGTCGCCATTAAGTTGGAATGTGTGAAGACCAAACACCCCCAGCTCCACATCGAGAGCAAGATCTACAAGATGATGCAAGGAGGAGGTGATATATCAGGGACTCTCTTTCCTCCATCCACGCATCTAACCATCTCCTCACTCTTTCCCCCATCATTGAACACCCCCCCCCCCCCCCTTTAAAAGAAGAAAAAATATATTATTTTATTATAGCGTCAAATAACAACATAAGTCATCTGTCTACGGTTTATTTTCCTATAGAACAGCTGCTATTTGTTATCAAATAAACTAAACAATAATTGTATTTAACTCATTGATGTGCAGGTAGTTTATACTACAGCGTTGCTTTTCTCCCCCCTATGCACCGTTTTGTGAAGGGTGGGGCTATACCGCTGACACACACACCCACAGTCAGAGACGGATAAGAGAACTACACCTGTTACGTTAAAGTACAAGAAAGTTCAAAAGCGAACAAGTAAATTATAAATTGAGCTACGTCAACCCCAACCTTCTGAAAGCAGCAAAAATATCAGCGTTTATTAAACACACCCAACGTGAATCTAGTGCCAGTGTGTTAGCTTTGCTGCTTGAGATCTTAGAGCCTGCATGACGATCTCAATAAGTGGACCAGAGGTGTCTGACTTTTTGAAGTTTCTCAAAACAAATAAGTGAGATTTTGAATGTAAATGTCTAAACTAACTAAACTAAATCAATTGTAAGATAATGTTGTTAAAAGAAATATACAACAAAAGCATTTTAAGACAGATAGTCGTAAAACACTTTTTGAATTGCTGTTGTAAAAATCTAGGGGAACACCGATTTCCTCTTTATTTCCTTCTCTTTTCAAAGTCACACACTATTGTTTTTCTCCTCTCACCCACCACTGTCTTCCTCAGTCATACACGATGGAGCAGCGCAATTTCAACATGTTTTTCTGTCAATGCTGAGTAAACGGTGTAGGAATTGTTTTCTAGAAAATCCCTTATTTAATGCAACTGAAAGTAGCAGGACAAATCATTACAAATTGTATAGTGTAATAAAATATGGAATAGTTTCTCATTTATACAGCATGCATGGTCTTAAGCAAGTGACGCACACAATCAGTAGCGTTGTTAACATTGTCACATCATGTTTCTTTCAGTGGGCATTCCAACAATTAAGTGGTGTGGGGCAGAAGGCGACTACAATGTGATGGTGATGGAGCTACTGGGGCCCAGCCTGGAAGATCTCTTCAACTTCTGCTCTCGCAAGTTCAGCCTCAAGACAGTCCTGCTGCTGGCTGATCAGATGGTAAGGCTGGCCCACCCACTCACTCCTTAAGGCCGTATTTCACTGGGATGCGACTATTCGCGAGGGAGTCTCTAAACTGTCTTGACGCGTTCGCGGGAGTCTCAATTTCCTCGCATGAGTCGCTTGAATTTTGAGGAACCATCTCAGTGAGACTGCAAGTGAAAATTGTCGCTAATTCGCATATTTTCTCCAATTTTGTGTCTCCAACTTGTCGCACACTGTTGCAGCCCAGTGAGATAGGGGCTTTACATATGGAGGTTATCACACCTTCTACAACTAATGCACAGCAGCTCAAAATGACAGCACAAAGGCATGTCACTGACACATGTGCATTGTGTATCCCTTGATTTACATTTTTAGATATTTTTCTTTTTCTGTTAGAATTTTGAAATTCTTAAGAAAATAAGAGTGCCATTTTTTATTCTTATGTTTTACTCAAATCAGTCTACTATATGAATCGGTGGAGATAAGCCTTTTTTAATTATTTGGATTATTTCCGACAAAGTTATTTGGTAAAGTCTATATTTCTGGACGTATGAGTAATGTCAGGGTCATCCAGTTTGGACAGTTAACACATTCAGCCTTTGTTTAACCCTCTCAACTTGTTTCCTTCTCCCCCCTCCATTATAGATCAGTCGCATTGAGTACATTCACTCCAAGAACTTCATCCACAGAGACGTGAAGCCTGATAACTTCCTGATGGGACTTGGCAAGAAGGGCAACCTGGTCTACATCATTGACTTTGGCCTGGCCAAGAAGTACCGGGACGCTCGCACACATCAGCACATCCCCTACCGCGAGAACAAGAATCTGACTGGCACTGCCCGCTACGCCTCCATCAACACACATCTGGGGATTGGTATGAAAGACACAGTATGCCATTTTTTATTTTAAATTGATTTTACTCTTGAGAACAGAAATAAGCCCTTTCCTTTTGTGTGGTCTCCCTCTACAGAGCAGTCGAGGCGTGACGACCTGGAGTCTCTGGGTTATGTTCTTATGTATTTTAATCTGGGCTCGCTGCCTTGGCAAGGCCTCAAGGCTGCGACCAAGAGGCAGAAATATGAACGCATCAGCGAGAAGAAAATGTCCACCCCCATTGAAGTGCTGTGCAAGGGATACCCCTGTAAGTCTCAAACCAGTTGATACAAGTCTAAAAATGATTTCATAATTCCATATTGACTCATTCGTTCTATAAATGACTCCCATCAGCTGAACAATATTCTTCCCTCTTTCCCCCCAGCTGAGTTTGCCACCTACCTGAACTTCTGTCGCTCCCTGCGCTTCGATGACAAGCCCGACTACTCATACCTGAGGCAACTCTTCAGGAACTTGTTCCACAGACAGGGCTTCTCCTATGACTATGTGTTTGACTGGAACATGCTCAAGTTTGTGAGTTATCAATCCTAATGTCTGAACAATATAGCTTTTAAACATCAACTGTAGTGTAGAGCTCTGTGCCTTCTTGTAGACAGCCTCCATGTTACATGTCCAGTGTGTTGTATAGGTAGGAGGTTGTCCCTGCGTTCCGATCCCCATACTTCCCTACTATTTAGTATTCTAGAAAAAGATTTAGTATGTCCCAATACATCCACGTCAATTGTAGTATGCTGAAAATACATAAATGCCCCACTAACTCTAGTAGCATTTTGGAGTATTCGTCTATGTTCTTGACATAATTAAAAAACATCTTCCTCATCTGATTTTTTTTTTCTCCCTTGGCACTAAAACTCTTCTGTTTTTTAGTATGTAGTGTAGTAAAAAGAAAAGGTATGTCATTTAGAACTAAGTGTGTGTGTGTGTGTGTTGTAACTCTTTAGTTGATTGTTTGTTGTTGTCCCACCCAGGGAGCTAACCGTGCAGCAGAGGAAGCAGAGAGGGAGCGTAGGGACAGAGAGGACAGGTTAAGACACGGCAGGAACCCAGGAGCCAGAGGCTTACCGGCTGCTTCAGGACGACCACGAGGAGCCCAGGAAGGAGCCCCGCCTACCCCACTCACCCCCACCTCACACACGGGTATATTCACCCCAGCCATCATCCCCACACAAATAGCCAGCATTGTAAAAACATGTCTTTAAGGATTTTAAGATTTCAAGACTTGTTTCAGTTGATATACTTTTCACATACTTTTATTTCATTTCTCGAATAATAAAATAGAATAAATGGCAAAATGCTTAAGATGTAACTACACAAAATTCAGAAACTTGAATTGAAAATGTGCTAAAGGCCAGGACACACTGGGCCGACTACCGGCCGTCGCCAGAAAATGGAGTCAGCCGATTCAGTCAGCTCCATTCTCCCTGACGTGGTCAAAAAAGAACACACCAAGCCGACTACTGACCTGCCGTACGTTCTGCGCTTGCGCCGGATGACATTAAGTAGCTGTTATCATAATGTAGGCTGTCATTAAAACCGAGAGAATGCATGCTGCAGACACACACCAGCCATTGACACTAACGGTTGAGACTGTTTAGCAAGTCCCTAAATCCATATTAAAATCTGCAGGATAATAACTAGTTAGCTTAAAAAAAAAATCGCAAACGGTTCAAATGTGATGTGTTCAGGTCGGCTCAGTAAAATGATTATTAGGCAAAGGTCAATAAAAGGACATCATGATGTGTTCAAATGTAACATCAAGAAAAAATTATTTTTAGTTTTAAGTGAGAAGCTTGAATAATACAGTTTGGGTGAAAAACTTGTTTTCCCAGCAATATAAAATAAATAGTAGGCCTAAATATCGAATTAAAGCAATAATACCAGTTCTCTTTTAACAAAATAATACAAAAGTATCAATAAAGATTTGGATTGTGGAGTCTTTATAATGGTATCAATATGAAAAGAAATGAATGATCCCCCTCCTTACTTACAGTATAACCGGGCAATAGCTTTAACATGGTGGACTTTAATCATTTTATGGCAGACAATCACTTTTTGGCACAATGTGACCGTTTTAAATAAGTAAAAAATGTTCTGAACACATTCAGCTTGACTGAGCTAGACTGAGTTTTCTGAGCCCCCCAAAACCAGGCCAGGTGCATGGCAAAAAGAGGCCCTTTCACGATGCTGCAGCAGGACCAAGCTCTTGGCTGTATGTGGTTAGGATGAAACAAGTAAGCAGTGTTTGCATTTAAGAGATAAGGTTCGCTAAAATGTATATTTTAATAAGCATATATCACTGTTTACATTTTTTTTTTTTTTGGCAAGTCAACACAACATTCGGGCAAGTACAACATTACCTGTACTTGCTTTTGAAACCTTAGTGTCAACCCCTGCACACACACCTGTGGCCGCTCCTTGCCCAAACTACCTTGACTATTTCTGAGAACGTCATGCACGGACAATCTAATGCTGTGTGCTGATTGTGTTTAGCCTACATAACAATCCCAACATTCTCCGATTCTACCGATAGCTTCCTAAATCATGTTTGACAAAAGTGAAACTAATATCAGAGACGGGTTAGCCCTCCACCAATCAGATTGCTCCGGCTGAAAAAAAGCCCGACGTCACCGAACACACCAAACAGATTTGTGTCCCCGCCCCCGCCAGACTCTCCGACGATGCCCGACGCCCGATTAGCGTTCGGTGTGTCCTGGCCTTAAGAGTGGCCATACCTATCAGTGTAGAATGTGATGAATAGTAGCTGAAGGTGTTTTCTTTGGTGTGTGATCTCCAGCGAACACGTCTCCACGGCAAGTGTCTGGTCTGGAGCGAGAGAGGAAGGTCAGCATGAGACTGCACCGCGGAGCTCCAGTCAACGTGTCATCATCAGACCTGACAGGACGACAGGACACCTCCCGCATGTCCACCTCACAGGTACAAGACACGCTTTCCTCTTGTAGTGTCTCCTTAACCACTAGACTGGCCAGAAAGAGCAAAGTCTACTAACTGTAGCTCATTCCAGCTCAGGAATAGTTTGATTCTTTTTATTCTTTTAGCTTGTCGAGTCACCCTTGGGTTCAAGACGAGGCAACAGAAACCATTTCTTTCACTGTGAGCGCATTTAAGAAGAGTCAATGGACGAAGGTCGCTCATCGCGGGGTTAGCTTAGCTCAAATAAACTGAAATGAAATAAAATAAACTTTACAATATCACTAAATGGTCCTATGTGCTTGTCGGGACTTTTTTATTTCTTGCCCTTTATGTCGCTCTTATACATACGTTTTGTATCGTTGACCTAATGACAAGCACACCCCGTGGTGGATTGCGTATGCGCACTGTTCTTTTTCTTCCGGTATGTATTTGATTCTAAGATGGCATTCAGTGCAAAAAATATGGAGCCCAGCATATAGTGGTAAATACGTCCCAA
The DNA here is from genome assembly GCA_949357725.1 of Hyperoplus immaculatus. Lineage (NCBI taxonomy): Eukaryota > Metazoa > Chordata > Actinopteri > Uranoscopiformes > Ammodytidae > Hyperoplus > Hyperoplus immaculatus. The sequence goes on from OX442366.1 coordinate 3,887,049, forward strand.
CCAAGCACACAGGATCCTCCTCACTGTCGGCAGAGGCAGGCTAACACTACCTATTGACTATTGTCGACTATTGTATTTGAGCTAAGCTAACTATCGATGAGCGACCTCTGCCCATTTCCTCTTCACAAATGCATGCAGTTAAAGGAATGGTTTCTGTCGCCTTGTCTTGAACCCAAGAGTGAGGCAACAAGCTTCAAAAAATACATTTTCAACTATTCCTTTATGCAGAAGGCTTCTAATATAAGATAGGATTTTTTGTTTTATCTTAGAAGTCTTCTTCTGAATCCCAGTAGGAAGCTTTATACTAACCAGTAGCAGGTAGAATTCAACTTTGACCCAATGGAAGTGTGTAAAATGCCATGACACATTAGTCTCTGAATAGTGGAGAGTGATGCTCATGGTTTTTAGTCGACGTGATTTCTGTCACACAGGACTCAGACGCAGAGCAGCAGCAGAAGACAGTTCTAGGTGAATATGTGTTAACAGCACATTAGCCCTATGGCTTGTTGTATGTAAGAGAGACAGTAGTTTTCTCCAGGCTTGTGTTAGATGGTTCCAGAATGTGGGTTGTGACTTGATATATTGGGCCTTCTCTCTCCCCTTCCCTCGACCTCAGAATAGCATTCCCTACGAGCATCACGCCAAGTAGACGCTCGCCACGTCCTTGTGTGACGGCGGCAACACATGGTGAGTCCCTTTGTCCCTGACGCACCAGGGATGCATGGCTCCAACCTCCAGCTTCACACTGCTGGGCTGCTGCCTCACTGTCTGTTCGCTCCGGGTTCTCTTTAAACAGCCAACTGTCGGCCATTTTAACTCCAATTCCATCACCTTCTCTAAAATAGACAGAGGCTCCAGAAGAATACATCAGGTGTCATTGCCTGGAAGCAGAAGTAAACACAACACAAGTTGCTCAGTCATTCACCAGTGAGCTGAATTTGTTAATGAGACTTAAGGCGAGACACAGCTTCGAAAACCCCTCTCATGGTAGTATAAATCAAAGACCCAAAATATACATTTAGGTGTTTATTTGACTCGTCTGAGTGCGTCTGTATATTTCTCCTAGACAACCATCTTTAACGGCCATTATCACAACATTAGTTTTTCTCCATGCTCAGAAGCAAAAATCTCAACTTCTAAAGCCCTTCATCTAAACTTTCCATAATATGTTCTGTAAGAAAAACCTTGGACACTAATGTAAGTAATCAACTGGCAAAACTGTAAATCAGTTAGAAATGTTACCCACAGTGTCTCGCCTTTTAACAGGAACATATCATTGAACAATCCCATCACAGTTGTCAGGTAGCACATGCACCAGCCTAAGTCTCATTTAACAGACAGACACTGAGGGTGCAGTCCTCTTGTGAACTGGAGTGGACACAATGCATCGTAGTGCACCAGTCTAAGAATGTAACTCCCTTATTCTCTACTCTAGGATGGAGTAAAGGTTGAAGCACTGCCCCTTTTAATCCGCTCTGTGGCTTGTTGCTTGCTCTGTTGGTTTGCTGCCTGAGGCCACACTGATCCAATGGCAGGCTCGACAGCTACTGCATCCTAAACCCCTTCATACACCCACCCTCCCAGCCTCGCTTGGTGCAGTCCAGTGTTATTTCCCCTGCAGATCTCCCAGGATCCCTGGTACCTCACTCCCCAACACTTGCATGATATTGACAAAATTAACGGTTCAGCTCTCTAATGGCTCTGGCTGAAAGCATGTCAGCTTTTTGGATGGGGGGAAAAAGTCTGTCTAAAATGTGTCTTCAATGTCCCCCATGTCCTTTTAGTACAAATGGTGTCTTCACTGACAGCGGTTCCTGTTCCTAGTAGTGGCAAGTTGTGTTAGTTTCCAGAGAAAAACCCTGGTAATAACCCTACACATGACTTCCAACATGGATGACAAGTAGATTGGTCAAACTCGGCTCACCCACGTAGGCCTTTTCCACTACAGGGACTTTACAAGCCATAATATAGGGTGTCACCATTGTCACAGGTTCCCCAGCAATATTGGTATTGTGTTGGTATTTTTTTTAAATTCATGCGGTAAAATTGCAAGTGATAGAGTTTTCCACGTGTCCACGTTTCACTCTACTTTTACTCTACATCTACATCTACTCTATTCTACATCTACTCTACTCTACATCTACTTTACCCTACTCTATAACCCTTAAAATATGACTTATGCAATTATGCTATTAGGCTAACGAAAAGTACATGTTGAGTAGAGTAAAAGTAGAGTAAATATGATTTAGGCAATTATACTATGAGGCTAACGACATTCACCTACAAAGCAGTGAAAAACAAATGACTGTTTGTGATGAGGTTGTCTGAATGACAGTGAAAAACAAGGCAGAACCTAATATACCTAAAATGCTGGTTATGGAAAGCTACTCTGCTACAGTGGGATCAGCTAATGTTAGCTTCAGCTCAACCCAAGAATATTCTGTGGACTTTGGTCCCCGACTGCTTCCAGTGTGTGGTCACTACACACAGGTCTCTCTACACAGCCATTATGGACTGAAGGAACAATAACAGTGACCAATAATTATTCTCAACGTAATACAGTCAAAACTGAAATTATTCATTCCCGTGAATAATTTTGGACATGCCACTTTTTGTTCAAATGTAAATAAAAGCTGAAAAATATATTTTTTTCCCACAATGACGCCTCTTGTACATGGTCTTATCTTTTGGGAGAAGCCTGTGTCATTTCCTATCAAGAAAAGGCTTGCTAGTTTCATAAAAGTAACTTTAAAGATCTCCTACTTTTCTGGTCTGAATTTCTCATTAATGACTCCTATAGAGCAACCTGATACGAATCACAGCACAAAAAACTATGTAGATTTTCGGGAAATGCTTCCTCATCTGGAGGCTCTCAGCTTACTCTGTCAACACTGGGCTTTGTGCTTCTCCGCCCCCTCCTGCAAACCCCGCTCCGTTGTGATTGGTTACCTTTCGGAAGACTTTCAGAGCAAGGGGCAGATTTGAGTAGGCAGGTGGGGGCATGGTAGGAACGTGTCTGAGCACGTTGCAGCATTACCATACATGGAAAATCAGGATTGATCTACGTAGATAAATCCCAGAAATTTGAATAAGTGAAACTCTTTAAGTCAAAATTTGCCAGGGGTATGAATAATTTCGGTTTTGACTGTACATTGACTCTTAAATATTATTTTTATAAATATAAAGCTATCTTACGTTTTTTCATCATTATTCTGGACTGATTGTACCCAGGGTTTGGCGTTATGAACAAACCAAACAGTGCTTTCCATATTGAATTGGGAGCAGTTGTTTGGAGAAGCCTGTGTGGTTTTGATGCTGTGCTGCATCATTAGTTGTTAACCCCATCGCTGGCTGCTAAAGCTCACTCACCACATCAAACGCCTGCAGCTGCTTCACAGCTCTGCCACTAATCAATACACGCTTTGACCTTTACCCAGCTTTGGAGCTTGATGCAATTCTGCCTGATGCTGTAAGCCTTCTCATTTGTATCCAAGTGTATGCATTTCTCCTTTGAACTGTCCAATAAAGAGCACAATGAAAAGGAGTGGAGAACATTGTGCTAAGTCAGAAATGTTTGTGATATTGTCATTTTGTACCAATCGACCATCCCTCATTCTAACCCTGTGGCTGTTCCTTAGTTATCAAGTTTTTCTGTCTTTTTTCATAATGTAGCTTATAATTATTAAGTATATTATGGATTTTCCGTGGTTACATTTGTGGCTTGAAAATGCCTTTAGACTGTAGATGAATGTAAAGGCTCTTAATATATGTCCCAAAGCAGTGAGGGAGGCATATGTGGAAAGCTGAATTCATTCAGTGATTCAGACCCAATGTAGTGCTATTTCTGACCCTCCATCTCCCTGTCCCATGTGTCCTCTAGATGGTGTCCGGTGTACCTCCTGCTGGTCTCCATCTGCTAGCGCCTCGATGAGCCCCCTTCCCACAATGCAACCTGGCGGACCAAGCCCTGAAGCATTCTGACAAAATACTGCTACCACCACTATTAATTACTACTACAGCGACCATCGGAAGCCAGCTTCTGACTCCACACAAAACTGCTTTCGTACTGACTGCTCTCAGTGAGCTGCTGATCTGCTTTTCCCTCCTTTAGAGTATCTCTCTCTTTCTCGCTCTCTCTCTCTCTCTCTCTCTCTTTCTCTCGCTCCACTTTCTGTGTGTGGGTCCGACCTTCTGAAACATTAAAAGGTGTCGGACCTTAGAAACAGTTGTGTGTGTGTGTGCACTGTTTGAGGAGACATTTTGCACAGCCCTCCACACTGCCCCCACCCACCAGATTGTTACTGTGGGGGCAGTCAGTGCTTTTGTCCAGGGCAAAGATGACAACCAAGCAACCCGTTTTCTAGGACAATGACAAAAACAACAGTTCACACCACTCTGGCTCTTCTTTCGTCATTGATGACCCCTACATTTCTAATGTCACTGTCTGCTAGTTCATACCTCATTAAAAAAAAAATGCTCTTCTGGCTTTTTTTGCAGTAAGGTGTTACCAGCAGTTCTTCATTGTATGTATGTATGTGTGTGTGTATATACTGTGTATGTGTGGGTAGTTTTTGGGGGCGTTATGCTTTGGATTTGGTATTTGCAGTTTACATTCCCATCCCCTACCTGCCACCGTTCCTGTTTTTTTTTTAGAACAATCAACCAACCACTGATTGCTCTCTTCAGTAACTCTATAGCCATTTGTATTCAATCTAAAAGAATCTACTTCTTTGCATGCTTTAGAGGTGAGTTCTACAGAGTCAGGTGTGAGGGCTAGTTGAACCCACGGATTGTACCAAACATCTGTTTTTGGTATCTTGTGGTGCAGGAGGCTGTGTATTGACGCTTTGGTGTACTGCCCAATGAGCCCCGTTTCCTTTTTGCTAGTGTTTTCGGTACATAAAGAAGTGCACTTCAATGAGGGGAGGGAGGGGGGGGGCAGGACATCATTGGACATATTACACCCAGATGTCCATTCACTGTGTACAGATAAACATTCATTTCTGTTTTCTTTCTGATTTGTATTCATTTGAAGCTGTGAAGTAGCCGTAAATAGTGACGTGTTAATGTTTCCCGATATTATCTTTTGTCTTTTGCACTGACCTGTAGGGAAAGGTCGGGACATGAATTTGTTCAGCTTTGGTCCAGGAAGCTGCAGGTTTGATCAGCCAATGAGGTGTAGCACTCTCTCCCTCCCTTCAGAACCATGGAGTTCTTATCATAGAGGGAAGAGCTGTTGCACTGAATGTTAAAAAGACATTTTCTATGAACTATTGCTCCTTCTTTCACGACTACTGCCATCAGTACGAGAGGTTCAGTGATCCTGCAATATACTGTCAATGGCACGGTAAAAAAAAAAAACGCATTCTTTATGAATCTTTACATCAATAATGAAACTCTTTTCTCTGTTGAGGAGGAAGCTGACTCATCATTTCACTGGTGTTTTTCTATTGAACTCAAAGCGGTCATGCGTGGCTGTGATGACCTAACTCCAGCGTGTATGTACAGTAAGAATGAACTGGCCTGTTGTAAAAAAATATATATTAATAATTCCTTGCTGCAGCTCCTCACTCTGTACATTTTTTTTTTACCCCCTCACCCTTGTGGTCAGCCCCACTCTCTCTCAACACCTATTGAATTATGTAAACAACCAGATCAGCAAGATTCAGTTTCTCACATTTATATTTGACACTGTATTTGTGTACTTAAAAAAACAACTGTAAATAAATGAATTACTTGTACCCTATTGTGTCATTACTTTATAGTCCCTGCATTCCAAATCACATACTTTCTTTTTACTACACTACATACTAAAGTACAGAAGAGTTTTAGGTCCATGGACCATGGGAGAGAAAAAGGTTGGTTGTTTGTGTATTTTCAGCATACTACAAATGACGTGCATGTATTGGGAAATCCTAAAAAAAAATGCTTGCATACTAAGTAGTAGGGAAGTATGGGTATTGGAACGCAGGGAGTGTCTGTGAATGAATCAGTGGATCTCAATGACCAGAAGGGGGTGCTACAGCAAATATACAAGGCTACATCCATTCACACAATAAAATAGATTTATTTCAGACAAACAGTTATTGCGTAGTTAAACGTAATGGGTGTGTGCGCTGCATTTCTTCACCCAAGCAACTTGAGCTTCCTCTTCAGTGTTGAGTATTAGATCAAACACAGACGGAGCCTACCAAGCACATAGATCACAGCATCTGTAACACACTAACAAACAGCAGGCTCAATTGTTGAAGCATCAACACTTTAACATCAGGACACACATTCACCAACCAAGTAGATACTGCACCTCAAGTTTTGTTCCAGTATCCTACAGACAAATGCATCAAGCAGCAATTTGGATGACGTCTTAAGAATATGGCACACCACAATCATGGAACAAGCAACAAACCCAAAAAGACAGCAATGGCTGTACTGCACACCTTCAATTTGTTGTAATACTTAATTTGTGTCTAAAATATTATATTTGTTAATGTTGTTCTTTTTTAAATATGAGCTGTCATCCTGTTGTTACATAGGTCAATAAATAGCTTCAATAAATAAATTATAAGAGTGCCCCACACAAAAGGTGTGTTAAGTCATTGCTGAACTTTAGAGCAATTCTGGTCTCACAAAAGTCAACCTACCAGCTTTCAACAGCATCTCAGTCATTATACATGAATTTAGAAGCTAAATATTGTGGCCTAAGCATATACATGATTACATCAGGGCTGTGACCTTTTACAACATTTGACAAAGGAGACGGCACTCAACACAAACCATTACACACATTCAGAACTCTGCCGGTATACCCTCAAGAAATACACACAAACATTAATATTAGGCGACATATGCAGTGAGATGTGGTTGAAAGCTCCAGAAAAAGCAGTTGTGTGGACCATGACTTACGTTTTTTTTTGTTTACATTATCTGAAACTTTAATCCTTAATGCAGCAAATCAAGATCTATCTGTGTAACGGTTTGAGAGGTTACTGTACATACTGTTTTTGTTTTGTTCTAGAGAGCAGGGCACAGAAGTTCTCCTGACCCTAAAAAGCTGGTATTTGCACAAGTAAAGTACAGAATCACATCAACAAGTTGCATTTAAAAAAAAACAATTCAGGTGAAACCAGTTCTTAAAGGTGGAGTCAGCCGATTTTGGAGAATGCTTGCTACCAAAATCTGTTTTTGTCAAAATCAGTGAATATCTCCTCACGATCCACCACCTTCACCATACTATGTGTGTGCTGGGCAAAACTCCAGTATTAATACGCAGCCTAGACTCTGTAAACTCAGTGCACACGCATTACGGATCGCGAGGAGATATTCACTGATTTTGATCAAAAAGCGATTTTGACAACAAGCGTTCTCCAGAATTGCTGACTTCCACCTTTAATGGACCCTCTCTGCCCTTGCAACCGTTTATCTCACATCCATTTCCATGTTAAGGGCACAAAACCAACCCCACTAGCGTATTTTCTAACCCTACTTTGTTCCCTCGTCCGGACCACAGATCTTCCTTGGTACTTGTTGTTCTCTTGGTGAACACAGTTAAGTCTTTTCCTCATCACACACATATTCATCATTCTTATGTGTGTTCCTGTGCAGCCTCCAGCTCCTGCTCTCCCCCTGTGTGGTTGACAGCGTTTCCATTATCTCTCCTGATTGGCCTGTTGCCCTGGGCTGCTGTGACATCATCATCCTCCTCCCCTCCCCGAAGCCCCTCCCCCTCCTCTGCGGTCACAGCCATCTCCAGCTGGGCCTTAGGGTCATGTGACTTCTTCTTCATACACAGGGCGTTCCCCAGGGCCAGGACGATGGAGGCCAGCACCACCTCACAGCCCGCCAGCAGGAAGACGTGCATGTACTGACCCGTGGCATCCAGGAGACGGCCTGTCGAAGAGGACAAGAATATCACGTGAGTGTCTGTATCTATCTATCTATCTATCTATCTATCTATCTATCTATCTATCTATCTATCTATCTATCTATCTATCTATCTATCTATCTATCTATCTATCTATCTATCTATCTATCTATCTATCTATCTATCCATATGTCTATCTAGGGCTAGGGGCGGGCCGTGCGAACAGGCCCTTCGACACTGGGGGAATTGGCTGGAGGGAGGACGCTTTCCAGTTAGATATACAGTAGGCTACATATCAGTGTGTTAACCACCGAGCTAACCAAAGCTAACCCCAGTCAAGGAAGTGAGGAGAGGCTGCTGCTCTGTGCTCTGCTGTGGGAGAGCTCCACAAGCATCTAGTCATTCGGCTGGAGCACCGCGGCAGTGACCTGAGCCTTGTGATGTGATTGGTTGACGGTTCAACACTGCTCAATTTATTGACGCCTAGAAACGTCCCGACGGAGCAAGAAACCAAAACAAAGCAGAATACAGCCAGTGGGAGGGACTGTGCAGGTAAATACAACACTACACATTCTAGTGAGGCAGAAGCCATCAGAGTCGGATTACTTTGGCGTGACTCTATCATTTCTTCTTTAATGAAAATATTGCTAAGTCAACTTCTTAAGCTCCATTTGAAGATATTTTGCATATCGTTAGCCTCATAGCATAATTGCCTAAATCATATTTACTCTACTCTACTTTTACTCTACATCTACTCTATTCTACATCTACTCTATTCTACATCTACTCTACTCTACATCTACTCTATGTACTCTACATCTACTTTTCGTTAGCCTTAAAGCATAATTGCCTAAATAATATTTACTCATATTTTAAGGGTTATAGAGTAGGGTAAAGTAGATATAGAGTAGATGTAGAATAGAGTAGATGTAGAGTAAAAGTAAAGTAGAATAAATGTGATTTAGGCAAGTATGCTATGAGGCTAACAATATTTTGTGTTTCTAAATTGGCCAAACTAAAAAACTAACTAAAAATGCCGAGGCCTATTACACAGCCTCAGAAGAACAAAGGTTTGAGAGAGTGTTTGGTGTAAGGAGCCATGCTTATGTTCTGACCTGCCCCAGGAGGTCCCACTAGCACAGCGATAGCCTCCATCAGAAGCACCAGGCCGATAGCGCTGGAGAACTTGTCGGTGCCCACGATGGCCATGAGCACCTCGAACTGCAGCGCCCCCACCATGCCGTAAGACAGGCCGAAGAAGATACAGAACAACACCAGGCCTGTGTAGTCAGTGGCCTGCAGGGAGAAAGACAGGAGATGTAGGAATATCACAGCAGCTTTATAGGTTATGATGAAACAGGCCTTGTTTTATCAGGAGACAGACTAGAGCAGGGGTCACCAACACAGTGCACATAGGCACCAAGTAGCCCGCAAGGACCATATGAGGCGCCCGCAGGCCTGTTCTAAAAATAATTTCCCACCTTTTTTAAGTCATTGTTGATCATTATTGTGAGAAATCATTAACATGATCAGTGTCTTCACATAGATGAGTATCATTAATCATTAATAATAATATAGAACTAAAGGCAAACTGAGCAAATTTGTTATTTCAGAAGAGTGTATCAAACTGGGTGCCCTTCGTATGACGCAGTACCCATGAAGCAGCCCTCAGGTTCAAACAGGTTGGTGACCCTTGGACTAGAGCTATACAGACATAGTGCATGCTTTTATTTTAACTCAAAAACAAGCTGTATGAGCTCAGATCAATGAGGCCAACCAAATAAATAGCAAATAAAAGTTCTAAACTTGTTATGGTCATAAGAACCTTAAGTTGGTAAAAAGATACAACACAAAATGATTTTCTAATATATACATTATAATGGATTTATAATCAGCATTTTCGCAATATCTGTATCGTGACATCAGCTCCAGTATCGATTTTATAGAGAGAAAAAAATGTAAGTTTCAAACTCTGTTTTTACATTTTCACTATGTGGGATATTGCAATATGCACCGTATCCCAATGAATGGTGATATCATATCATTAGCCATGTATCACGATGCGTATCGTATCATGAAGTCATTGCCAATACACAGCCCTAATCATGGGGCGGCCATTTTTGACCAGGAACACCCAAAGTAAATCGTATAGAACCTAATGCTGCTGAGGTGTTACCTGTGATCCGATGAGGTCGGTGCAGCCGTTAAAGATGATGGCAAAGCTGAACAGGTAGACAGCCCTGGGCCGGACCCACTTTGTTCCCGCTAGCAGTCCAGCCGCCGGCCGGGCGAACATGTCCACAAAGCCCAGGATGGTGAGCAGCAGGGAGGACTTGGTGTCCTCGTAGCCCAGGGCCTTAGCGTAGCTCACCACAAACACAGGAGGCACAAACAGGCCCAGCACCATGATGGACGCCGCCAGGGTGTAGATGATGAAACCCCGGTCCTTCACCACGCTGAAGTCCAACACTTTCTTCTTGGGCTGGGGCTTCTTGTCCTCCGCTGGCTCGCTCTCCTCCAACTCCGGAGACTTGATTGATTAGATGGATGGATGGATAGATAGATAGATAGATAGATAGATAGATAGATAGATAGATAGATAGATAGATAGATAGATAGATAGATAGATAGATAGATAGATAGATAGATAGATAGACATATGTTATGACAAAAACACAGACATACACCACCACCAATTATTAAATTACCCTTTGCAACAAGAGAAATAAAAAAAGTGTCAAACCAAAATTGAAACCTTGCAGTAAAATAGAAATAAAAACTTAAATAAACCTTCTTGGGGGGCATCAGGGGCCTCATGAGGGCCCCACAGGCGCAGCAGTTGAGCAGCAGCCCCCCCAGTATGAGGAAGCCCCCCCTCCAGCCGTAGTGGTACTGGAGCACCTGACCCAGAGGGGAGAGGCAGCACAGGGCCACGGGGCTGCCCGCCGCCGCCAGCCCGTTAGCCAGGGGACGCTTCTCACTGAAGTAACGGTTCAACATGATGAGGGAGGGCTGGAAGTTCAGGGCCAGACCCAGACCTTAAAGAAGAGACACAATGGTAATAATACACTTTGCAGAACACTGTGCAACAAGCATGTACTGTTTAATTCAAGCCCCAACAACAGCCAGTTCTACCAGCATCCAATGCAGTGACAGAAATGGCAGTTCACCGAGTGGCCACTAAGCGGCAGCAGGTTTCGAAACAGCAATTTCTCATTGACTCTAATGTTGCAGTTTCCACAGCATTATTAAACCTATTTAAGGCCTGGTCCAAAAAAACATTTTAGTCTGTATGTTTAGGTCATATCTCCATGACAACACTTAGGGGGGTGATTTTTTTTCTTTCTAGCAGGCTAGTTTTTATTCTATTTAAGGTATGAATAATTAGGGGCAGCTCTTGAGTGACAGCTAGCCGCCAGTTGGCCCTCACTTCACCTCGGAGGTATACGTCAGCTAGATGGGCGTATCTCCCTCCCCCCAACGTCACATCAATGCTTTTTGGGTTAGAGGAAATGAGGCGGAGTAAAGATCTGACAAGATGGTGTGAAGGGGAAGTTGTAGACAGCTGATCTGCCAGCCAGCCTCACTATACATCTGAATAAACACACTGTCCATGCACACAGCCCCCTGTGGATTCTCTAGTCAGCCTGCCTCTCTCACTGTTACAATATCAATGTATGTAACTTGAACTGTCTGCCTCTCAGCCTGTCTGTCCTCCTCAACTGTTGCAAACCCACTGTGATGTAATTTAGACGTCTCCCCCCCTGTGGGCCTTTAAGTATGTGATGATTCTAAGAAACAGGATCACTCTTAACAGAATACATTTGTGTTTAAGGTTATCAGTGAACCCTCTGCAAATAAACCCTTTGCTTTTAACACTGTATTATGTGCTTTTCATCACGACAATGGCGACGCGCATAAGCCAGGACGATTGGATGCAGTTGGAATAATTCAGGTCAGCTCGGATGCTACATCCATTCTATATACTATCTATGGTTTAAACACAGGAAGTGTTGAACTCTTCTCTTTTCTCGTTGATCTAAAGCAACGAAGGCGAGACAAGGCAGGTGAGAGGGTAGACATGTGTAACGTATAGATAGCATCATGAAACGTTTCCATTTGATGACAGTTATTTTTCTTTATTGTAATTTTTTCAGAAATGTTCAATAAATACGTACATTTGGTTTGGAAGTTATGGATGCATGAACAACCCTTTTAAAAGATTGTAGAGCCCCCTGATTCTGCACTATTTGAATACAACTGACTCCACTTAGGCCCTGTTCTCACGGCAACACGAAACGGTGCAAACGCGGAAACATTCCCGCGGTTGCACTATATCATGTACATGAAAACAGCAAACGCAGGCATGAAACCGCAAGTTTTTGAGATCTACTCCCAGGGAGGATTTTTTGGAAAACACAACGGTTTTGGTTTTGTGTGAACACCGACGCTGATGTCACGGCTCCACTTCACGTATGCATAGTCTATATCATTTGATGTCAATACCCACACGCGAGTTATAAAGTTAGAATACAACATAATGTGCAGGGCTTAAATAGGCCTAAAACACTCGCCAATTTAGTCTGTAGTCTATTAGTAAGTTATTGATACCATGCACCCGCCACTTTGTCTGGGGAAAGATTTGTGCTCTGCCGCTTTTTCTAGCAAAATAAACTTGTGTACACGGCTCTCTCTCTACATTAAAAAACACTATCCATAGTTCAGCGCGCAGCGGTTAAGTTACTGTTCAACAAAAGGCTACGGCTTCACAGTAAAAGCATTTCACTGGCTAAACATTAATAGCATTTCACCGAACAAACGTGATTTGACTTTTATTTTGAAGTACGCCTAACAGGAAAAGTAGCCGCTCACAAAGCCCCTACCACCATGTCTTCTGTTTTCACGAGTTCAATGCGGTGAAATAAGAGGACAGAATGCTTGTCATTTACAATACTTGTAACCCCAAGCTTACACCAACCGCTTTATGAACGTTAGTGGCATTAATTTTCGGTTTCAGTAAGGTTTTATGCATCAAATTGTACCGGAAAAGCTATCTACTACTACCTTGTACCGCCAACTGCTGGACTGGCATGCTTACTACATCGATTTCGTCCCGTTTCCTCTGAAAACATGTGTACGAGTGAAGATGTCAGATAAATTGTGTCTGAACGTGGTTTAAAAAAAAAAACAAAAACGGGAAAACTGTCACGTATTCACCGTGAGAACAGGGCCTTAGACTAGAAAGCAAAAGTTTCTTTTTCATTCCTTGAAATATGTGTATGTGGTTGAGCAGCACCTCAGATGTTTGTTAACATGTTGAGACGGTGATGTTACGACATGAACCGGCAAAACATTTATTCTGTGTCTCTACAGGTTTCTGAGCTGCAGGGAGTTTTCACTCGTGTTCAACCGGAATCAGAGCCAAATGTAGCCAGTCTGTGGCTGCCTGTTGGCATCGGCCTGTGTGAATGTGTGTGTGTAATACTACTGAATATAAAATGGGTAGCTCAAATCAATCCATCTTGATTGGTTCCTAACTGTGATATAATGGTTGCATACATAACTGCTATGATGTCCAATCGGATTGCAGAGGTCCATAACATTAGCTACTAACATTACAAGGTCACTGAGACCTAACAATATATGTAAGGTCAAAGGTAGTCTCGCAAAGCCAGACCAAACTACAGCAAGTAGTATGGTCTGGAAGCATGCCGTTTAGAGCCGTCTATTCCGGGGGGAAACTGGGCAGGCCTGTTTTTATTTCTTTAGATTAAGATTATATTATTATTTTTATGCTTTATTGACAGTGTAGAGACAGAGGTGAAATGGGGCAGAGAGGGGAGTGACATGCAGAGAACGACCGCGGGCTGGAATTGAACCCGGGTCCGCTGCTGGCCGAGGCCCATGGGGGGGACGCCCTACCAACTGTTTTTATTTCTTTAAACCAATCACAATCATCTAGGGCGGGGCTGAGCCCGGGAGGCAGCAACGGTGTCTTTGCAGAATAGTGCGGGGGGGGAAATATTTTGATGTCCAGAGGCCGTCCAGAGACTGTCAGAGAAATGGCTAAATCCCACCCGCAAACGCCACAAAAAAAAATATTAAAGACAAAAGGAATACACATAGTGTGTTGCTTTCTCACCAGCAGGTCAAGACACCATACACTTTAACCCTCGAGGAGCTCACGGGGTAATTTAACAGGAATTAACTAGTCACACACTCAGGCCCGGATTAAGTGGAAAGATTACACTAGGCATACCGCATTTTTTCGTGCCCCCTCCAAACGGATACTTTATGATTTGGTGAAAAACTACATACATTTGAACTGCCATTGGCACGGATATTATGCTAATTTATTTATTTAGGTTACGTATTTTCATTTCAATTGCAGCTTTCAGGCTTTGTTTCACTGTTTATGCAAATTGTTATATTGTAACAATAGTTGAAATCATAGCCCTATATATTTTAGGGATTCACCGAAAGTTCGGCCACCAAAATGGCAAAATAAATCATGTTCAGTTACCAAATATTGACGAACTACTGACGAAATATTAGTTTAAGAGTTGCACGTTTGTAAACGGGAGTAAAGAGAAACGTAACCATGTATGCGAGCTCACGTCTGTTTGTGAGCTCACTGCAGGAGCATTTCTGTAAGGTGCGTGCAGAGTCCAGCGTGGGAGCAATTTTTCTAAATGGATGAAAAACAGTGCAGTGCAATGCTTTATTCAGCATAAAGTTAAAACACTCTTCCAAGACTAATCTAAACACAAAAGCCTTGCGCGAGCGAAGCAGCGATTCACCTGCTGAAACCTGGCATTGTTTCCTAGTTTGAGGGGGAGCTCAATACGGAAACGCCAGCACCAGGAAGGGGAGGGGTTGCGTAGGTAGCCGACACAAGCGCTGATAGACGCTGGTGAAACCCCTTCCGCCAGACTAGGTCAAAGGTTACTGTGACCTTACATATTGTACCATATTGTAGCGTCTTAGGATCGTTACCTTCTTTAAAGCATTGCCTACCAACACTGGACTTTCACTGCCAAGCTGTAGTTCTAGCTGTGTACTTGTTACGTGTTTCCATTCTATTCCTCCACGTGTGTTGTAAATGTACCTGTGATAACTCCAGTGCAGAGGTAGATGTGTATGATGCTGGTGGCAAAGGAAGCCAGGATCATTCCCAGAGAGGCCAGAAAGCCTCCCACCAACATCACCGGTCGACAGCCATATTTGTTGACTAGCACGCTGCACAGAGGGCCTTAAGAGAAAAACACACAGTACACAGTCAGTTATACACACGTGCAATAGGGTCGGGCAGTCATACTCACTGTATATATACAAAAGCCTAGATAAACACCTGTGCTTCTATCTAGGTTTTTAGATAAAAATTTATATATTTGGAGAAAACCTAAATCTGTTACATTGTTCACTAAACTGAGATTTTCTTCACAGCTTTTAGTTTGGCGCCAGACAGGCTTTCATTGTTGCATCACTCTGCCAATCAGCTGCTTGACTCAGAGCAACTGAGGATTATTCAAGAGTTGTTTCTTCAGGCCCCCTCTGCAACAGTATAATGCTGACTTCTGCTACAGCAACATCTTCCCCAAACTCCTTACGTTGACAGCGCTGACACACTTACTATGCAGAAGTACCTCATACAACCCCACCTCAAAACATACTGGACTATACCCCTTAATCGGCAGCATTTTTTCTCCACATTATAAATCAACATGACTAAATCTATACCGGTAGTACAGCCCCGGAAAAAAATGAAGAGACCAGTCTGGATTTTTCTTTAATCTTCATCTCTACATTACTTATTGAAAATTCTCTTAATGACAATATTGTTATTGTGAATTTGGTAGAAATGTTATCAGTAGATTATATTATAAAATCAAAATGTTCATTCTAAAGAGTAAAACAAGAGACACTGACCATTTGGAGTGGTCTCTTCATTTTTTCTGGAGCTGTATATGCCTTCATACCGCCCCAACCCGACCTAAATGTGCAGTTCTGCATTGAACAAACCCGGTGGTACAGCTATCGGTGTGGTTGTATACCTGCTCCGTACAGCATGGCCAGCAGTATGGAAGAGATCCAGGCCGTGTCGCTGTAGCCCACTCCAAACTCTCTGATCAGCTCTTTGAAGAAGACGCTGACGGCCTTGGGGAAAGCGTAAGAGAAGCCGGTGATGACGAAGCATCCGGACAGCACGGCCCAACCCCAGCCCCCATCTGGAGCCTTCACCCCGGGGGGCGCGTCGTCCACCACTGCCCCTCCCATGGTGCTCTCAAGCTGGCTGCGGTGTGCTTTAGGTTAACGGCTGGGAAACATGGAAAGAAAAAAAAGGCATACTTATACTCTAACCTTTGGTGTCACTGTGGCAGATTGGACTTTCATATCCTATGTTCATGTTGATTTTAGAATTCTAACACATGGGACACACACTACCCATTATCAATTTCCAATGATATTTCTAACATGGGTGACAGTAAATGTGCTACCTCTTTTAACTAAAAGGACTTCAACATTTAATATGCTGGTGTCCACATCTCAGAGGACCTCTTTTGGACCCTCAACACCTCTACACTGATCAGGAAAGCTCCAATACCATTCTTGCCTACTATGTCACAGTATTGTATGGCCACTGCACTGTCCCAACCGGAAAGCACTGCATACATAGTGAAAACTGCCTATGACATTGCACTGCTCTATATTATATTATTATATTTATATCCCACCTTAAGTACTGTTGTGATATTTGATCATAAGGCTGTAATAATCAAGCAAAGAGTATTTCATCAAACAACAGAGGCTTCACGTTCTTGGATCCTGTAAGAACATGGAGGTCCAATCCAGGAAACCCCACGGTGGCTTTCTGAGTAGAATGGCCAGGAACAGTTCAGGGCTCAGGTGTCTTATCCTGGCAACAACAATGGCTTCAGTTCACCATAACAACTACAATGCAATGCTCTCAATTGGTCAGTCATGTGATGGGGGCAGTGGGGGGGGGGGCAGTTTGTAGATACAGCAGGGGGAGTTCTGAGCATAAGACAATAGAAGAGGTGCGACCTGTCTGAGTGGTTTGTTGGATACACATTTGAGGAATCTACATTTCAGTTTGGTCAGTCATGTGATGGGGGGGGGGGGCAGTGTGTTTTTCAGTTTAGAATTAAACAACATGCAATATATCTCATTACACTTATAAGTCTATACAAGATAAATACAATGTTTCTTATTGCAGATATAAGCATTCTAACACTTGAGTCTGGATATATATCATATGCAATATTTGCCATTACAGTACTCTAAGACAATACTGTCTTATTCCATTACATGTAGATACTCTGCACTTTACTGCTTCTTTTGCACTTCTGGTTAGATGCTAACTGCATTTTGTTGTCTCGGTACAATAAAGTTGAATCTAATCTTTTTAATGACCAAAATTATTATTTTCCATTTTCCTTTATAACATTATGAACATCCAGCTGAAGCAGCATCGTAAGGGAGAAGCCAACCACTTTCTATTTCAAGAACAGAACCACGTGTTACATGTGTGTAGATGTGTTGCAAAAAAAGGCTGGGACTATGCTAGGGGGGGATTTTTGACAACGTGTTAAGATGGATGAAGCTTCCTTCTCAGCCGGCATACACACACACACACATGCAAACACATCCTCTCTTTTCTACCCAGCCTTTATAACTCTGCCATATTACCATCACAGTGCTATTATATCATCCATACATTTATCTCATGTTTGCATACATACTTCCTACATTAGATACATATTTGGAGCTGGCTTATCCTTTATGATACCGTGGATGATGGGCCATACGACTACTATTTTTTGTGGTTATCTATCATGACTATGAGTTATGATATCAGTGTACATGTGACCAATTGTGAAACTGAGCCGGCGGTGCTTTTGCTAACACATATAAGGGCATGTAGTTGACACTGAAACCCCGCGGTGACATTTGTACAGCAGCCCACTCAAATGCCACCTTCTATAGGTCAACCAGCATCATCCACACCTTCACATAAACAGCCATTCCAAAATAAGACCCTCGCATTCTGGGTGTGTCACGTGCACACACACACACACCGCACACACACACAAACAAGGCGCGCAGAGTTTACAACATAACAGTTTTATATTTCAATGTGTATGGCAGATCCTTAAAAGAAACAGAACGAGAGAAGAAAGTATAAATACAATTCCTTCAATCTCTATGTAAGTGGGCAAGAATCACACACAACTAAGGATGCACTACAAAAAGATACATCGGCATGTACTCTTAGACATCCACTTCTTTCCAATCTGCTTTGTTATCTAAGTGTTGACCATGGACTGCTGCTGCTAATGTAGATGTGCTTCAGTCTGTATGGTATGTGTTTGTATTCACTGTCTGTTCTTTTAACTGAACAATAACATATTTTAAGATAAAAAAAGATGTCGGCATATCTCCCTTTGTATTCCCCGGTGCAATATCAGGCAGATCACTTTCCTTGACTGAAACAGATACTCCTCCACCCACTGACAATTACAACATGTGCACTCATCACTGTTAGCTTCATGCCGCTCACAGCACATCTCCTCCCTGTTCTGTTCATGCTGCCATTGGACACTGGACTTATCTATTCTATAGCAACAATATTACCTTATGTTATGTCATCGTCACCTTCATCTTTGCAAACTATGTCTAACTGTATAATAATAATACACTCAACCAGTGGCGTTCCCAGGACATTGTGACTGGGGTGGCCAAGGTGGGACACAGACTTATGGGGTGGCCATTGCAAACCCTGAATAAATGGCATGTGATATGCATTAATACCAATGCAAAGATTATTTATAATCCCAATTCAAATTGGTATCCTAAATCATGTTTGTCTGAAAACTAAGTTGAAAGTGTTTTATTTCTTGTATTTTGTAATTTATTGCCATCTGATTTTTTCCTCTCGTTTTTCTGCTCAGCCAAAGAAAAAGAGAAAAAGGGAGAGAACTAACGCCAAGTTTAAAGTAAGTATAGGCCTACATTCAGTGCTTTTGTGCAACCCATGAGCCTCATTCTTAAGATGCTGTTGAGTTCAAGGTGTCTCCTTACTGTAGATGTTAGAGGGCTGCATACAGAACATATGAATAGTACAGTATCCTATTGAGACGCACTAAAAATAATTCCTTTAAAAAAAATGTAGGCCTATGTGTGTAGCCTCAATTTCCCAAGAGGAAACCAGTCAATAATCAAAATGGAGCGGCATACTTGTATGGTAATAGCCTAAAGTAAATAGGCGAAATGATGAGTCGTGACATCATTACCGTCACAGCCTCCGGGATGCAGCCGGGCGCACGTAGGCATGCCCCTCTGCGTCACATTCATATTACTACGACATGACAAACTTTCAGCGTCCGTTGCGTCACACACACACACGCACACAGACTCCACCGCCCACGAACCAGGAAACACGCACTGACATCTCCTCCACCAACTTTACCTCTGTGTTCGTCTTTGAGTCTCACTGGGCGTAAAGCCGTATCCTTCCGCCTTTTTTACGATTAGACATTAAACAAAAATACATAGCCTATGACCGTTTTATCCAGAATGTTTAACCTCGCTTTACCTAAGAGAGCCGGCTTCCTGTTATCCTATGCTATTATGGCCGCTTTAGAAACAGTAGCCGTCTGCGGCATAGACATAATAAATTATAATGTCTATGGTCTGCGGAGCTCATTGTGCCGTGAACGTGCCACGAACAGATGAGGATAACGGTGCGTGCGGACAAGCCCCAGTGGCCTGCCTACGTGAGGAGAGAGGCGTGGGCACACGCTCATTCAGAGAGATGCTTGATCTGACCAGCTCCACTAAGAATAACAGTGTTACAGCGATAATAACATTCAGCTTTGAAAAGAAAAAAACCCTATATCCACAGGCTATTTAACACAATTCCAATAATGGCAATTCACAAGCATCCTTTGTATGTCTTCTTCACCTTGATACACTGACATTCAGCCCATTCTGCCTACCTGTTGAACAACACGAAGTGGCATAACACGGGAAATGACCTACCTTAGGCTATATAAGTTAACTGATCCACATTAATAAGGCTGCATATAAAAAAAAGAATAGGAAAGTGATGTGCCGATATCCTACCTGCTGAGATGCGGTCTCTCTCCTCCAGAAGCGCTTTTACACAGGCTACACCGCGTGTGCGCGCTTCCGTCTCTGTCTATATAACACGGCAGACAGGAAACTATGCCGCGCTTCTCCACAACTCCGCCCACCCCCCCACCCCCCTCTGCAACACACACACACTCACTACCGCACGTGCACCATCTTCTGACCTTTTATTATACTATATATGCTTCTGACCTGCATTTTCTCGAAACAATTACATAAACAACAACAATAACAACGAATAAACAAATCAAATTGGTTGTCACAATCGTTATATCTTGGAACCAGATGGCGCTGTCTGTGAAATTTTGGTATGTAAACATCCAGAATTGGGATCAGAGGTCACCTACATATAGTCTTCCTTGGAGTTAGACTGCTGAATTTGAGGTGAGAGGACTGTTTGTGCTTTTCATGTCAAATTGAAAATATTTAGCTCCTCAGTATTTTTCTTCTAGGGCTTTACACAATGGGTTTATAACAAAACACTTGTTACCCATACAAAGTGTGAAGGGTAAACTATAGTTTAGATTGTGGTTAACAAGCTAATTAGTTGTCAGATGGTTGTTGGCCTAGCCTGGAATTCCAGACCCTGATATCTTGAACGATAGAGGGTCTGGCCACGATCGATATTAATTTCCAACTCAAGGGGCGGCTCCTACTCCTGCATTTCAAATGCCACTGCACGCAGTTGGATAGCACTACAACCAATCAGAGCGATGCACAAGGTGACGTTTTAAGTCCCGTTCGTTTAGCAAACAGACTGTTAAATTAAACCTTTGCCGTGGTCGGTCGGCAAAACAGAACATTCCACTTAGGCCTACTTGCTAATGAAAGATTTGAGTGCTGTCTTCCAAATCGTAAAGGGTCGAGGCCAAAGCAGTCTCAAACTCACACAACCATAGATATTTATAATGTCTATGCACACAACATATCTGCAGCCATCTTTGATGTTTACTATCACGGCTTACACTGTCGTCATCCGGTTACGTCCGCCCCAGAGCACCATACAAAGGGCTCTGGCGCGCCCATATTAGATAGAACCAATTGAAACGTGAGTCGGGATTTCTCGACTTTTTGATAAAGCTTCAATGGAGAGTGTCCAGACCAACAGGCGCAGCAAATTTAATTTGCCAGCACCTAGTGGCAGGTAGCCTGGCATTCTCAGGAATGCCAGGCTATTGTTGGCCTTGATTCTAGCAAGAAATTCAAGTTGGGGTTGGTTGTCACTTTTTTGGGGCGGTTGGTTGTCACATGTTATCCAAAGGCTGCAGCCAGAAAAGGAACCCAACAACGAAATAAATTGTCAAGCTGTATCATCACTGACACCCCAGAGAAGGAGAGAATATAGCAGGAAAAGGCAGCTAGCATGCAAATGAAAAAAGGACAACAAAATCAAAACAACCCAGTGCATCCCAAACTAGACCAGCTGCCAAGGTAAGTTATGTAGGACTATTTGTCAACTTGACAATGCAATTCAACTTTCAAATTTAGTTCTGCTTTCTTGCCTTCTTTTTAAGATTATTCCCATTGTGACAAACGACCCCTTACACATTACAATAAGATAGAAAAAGTGAGGGGTACACATTTCAAGCCAACACCTTAAGCTTCAATTTAATGTAGGAATGACTATTGAAAGATGCTTAGGTGATTAGCAATTCTCACTGGAGTAATAAGTGTGCCTACTTACCCCGTTCTCCCCTACTTTCTCAATAACATCATATGACTAACTCGAGTTTATTGGGGAACTTCGGCTCTGCTGGCTCCCAGAGTGTTAGCGCTCCATTATAATAACTTCGGCATTAGGCCTATAAGCTTATTAATATAAGCGTATTACTCATTCACTGGCGTTTCCTGGTTTTAATCACGATAGTAGTAAACAAAAAGTAGAACAAAGCAGGCAGTGTCAAAAAGCCTCCATTCCAAAGTTTCACTAGTGTGTAGTTGGAGTGGGAACCTTCATTTATTATGTAGCTGGGGAACAATTTGATAGACGTACGGTTACCGTGGTAATAGTTTGTATCGAACAGGAACGAACGAGCCAAGTGTCGGATTGAGCTCGTGGGAATCGAGCTAAGCGTTCAAACCTATTAGTTTGGTCACTGCCATATTTATTTATACATGTGTACATCCATATACATATATGGGTCACTGCCTGTTGCCTAGACTGTGAAGTTTTGACGCTCACGAGCCCAAATGCTTGCCGAACCTCGTCGCGCGCTACTAAAGCTAATGTGTCATGGTAGGTGATTTAATGTGAAAAGATGTGTGTGTGTGTGTGTGTGTGTGTGTGTGTGTGTGTGTGTGTGTGTGTGTGTGTGTGTTTGTGTTGTCAGTGACAACACACAAACACATTGTCAGTAATTGTCCCAACACGGTTGAATACAGTGAAGTAAGTTGTGACTACAACCCAGTATTCTACACAACACAAACAATAGGCATAGTAAATCCATTCATGTTTGGACTAGTGGAGGCGTTCATGCGGTCTCATTTATTTTGTCTCATGTATAAGTAGCCTATGGATTTCTCTCATAAGCCAACATTATTTTCTAATTGAGCTACTGAAAAGAAAATGTGTGAATTGAAGAAGGGTGAGAATCATATACATCATATTCATCATAATGAATGATTGCTCTTTCTAGGTGTATCCCAGCTGTAGCATGCAGTCAGATGGGCACAGTGGACTGAGGGACCTGGAGGCTGAGCTGGCCAGTAAAGAGAGAGAGTGTAAGGAGCTCCAGGCTGCCAGGCTCCATCACCTGGAGAGCTGCCTCACACAGGCCCAGGAGGAGAGCTCCAAACTCAGGTAGGCCCACCTCCATGTGTCCACCTCACACCAGGTTTGGGATGTATTAAAGGTGAAGTAAGCGGTTTAGTTAATTTAAGTGTAAAATCGCTCTTTATTCATACAGTGATCACTTACATAATGTGCACGTTTCATAAAGCCGTCTCTCAGTCAGCTGCTCTGCATGTAATCAGCAAATAAACTTTTTGTCGGATCCCGAAATTAATATCCAATCACATGAGAGAACGCTGGGGGCGCCCTTAGCTCAGTTGGTAGGGCGTCCCCCCCATGGGCCTCGGCCAGCAGCGGACCGCGGGTTCGATTCCAGCCTGTGGTCGTTCTCTGCGTGTCACTCCCCTCTCTGCCCCATTTCAACTCTGTCTCTACACTGTCAATAAAGCATAAAAATGCCAAAAAATATCTTAAAAAAAACAAACAAACAAGAGAGAACGCTACAAACCAACACCCGTCTCACTCATGGTCTCACTGCCGGTGCACGCCAGAGGACATATGGGTGAATGTTTATGCGCCTACAATGGCGGAGCAGGTAAAAATCCTTCCCAATGTCTGTTTTGATGGTTTTTTATCATGTTTTATCACACTTATGGATCTGAGATGATTCTAGATAACTCACTTTTTGAAGACCGCAGTGCATTAATGTGGTGACGTAGGGACGAGCAAGGGGACTGCTAACTGCAGTAGCTGACAGGAAGTTAGCTAAAATAACCATTCCGCTTACAGCACCTTTTTAGGTATTACCATACTGGGGACAATTAAAAATAGCAACAGTATCCCTTATTTACCGTGGATACCACCATAAAAAATACCTGGTGCATGTGTGTCGTTCTCCAGCAGCAGTTTGAAGATGCTTTGAAAGTGATGACAAAACTCCTGTTAATAATGTAGGTCTTATTTGTCAATTAAAGAACCGGTCAAAAAATAAGCTTAAAATACCTTACATGTAGATGACATGCGTTATTTTCCCTCGTTTAGAACGTAGATTGTGATGTGTTCAAGTGCTGTCCGTAAAAATGAGTATTTAGCAGAGGTAACTTTTACATTAAATTACATTACATTACATGTCATTTAGCAGACACTTTTATCCAAAGCGACATACAACTAGAGCACACATTCATACACTGATAGCAGCAGCTACCACGCATGGTGCAAGCTAACTATTGGGGGCAATTTAGAGTTCAGTGTCTTTCCCAGGGACACTTGGACATGGCGGGGAGA
Source organism: Hyperoplus immaculatus (assembly GCA_949357725.1). Taxonomy (NCBI): domain Eukaryota; kingdom Metazoa; phylum Chordata; class Actinopteri; order Uranoscopiformes; family Ammodytidae; genus Hyperoplus; species Hyperoplus immaculatus. Next base: position 3,911,099 of record OX442366.1, read on the forward strand.
CGAGGGATCGAACCACCGACCCTGCATTGAGCTACAGCCCCCTTCATAGTGATTAGTTGGTATATAACCTTCATTCATGACCGACGGATACTATTTCAAATAGTATACAGCTCTGGAAAAAATAAAGAGACCAGTCTGGATTTGTCTTATGTCTTCATTGGAAATGCTCTTGATGACAATATTTTTTGTGGGGAATTTGGTAGAAATGTTGTCAGTAGTTTATAGAATAAAACCAAATGTTAACATATATATATAAATAGTAAAAAGAGAGACACTGAATATTTGGAGTGGTCTCTTAATTTTTTCCAGACCTGTATAATCGTTCTATTTATTGTCATCTTTGTTAGAAAGTATACTGGCTTGGTAGAAGAAACACACAGTGAGCCCTGGAAAATGTTGATTATATGCTTTGAGAATGATGCTGCTTGAGGGTCCTGTGTCTCTTTGACTGTTAAGCCGAACGTCTGTTTGCCTGATATGAGTTAACAGTAGCTTATATTTAAACAACACAATATACATCCCTCTGCCACAAGTATAGCCCCGATTATTATATCAGTGTTTGTGTGTCGGTAAAAGATAATCGTTTGAGAAGCTTCCTGGATTATCCCTCAATGTCACACAGTGGCCTGCAAACAGGATTAGAACTTAATCTTCTTATTAAATTGTCATTCACATGGTAAATAAAGTTGTAACCATTTTGCAAAGTAAAACCAGCCTTTATCAGAAGTGTCAAATGTTACCTGCATAGTGCATACATTTGTTCACGGACACACTCATTCAGTACATATCTAGAAATAGCACAAATAATGGATCTTATATTGTTGGTTCAAATAATAAGAGGTTAACGGTGTAACAATATTCAAAGTAATCCTCTGAGACTTTCCATGTTAATTTTACTTTATATATACGTAAAGGGTGTTACTGCAACAAAAGTAATACAAGCTCTGAACACTAGAGTGCAAATGTCTCCCTTGTGAAAGCATTTAGAATTGATTTCTCCCAAACACCTTCATAGGTAGAATATTGAGTGAACGGAACATTGAATTGCTGTCGGGTATAAAGGTAAAAGGAAATCCATGCATGCAGGAGAGAGATAATGAAACGGAGTGAAGTCAGACCCTTAAAGGGAAAATTTGCCGATTTTCAACCTTAACTCATCTACCATAATATCCTTTGGGTTGCATTATATCCCCGTGTATTTTTTCAACATCGTCCGTTTCGCGGGGACCGAGCTTCAAAAATCCATTCACCGGTGACGTTTCTATGGCGTTTCTGGTTCAAGGAAGAGCTTGTGCAGACTACAGACTCTTGGAGCCGAGCTCACCAACCCCCCTCCCTGTGAATCCAGGGGGCGGGCTCTAAAAGCACGTGGGAACCAAAACAAACCGTCTGTCCATGCCCATGGTCCGTGTCAGTTTACTTGTATCATTTCCTGCATTGAAAATTGCATCTTTTCACACGAGCACAGACGATATCATGGATGAGGATACCTTAAAAAGTGTTTTGGCTGACTGGAATGAACCAGCATGGTATTTAGTTGGGCCAGAGAAGCCTACACCGCTGAAGAAATTCAGCTAGGAAATACAGTATGCAGAGAGGCCGAGGCTGCAGCTGTTTTAGCCTTGGTTAGGGTTAGCCTTGTAAGACAATACAACTGGACCACCACTAGAAACCGAGGGGCATTTTCAATATCCCAAAAATAATTTGGAAAAGACAACAAATACCAGCAAGACCAGGAGGGCAGATGATCATTGAGTGAGTAACATTATTTTTTTCTAGCATGTTGTAACGTTATCTTTGTCAAATTGTGTTGTCTGAGCCATTGCACTGATGTTGCACTTCGTAGCATGTCTATAGCACTTTTCAGAAGAACCCTTTACAACAGGTCAAATAAAATGACCAGTCTTTTGTTCTTACATTGGCTGCTATTGTTACATTATAGTTTTGTGGAGAGTAACCACTTGTTTTGTGTTTTACTATCTATTTCGACCTCCCTCAGACCGTCACTACGGTCTAAACCGTGAATGATACCCTCCATTCTACCTATCTTTCGAGACCATAATATCAACAGAGTCGTATGACCGACCTTTAGAGGCGGGGCTCGGAGTGCATTTAGTATCCGGGGGAGCACGCCTCTTCCTCCTTGCCTTTCTTGCCTCATCTGAGAGACCGGTAAGTTGTGTTTGAAAATTTGGGAAGCTAGTAATCCGTCACATTATTGTGCAGGTGTCTTGTGTCCCTGAGGATTGTTAAACTGGTTTCCCTGTGATTACAGGTTGTAACTATTGGCGCACCGAAAGGTCTCCAGTAGTTTTGTAGCACATGGTGTTTGATTGTTGTTGATTGTTAACACCTGTTGCTTCTCCCCTTAGCCTGCAAGGAAAAAGCAGTGTTGGGGCGAAATACACTTTTGGTTAAATACTAAGAATAAGTACAATAAACAAAGCCTTGCCTGCCGGCGTTAGAAGTGCTTTATTTATATATTTTCCTCGTACGTCCCAAGAGTGGTGATTCGTACTATTTCAGAGTTGATTTTGATTTTGATGGTCAACTTAAATTTCCCTGAAAGCGGTTTTCCCCTTAGCCTGCAAGGAAAAATCAGTGTTGGGGTGAGATACACTTTTCTTAAACTCTAAGAATAAGTGCAACAAACAAAGCCTGAAGGTCTGCAGTAGTTTTGTAGCACATGGTGCTTGATTGTTGTTGATTGTTAAAACATGTTGCCTTTCCCCTTAGCCTGAAGGAGAAAAAGCAGTGTTGGGTGAGAATACACCTTTGTGTTAAATACTAAGAAAAGAGCAAGTATAACAAACGAATCAATCAGTTAAATTAAGCCTAATTGAAAAGGTAAGAAATAAATGATGAAAAGCACCTCTGCCTTCGGCATTAGAAGGTTGCTTTATTTCTATATCTTCCTTGTATGTCTCATACAACAAGAAGAAGTTTGTTGTAGGAGTAGTTTCAAGCACTACAATTTCCACAAGGCTACAGTAACAAGATAAAATGTTTCCTAGTGACACTACAACATTTTATTCCATAGCAGACAAAGTACAGTCACATGGTGACGCGTACTATTTCATAGTTGATTTTGATCTTATTGGTAGTCAACTTAATTTTCCCTAAAACGGGTTTCTTTAGTTATTCCCCTAAGAGGCTGTTAATCAACTTGAGGGTTCCCTTAACCTCTGTGCGCAGAAGGTCGGGTTCCCTTAGTTGTCCCCCATTGTACGTCCGCATGCATACTGTGGGCGAATTTGATTCAATAGAAGGAATAGGAGAAAGAGAAAAAGCAGCTAAACTAAGAGGCTGTTAATCAACTTAAAGGTTCCCTTAACCTCTGTGCGCAGAAGGTCGGGTTCCTTTAGTTTTCCCCCAGTGTACGTCTGCGTACACATTGGGGTGAATTTGGGCATTATGGTCCCCCATGCTTGGGCAGGGCTCACCTCTTGGAGGATGTGGAGTCCCCATGCCTAGCTGCATTGGACCTACCGCTGGACGAGAGGTCTCGGAGGGCTTGGTTAGGAGAACACCTCCCCCCCCCCGCCGCTACGGCAGGTGCTCCTTCTCCCACCGATGGTAGGATACAGGACCGCCACTCTAAGAGCAGCCATTCACGCAAATGCCAACGTGAGCATTCCCATGGCCGTAGTAAAAAACGAGCCTCTAGTGGGGCTCTGCAGTGAAGCTCGCTCTCAGAGTGCAGCTTTCTCTGAGGCTCATACCTCTGGTCGAGCATCCCCCGCACATATGTCATTGTGCCAGGAGCCAGAAGCCAACCACCGGACTCTATATCCCTCTATGCCCGGGGTTCCCTTTTCGCAGAGGAGGGACAACCGGAGTTTGCTGCAGGACCATACGGCCTCAGCTCAAACCCACCCAGGGGGATCTGCTTCTGCAGATTGCTCAGAAGAGCCGGGTCAAGATTGTGTGCTCTCAAGGGTCCTGAGTGCTGCCAAGATCCTGGGACTTGAGACTCCAGTGGAAGTCCCAAGTCAGACAGAGGGGGTCTGGGCTGGCATTCTACAACCCCGTCCCTCAGTGGCTATTCCGGCAGCAGAAGTTTACTGCAAAATGCTGAAAGAAACAGTGCTCCTAGCCAAGCACCTCAGTTTAATGCAGGCTGCAAGAGGATGGCTAAGGCACGGTACCCGTCGGAGACAGGACTGGGTGATATGCCTCCGTTGGAGAAGGAGATGGCAGCCTTAACCTCTCTCAGCCCAGAGAAGGTCACAGCTGACCCACGGTGTCCACGAAAGGAGTGCGACAAGACGGACCGCTTGGTTTGCAGGACCTACAATGCAGCTGCGCGTGCAGCCTGTGCATGGAATGCCCTGGCTATCCTACAGGCAGATATCAGGAAAACTGTTAGCACAGTTGACCGTGACACCAGGAACTTGGTAGATGCGGCCTTGTCCACCCATTTCCAGCTCACCCGGGATGTGGGGGCGGCTATGTCGTCAGCCATGATGTCCCGCAGGCAGATCTGGCTGGCTTAAACGAACCTCCCAGCGAGTATTAAGAGCGAGCTCACCAATATGCCAGTGAAGCCGGGCTCAATGTTTCATTCAGACTAAGAAAACCCAGAATGTGCTGAGGAAGGCTGAACAAACTGTACGTACCAGGGAGAGTGTGTGACGCACGTTCACTCACCCTGGGAGGACGGGGCAGCGACCTACTGGCCGGCAGCAACCATATCAGACTGCTGAGGGCCGTCAAGGGCCTTGGATGCGTGACAGACACCAAAACCCAGATAGCCAAGGCAACGGCATTGATGCCGTAAGGCCGTGGGAGCAGGGGTTTCAGTTGCATGAAACTTTTACCCTTCAAGATGCTGCAGACAGGACACATCCTGTAGTCAAAAGAGATAAAGCAGTGGTTCACCACCATCGATCTCAAGGACGCTAGTTTTCACATCCCTATTTGTCAGGAACATTGAAAGTTCCTTCCCTTTGCCCTTTGGGGGCATGCTTACAAGTCAAAGGCCTCCCATTTGGCCTCTCATTGCTCCCAGAGTATTTACCAGGGTGGTAGCAGCTGCCTTGATGCCCCTACAGGGGGGCAGACTCTTGATTATTCCATACCTGGACGACTTCCTAGTCTGCGGTCCGTCTCACCAGCAGGTTGTGCAGGACACAGGAACAGTCCTGTCCCACATTCAGTCTCTGGGCTTCCAGGTCAACTTGAGGAAGAGCAACCTCCAGCCAAGGCAGGAGACAGTCTTCCTAGGACCTTGTCTGAACTCCCTCACAATGAGGGTGTCACTCATCCCTCAGAGAGTGGCGAAACTTCTTGCTACCCGGCGCTACTTTTGCCTTGGCAGGCGCCTAGTACTAATCTACCTTTAGAGATCGCTGGGGTCGATCTCGGAGGCGGTGGTGGTAATCCCGTTGGGCCTCCTAAGGGCTTGACCCCTACATGGGGGCTAAATGCTTTCAGCTAGAGCTGCAACGATTAATCGATGAATCGATTATTAATCGATTATTAAAATAATCGCCAACTATTTTGATAATCGATTAATCGTCTTGAGTAATTTTTTAATAAAAAATGTCCAAATTCTCTGATTTCAGCTTCTCAAATGTGTATTTTTTCTGGTTTCTTTAATCCCATTATGACAGTAAACTGAAATATCCGTGTGTGTTGGACATTACAATACATTTGAGGACGTCAACATGGGCTTTGGAAAATGTATCAACATTTTTCACCATTTTCAGACATTTTACGGACCAAAACACTAAACGATTAATAATCGATTAATCGAGAAAATAATCGACAGATTAATCGATTATCAGAATAATCGTTAGTTGCAGCCCTACTTTCAGCCTTAACCGACATCCACACCGGGACAGGCATTTAAGGCTCCGGATAACACAGTCATGTCTTGAGCCCTGTGCCCATGGTGGGACAGCAGGATGCTTACACAGAGAGGCCCTTTGGTCAACCCGCCCTCGAGGCGAACCCTAGTTTCTACGGACGCTTCCCAGACAGGCTGGGGAGCAGTCTGGGAAGGCATAACCGAAGAGGGGTCTCGGGGGGCCTCATTTGGACACATAACATATCAATGTGCTGGAGCTGAGGATAGTTTATTTGGTCCTCAAGGCTCTTATTTCCATCAAACATGGCAGGCACGTTTTTGTGGCGAGCATGTCAGCCCACTTTGAACGTTCCAAGTGGATCTCTTTGCATCCAGGGAGACAACCCCTTGCCAGAGGCGGTTCCCCCCTGATACAACCGGGCAGACCTTTTGGCCTGGATGCACTTTCTCTAGGGTGGCCGGAAGGGTTGTGTTACACTTTCCCTCCACTTTCATTGATACTTAAGGTGCTGAACAGGATTGCACAGAGGTGCTACAAGGCCCTGTGAGTGGCCCTACGCTGGCCAGGGAGATGTGGGTTCCCAGCCCTCTTCCGCCCTGTTCATGGTCAACCCTTGCCTCACAGGGCAGACCTTCTCTCTGCCAAACACGGCTGTAATGCAGTTATGGGCCTGGCCCCTCCTCAGTCCATCTCTAGAGCAGTATCTGAGCAAGGCCATCCTAGAGACGATAAAAGTTCCAGGGCACCTTCCACACGAGCCAATTACCAAACAAAGTTGGAAGTTTTCTCGTCATGGTGCAAAAATAGGGAGTTGACCCTGTCACCTGCCCGGTGGCTTTCAGTTGTTTAAAAGATGCATGTAATTTTACTGCATATAAGGTTGCAGACTGGGACTGATCGTTGTCATTCTGTCATCCTCAATCATTGAGATAAAAGCCTGACCCTTTTCTGCGGAAAAGAGACTTGACTTTGTTTCTTTGTCTTCTTGAATTGAATAACTTGACTCTGATGAGTTCAGTTCATTTATCACAAGGGTAACTGTGTTTTACCACCTTCATAGTGCTCTTATTTCTGTAGGTCAATAGCCTATAACACCGGAGGTCGTGCTGAATATCAGCTGTGATTATTTTCGGCATTCGGCCCGCTGCATGTGATATCGCTTAATTATTAGTCTGCCATTGTCATCAATAAAATAACTTAGGCCCTACTGTAATGACTTACATTCAGGTGTTGGATGAACTGACCGATGACCATCTGGTTTTGTACGCGGACCACTTGAAGGCCGTCAAGGCTGATATGGAGGTCCGCTTCAGCGATCTGGACCAGTTGGCCGTTCCCGATTGGGTGATGGAGCCGCTCCAACACGACGCAGCCAGCAGCGAGGAAGAGAGCCTCATTGACCTCCAGAATGACGCTGAGGCGATGGCCACGTTTCGCACCTCTGGTTGGCGAGCATTGTGGATAGCACACGGACAGCGTTTCCCTCTGTTGTGGGAGAGAGTCCACCTTCTCCTCCTCGCTTTCCCCACGTCCTATCTCGTTGAGCAGGGATTCAGCCAAGCACTGCACATGCAGTCAAAATATCGCAACCGTCTCAACCTGGTCAGCTCTGGTGCTCTTCGATTGAAATTGACGTCTCAGTGTCCCAACGTCAAGGCGCTGGCAGCGGGCCACCAACCGCAGGGCTCTCACTAATTTATTATCCAGCTGCTCTGAGCATCTTCACAAAATGACTTAAATAGGCCTAATTAGGCCTCGTGCACGTTCTGTTTCGTGATTGGTTGAACAGTTAACGGTTCTTCACCTCATAATTAATACAATGTGCATGCTGTTCACGTGATGTGCACCTGTTTTTTTCCATTATAAAATGACACATGTTGTTACCTACGTTCAATGTTTCTATTGATTAAAAAGAAAAAATAGATTACAACCAATGCTGATAGTGTTTTTTCTTTTTATGCAACCAGCCACCTGACAGTGGGTTAAATCTGCCTATCATAGAACAGGCTCATATTGGGATTTTTTTTAATAATTCTTATAAGAAACCAAAACAGCACAGAAAATATGTTTTATTGTTGATAGAGGATGTAGCCAAAATATATTCTTAATTGTGTGTGTGTGTGTGTGTGTGTTTGTGTTTTTTTTTTTTGGGGGGGGGGGGCGCTAGAGTATCTCGGTAAGGTTAGGGGGGCGTTTGCTCAAAAAAGGTTGAGAACCACTGCTCTATCTCAATGACATTTGTTCCAACTGGGTCATAAAAAGCCAATTTGAGAGTGAGACTGAGTAATGACGTCTTTAGTTTTGTGTGTTTGAATGTTAGGCATCTAGAGAATATGCCATGCTATCTTATATGTGATGGCAGCAGAGGCGGGAGCCCTTGTGGCGTCATGTGGTAGCTCTTTGAGCTGTTGTTTATGGCTGTTGAATGAGAGGAGAGGGGATATGGATTATTTGTTGAAACATCGATCCGCGCAGTGTAGCAGTATGACAGTGTATCATTAATCCAGCTCACCTTCTTTCTCTTTGAAGAGCAAATTCTAATTATTTGCAAGAATGGAATTTGAATTGTGAGTTACGAAATGTTATTCTTATTTTTTTTTAAATGTAGATAAAGAAACCTTTTTTAGTGAACACCACTTACTATATTGCCCCGACTGAAATATCTCAACTACTATTGGATAGATTGCCATAAATTTTGTAGACATTCATGGCTCCCAGGCTTCGAGTGAAATGGGTCGATAACTATTTGGGTGGATTACCCTGAAATTTAGAGCAGACTATAATGCCCCACCCAGGATGAATCGTAATAACTTTGGCAATCCCCAGACTTTTTATGGAGTAATTTTATTAGGACTAAATTAGAACTTGTCCGATACTTTTGTTTCGACGGTATACAAAACTCATTTTCAGAAGTCTCAGCTGTAGTTTGGGATGTTTGCTAAATAGAGATGGTTGCATAAATACAAAACATGGTAAACTTGAAAACATCTGCACCTGCTAACATTGGCAGTATAGCATTGTCTTTTGGACTATTTTTGCCAATGATCACTTGCCATGCTTAAATTGTGAAGAAGTCTATCAATTATTGTAAAGTGACAAGGTGTTCATTTATACTTTCTGACTCCGAGCCTTGAACTAGGGATTCAACTCTATTTCCACAGGCATATTTCTTATCTTCTTCTGCTTACAGTGGCAAATTCACCTCTCAGCATGATACTGAGGGATCCATGCATAGCTAATGCGCGGCGGTAAATTACATTAATTGTTTTAAACCCTGACATATCATCACAATTATACCTGTCTCAGCAGTGCTGGCAAAGGTATTATTGATCAACATGCTCACTGGTTAAATGATATCCTTCTGCAGCCGGAAAGGTGGGGAGCAGAGAGAGAGAGAGAGAGATATGAACAGATTTTTCAACCTTGTCCATTCAACTGTAATAAACTTCTCCCTTTCTCTCATGGCGGCTCTGGTTTGCCACCTTGTTCACTTTATCAAACTGACACGATACACAGCTCACTGTCAGTTCCATGCAGGCCCGATTCTAGAAAGTCAGACTTGGGTGGGCCTGTAGAAATTTTAGATGGGCACACTTTTCAGGGAGGCCGAAGATGCGAGCGCGCGTAGAGATGCATGAAATTTTTTGCCCTTGTAAGATCTCTGCGTCTGCTTTTTGGCACATTTACTGTGAATTGTGTAGAACACAATATGCAAATAAACTTTGAGTGTTGCTGTGTGGGAGATTTGATTCTTGCATGTTTTTTTTCCAAAATGTTTATGAATAACATATAATATACATTATATTTTTCTTAATCGCAGTATTAACTGTAGGCAGCCTGAGCTGATTGCAGAGAAAGCTTTGGGACTGGGCAACCTGGATGGTGGTAGTCCAGAGCTATATACTATACACACTACTTTCCACTATTGCCTCTGATGTCCAGCTGGGTGAAAATAGTAGCTAGCCGAGGTCAAGACCCTGCTAGAGGGGTCCGGGGGTATGCCCCCCCGGGAGTTTTTTTTTTACCTTTTTAAAGTGTAATGCATGAATCTGGTGCACTTTGAGAGGAAGATTAAGAGGCTAAATCTGAGGAATTTTGTGTGAACACAAATAATTTGGAGACACTGGGTCGGATGAATTAGAAGCTATTGAAGAAAGACACATGGATTTTCCATAGAAATATACATTTGAAATAAAATATTATGCAGGGTCCTCTGGGATGGGCTTGGTGCTCTTTTCTTTTACGGGACATATTTTTCTGTAATATAATGAATTAATTTAAATGCAGTGAGAGGAACGAAGCAGAATAACTCTGTTGTCCAGTTATCTTTTTTTCCACAGACGAGGCTGAAATAGGCTATAGACTACAGTATACACAGTGCATGGGCAACTGAGGGCAGCCCCATTTTCAAATATTTTTAAATAAACTCAATACACACTGTGCATGCCATGGACTTGAATGTGACGTGATCAGTTAACCTCGGATTACCTCCCAGATGAACTGATTCAATTGTATTCCTTTTATTGTATGATAATTTACATTTACATAATATGATGTTGATATCAAACACACAAACTAAAAAAAAAAATTGGGGGGGGCCCCCCTGGCAGTCGGGACCCTAAGCAACTGCTCATTTCGCTTATGTCTCGGGCCGGCTCTGCTGACCAGTGACCACTATAAGCGGGTGGGTAACTTGGAGGCAGGCTGTCCTGCCCACCCAATAATACAATTAGAAGAATGGTATATTCTTTAGTATTAATTAATTGTCTGAATTTTATTTGACATTTTCTTGGACAGCGAACGAACAGGTCCGTCCGATAGTGGGTCTGGACTTCCACCTAAAAAAAAAAAAAAAAAAAAAAAAAAAAAATATTATTTTTTTTGGTTGGGTGGGCACAGCCCACATTTGGGTGGGCACGGCCCACCCTGGCCCCTGGCTACCGCCGGCCCTGGTTCCATGTCTTAAAGGATTACTTCACCGATACAGAACCTGCTTTCCATCATTATAAAATGGCTATTATAATATAAGGAAAGAGGTTTGTCTTGACTCAGTCTTCCCTTGGCCCAGCTGTCCTGATATTCCACACCCCACATTTAGGATGATACTGTCGAGACATAAGTTTCACTCATCAAGGGTACCTCCTTGATGAGTGAAACTTATGTCTCGACACTGATTGAGTAACATAGTAAAGATAGTAATGTTTCTATCTATGAAAGCCTCAACAGCCCTTGTATTTTATCCAAATTGTTCGCCTGGCAGCCCTCAAAACATATCGAGTTTTACGACGCTTTCCAGGATCATAACATAAACTAACATATATTGGTGGATTATATTTAAGGTTTTAAGGTATGCACAGTTACTGAAACAGTTCAATAATAAAATATTTTCTTTCATGTCTTGCCTTGGTTACTCTATCTGTGAACTTCTGCTTTTTTCTCTTCACTCTAATCTTCTTCGTCACCTCTGCTACACTGTCAAAGATCTTTTTATTAATATAATTCTCTCATCTTTTTTTGTGTTCTTTCCTTTAGCCTACCAGTCCTTGGAAGCTGTTCTTTAAATATAATTCTCTTGTACAATCCATAACCTTAAAATCACAAAAAATTTCCACAAGGATGAGAGGTTAAGTCACCCCTCTGTCCCAAGTCTGTAGTTTCTGAGGGATCCTGTCCTATCTATTTTATCGCTAAAGTCTTTCTGTTTATTACGGCATAAAAGTTAGTTCAAACAGATTTCCCTTTTATTGAACTGCATGAGTGCTTTTGAACCACTTTTATTATTCCCCATTGGAAGTCATTTCCAGCAATACGACTTTGATGAACCCACTCCCCCCTACCTGGCCAGCATGCGCACCAACAGAAATATTCCAAGGAGGACACATTCATGCATTTCTAACAAGCCAAATGTCCAGTCATCTTACTCAGACGATGTTGAAGATCAAAATAGAGCTAAAAAGACAATGAAAATTAGAATTAGATTCCTCAGGTGTCTGCAAACAAGACTCTGTTGTGCGCGAGACTTCAGCCTAATATTGGAAGGTAACACCTTACACCGGGGTATCATTTGGGGAAGGTTTAAAGGTATTAAAAATGGATACTGCCCAACCCTACCTCACACCTCCACACCACCTTTATGTCCACCTCACAACACTATACCTCAGAACTTAGCTGGAAACACCCTCATTAAAGGAATAGTTCAACATCTTTTATTTTTTAACGTTTTAATAATGCGACAGTGTTCCTGTAACTGTGCGTGCCTATTTTATGAAGAAAAGGCTAAAGGTCTCTCATCCAGGTTAGCTTAGTTCAAACACTGCTAGTCAAGGGGAGCAGGTCAAAAGATAAACTCTGCAACATCACTAAACGCTCCTGTGTGCTTGTACATGTAGCCGTTTGGTTTGTTGTCATGTTGCAATACAATCAAGCTCGCTATTACTTAGGATATTAAATAAAGTGCATTTCTTTTTGATTCAACGTGTTGTGATGCTTTATTTGTCAGAAAATGCTACCAGCAAATGAAGGAAGATTTCCAGTTCAACCTGAGCATCCTGGAGGAACGAGACAGAGAGCTGGAGAGATATGATGTCATAACCACCAGAGCTGTGACTGTGGAGCACAACAGGTACAAGTCACATGACCCTCTTCAGTACTGACCCTGCGTTCCAATCCCCATACTTCCCTACTATTTAGTATGCCAGAAAAAGATACAGGATGTCCCAATACATGCACGTCAATTGTAGTATGCTGAAAATACATAAATGTCCCACTAACTCCAATAGCATTTTGGAGTATTCGTCTTTATTCTTGACATTTCTTGACATAATGAAAAAAATCTGATTTTTTTCTCTCTCCTGTGGCCCCTAAAACTCTTCTGTACTTTAGTATGTAGTGTAGTAAAAAGAAAAAGTATGTGATTTGGAACGCAGGGATTTTGTGAAACAACTGTGAAAATGCTGCATTTGTTCAATGTGAGTGCAAACTGTGCGTCACATTATATCATAAGAAAATTATAGAGGTGTTGTGCGTGCAGTCGTAGTCAGTCACACAACATTTAAATTAGACAGCAATATGCTGCATTATGCTGCTTCTAGACTTAGGAAATAGATCAAGTAAAAAGATTTATATATTTCACTGTTAGGTGAAGACCAGTGACTTTGATTCTTCATTTCATTCAACCATACAAGAGGACAGGTCCTTGGAATCTACTTTTTATATAATCATCATGCATAGGGCTACTTACTTACTTACTTACTGCCCTTTATGCCTAGTGGCATGTAGGGCAGCAACAAAGGATCTCCACTCCTGTCTGTTTTGGGCGAGCTTTTGGACAGAACTCCAGGTCTGCTTCATGGCTTTCAGTTCTGTCTCCACTGTTCCACGCCAGGTCTCTTTGGGTCGTCCTCTCTTTCTCTTGCCTTCAGGTGTCCAGTGTAGGGCGGTTCTTGTAATGTAATCCTGTTCTTTTCGCATGATGTGTCCAATCCATCTCCACCGCCTTCTTGTAATGATGGTCTCTATACTTTCTTGGTTTGTCCGAGCAAGTAATTGCTGGTTGGAGATGGTGTTAGGCCAGAAGATACATAAGATTATTCTGAGGTTTCTTGTGTAGAATACAGAGATCTTGGAAAGGTCTTTCTCCGTCGTCCTCCAGCATTCAGAGCTGTGTAGTAAGGTGGAGAGAACACAGCTCTGGTATAACTTGAGTTTGGTGTTGATGCTGTACTTCGTGGACTTCCACACATTGTTGATCATTCTGAATGTGTTTCTTGCCTTGTTGAGACGGCTTTTGATGCCATTGCCTGTTCCTCCTTCATATCTTAAAGTGCTTCCCAAATATGAAAACTCTTCTGTTGTGGGTATATTTATTCCATTTATTTGTATAGGTGGAGGGTTTTGTGTGTTTAAGGTCATCACCTCTGTTTTCTTCAGGCTTATGTTCAGTCCTATTTGTTGTGCAAATCTGTTGACACATAGGGCTACTACAGTAGAGCATTTGATCAATCCTGGATTATCAACTATTTATTTCAATAAGATACCGAAAGCTATAGTGCGTACATTTTTAATTTAAATGAATGTCGGTTACATTCGAGCGCCAATGCCAAACGAATTGATACAAAGTTGAGTAAGCCTATCAGTTCCACAACACTCTCTCTGTATTTCTCAGTATGGCAGCGTTTACAAACCGGTGTTGCCCCCTGACACTGGCGCAGGAGCTCAGAAAAATCCCAAGAAGCGGCCAAGAAATGTTTCAGTTGTTGATTTACTGCTAAGAAAAAACCTGGACTTACAGCAGTAGGTATAAAATCCATGTGTCATCACTGAAGGCTTTACCTCATGGAGATGCGGCAACAGTGAAATTCCTCAGGATTCCTCATGGGCTGCAACAGAAGTTACACACTATAGCTTTAATGTAGCTTTATTCTTGTTTATCCTCTCATTCTCATTATTATTCTTATCATCATGATGTAGTTTGTTAGCTTTGTGGAACCAGAGGTCATTGTATTTATCCCGAGTGTAGACACCAGCTGAACAGTAATGGCCTGAGCAGACACAGTGACTGTGGGTCCTTAAAAAGTCACATGAGCAGAACCAACAACACATGTGTTTGGGGCCATGGCTCTCAGAGCAGATGCACGTCGTTCATGTAGCAGTAGCAGCAGCAGCAGCAGCATGAGTAGCAGCAGTTGGCCCACATCATGGCAAAATGTAGATTCAACGAAGTGTGGCTATCCAACAAGGATGAAACCGGCACCCGGCAATTTAAATGAGGCACGGTGTATGATGTGTAAAAAATGTCCTACTACTGAAATACTGTTGTGATTCCAGGCAGGAGGAGCTGAATGGTCTGAGGCTGCAGGTGTCCACGCTGCTGGAGCAGAGAGCCAGAGACACTGAGCAGAGACACCACACTGCTGCTCAACACACGCTGCAGCTGGACCACATCAGGCTGTGAGTCAGACAGAAGAACACTACATTATTATTAATAACAGCGTACCCACAGGCTCTAAAAAGCAATAAAAAAGCACTGGGTTTTATATTCTCAAAATAAGGCCTGAAAAGTATTGAATTTCACCTATAAAGTAACGTCCCTGGCCTTGACTTCTTTGTGGATTGCACCCCTATGTGACAAATGCTATTTTGTTATTAGTATACACAATTCAAAGAGCTATTTTTACAGTGTGTTAATGTGCCCATATTATTGTGTGGTTATAATAAATATTATTACAATGCATCAGAGTTTCCATTATATCCTTCCTACTAACTTAAATGAAAGTCTCATTTTTCTGGTTATTAATATTTATGCCTTTGCTTGGGTCTGAATCCCCGCCAACTCAGACCAAACGATTTACGGCAGACAGACAGGAAAAGTACGTGTTCATGAAGGCTACTCAATCAAAGTTTACTTTGCTTCACCATGGTCATATAACCATTATGAATCGGACATAGTCACCATCAGTTTGTGTGTGTGTGTGTGTGTGTGTGTGTGTGTGTGTGTGTGTGTGTGTGTGTGTGTGTGTGTGTGTGTGTGTGTGTGTTTGCAGCTCCATGGCTGCTGAAACTGAAAAGCAAACGGAGGAGTATGAGCGGACGAAATGGGATTTGCAGTGCAGAATACAAGAGCTGGAGGGACAGCTGACCCTACAGAGACAGGTACAAACACACACACACACACACACACACACACACACACACACACACACACACACACACACACACACACACACACAACCAAAAAGCATATCCACACAGTAAGCTATTTAGTTATTGTGTTACAATCTCTCACCGTTGGCCTGTGTGTTTGTGTGTGTGCGCGCGTGTGTGCGTGCGTGCGTGCGTGTGTGTTTGTGTGGAGAGCTATCTGGTCACAGGACTGAAATACTTGGCAGGGCAGCAAGACTCTGGGCTCTGAATGGTGTCCGTTACACACTGCATTGCTGGCTTCATTAGCATGTGCACAGTTCATGTTCCAAGCCTGTCTATATGTACATATAGTGTAAGATGATCAGGTGTTAACACTCAGCGATAAATCATAAAGGATGATTATGGTAGGCTCGTACTGGCTCTCATCAAACAACAAGGTAAAAGAGTTATTATGGTGTGTTCACTGTATCCAAAAAAGCAAAGGGCATAGTAGAGGTTACATTTTTTGCCCTTGGGCCCGGGCCAGGCCAGGCTTTAGTCTGTAGACCGTTCTAAATGACAAATGTGAGCACACAGTATCATGCGCCCTGAACATAATGTCTGGATGCTGAAAGGAACCTGGCTGCTGCTCCCAGACTGCGTGGTCCTGGGCAGAGGCTGTTTACATGCTCTGGTGCTTCTGTGTTGCACTGCTCATTGACTTCTCATCTGAGCACGTTTCTGTCTTTCATATAATTGGATTACATTTTGAAATCTTTATTTTCTCACACATCCAAAGTTACATAGCAGTGTTTCCCCTACCATTGGCTGGGAGGGGGGGTGCCCCACCAACGGCGGCACCTCTCGTCCACCCCTGAAATTCTTAAAGAAAAAAACTTCTCCGCGATTTTTTGGGCGTTTTTTATGCGAAATAGCAACAGAAGTCATCTATCTACAGTCTGTTTTCTTAGAGATTTTATTAAATAAAAATAAACGCTTATGTTATGTATGTGCACGTAGTGTCTGTACTACTTTGATTTGATTTGAATTGATAAATATTTATTGTCCCCGAGGGGCAATTAATTTGTTCTGCATTCAGTAGTTAACAATGTCACACAACAAACAAATAATCATAATAAATACAAAACGCAGAACATAAAAACATAAAAGCTGCTCCCGCTGCTCCGTTTTCTGATGTTCGGATGAGGATGCTAACATTAGCTTAGTCTGACTTCACATACCAGGAGGCATGGTGAAAGTAGGTTACTGGAAAAGTTCTCAAAACAGCCTGTCCTAAGCCAAATAGGTGAGATTTTGAATGGACATGACATTGTTTAAAAAAAACTAAAAAGTTCAATGACATAATTTTAGTTGTAAAAAGAAACATAACAAAAAAACATAGTTGTTAAAAATTGCTGTTGTACAAAAAATAAGGAAGGGTAAACTCTTTATAGTGCACGTTTAAGCAGTGGCGGCCTTAACGATCTGGGGGCCCGTTTCAAGACCTAGTGTGGGGCCCCCCACTTTTTTTTATTTTCTTGAATTTTTTTTTATTTGTATTTCTTTTAATACATATTTCTTGTGAATGCTGTGCATGCTGCCCGCAAAAAGAAAACAGATTGTAGAATCCAGTTGGTTCGTAGACGGTTTATGAGATGATGGGCTTTTCCGCACATATACAATTAATGGTAAAAACATATTAAGGAAGTCAGTGTTTCTCAAAGGATTTAGGGATACTGTGGGAGGGACCCTGGTCCTTGTTGGGGGGTCTGGGGGCTTCCCCCCTGGAAGAAAATTTGTGCCTTTTGAATTAAAATGCATCAATCTGGTGCACTTTCAGGTGAAAATTTGGAGGCTATACTAAATCCTGAGATGCAGAAGGAACATTATTTTTCAGATTTTTCTTAATCAGGCAGCACTCTTTACTCTGTAAAAACAGTACAGTAGATTGGTCTGCAGACCCATGTTCTATGATGGAGAGACTCATTTCAACAGATACAGGGTGGATAGCTACTTTTTATGAACAGTATAGAATTTACACATAGAAATCTTGTTCCTGGGGGCGGCCTTAGCTCAGTTGGTAGGGTGTCCCCCAAAGGCCTCGGCCAGCAGCGGACCCGGGTTCGATTCCAGCCCGCGGTCGTTCTCCTCATGTCACTCCCCTCTCTGCCCCATTTCACCTTTGTCTCTTTGAACTGTCAATAAAGCATAAAAATGCCCCAAAAATATCTTAAAAAAAAAAAGAATCTCGCGGTGTTTCCACCGCCGACCCGATGCAGGGTTTAGGCTGGACTGCGATAGCCGGCGCCAGAATATGGGTCAAACTATCGGGCTGTGGAACAACTGTGGTCAAGCCAGTGGTCTCTCGTTTTTGCTTGGTCAAACCAGCCGCTTTATTATTTATTACCCCCGTGTTGTTGTGAGCGTAAACGCACAGAGACGGTTCGGTGCAACTGATAGAGACAGTGAGCGAATAGCGCTGGCTGCGGCAGCTATGTGACATCGTAGCATTGGGACACAGTATAGCCAACTGATTCATTTAATGACGAGGAAAAACACCACACAATAAACAGTGCCGCGCTCACATTTTCGCCAAAACACAAGACTCTTTTCACTCTTCCTGAGGTGACTACACACGGCGGAAATGATGCTTCCGACCAATAAACGGACGGCATGTGTAGCTCTGCCTTTTCGGCACCCTTTCAGGCGGTTGGTACCCCAACGGAAAAGTACCGAAATTAGAGCGGCTTAGAGCAGTTAGGTGCGCTTATATCCGTACCCTACCTAACTTTTGCCAAATGAAGAGCCAAAATACCCGGACCGAACCGCTCCAACCCGACCCGCTCTACTCGGTGGAAACGAGGCATTAGACAGAGCTACTAATGCTGTTTTCTTATGCTTTTGTATTTCTCCCCTGCTAGTTGAGGGGCCCATGATGATTTATTTCCTTATATTTAGGCTTATTCCTTTTTGGACCCTGTTATTGACATGAGTGACTGAGCTCTTTGACAATGCAACATCAAAAGTTACTTTGAGTATCTCTGGCTTAGGACCCCCTGAGGCCCCTGGGCCCGGTAGCATGCTCAATAATTATTTATCAAAAAAAAAATAATAATAATTGAATGGGTTGAAACATAGCTAAGACCGCCTTTAAGGTATAGGAATAAACCTGGATCTAACTGGATAAATGAACATTGTCAAGATGCCACACCTGCCCACAGGAGCTGACTGCAGTGTTTGACTGTGAGCTCAAACAGAGGGAACATGAGCTCAACCTGAGGATGGATGAGATGCGCGCTGTGCTGCTGGCTCGAGATATCAAGGTGAGAGCAATAACGTGTCGTCTCTATCTACAAAGTTTTGTATGTGCACTAAGTGTGATGTATGCTTTTTAGTTCTGTTTGTCAAAAAAAATTATACTAGTCATAGGATTCTAAATGTCAAAACATCTAAATACATTTTTGACAGCGGATTTTGTGTTTGATTTTCTTGTTGACCTCTTAATATGAAGGCAAATCACTGTCATGATTTGAGTATGAGGCCCTGGCAAGCGTGAATGAGCCACCTATTTCACCAAATGATTAAGATAGGTCTAGGAAAGCACATTGGTGTAACTTCGCTTTGGATTTCCTTTCTTTACGATTCTTGAACCAGGTGTATAAATGACAGCCAAATGAACCTGAGGCCTTTTATCACTATCATAATCGTTTGACTAGCCTGGCCCTCTCACTGTCTAAAGATATATTTTTGGGCATTTTTATGCTTTATTGATAGTGTAGAGACAGAGATGAAATGGGGCAGAGAGGGGAGTGACATGCAGAGAACGACCTGGAATCGAACCCAGGTCTGCTGCTGGCCGAGGCCCATGGGGGTGACGCCCTACCAACTGATCTAAGGGCGCCCCCTGCCCTCTCACTGTCAAAGAGAAATTCTGGTGGTGGGCAGGCAGGTTAAGGTTGTCATAATAATTTGTAGCTGTTTGTGTGTGTGTGTGTGTGCCCGTGTGTTTGTGTGCGCCTGCATGTGTGCCCAGGTGAAGCTATTGTCCAAAGAGAGTGAAGTTGAAGGCCAGGCTCATCTCCAGACCAGAGAGGCTCTAACAACCTCAGAGGAGGTCAGTCAACGGGTACAGACCCAGCTGCTACACAAAGAGCAGGAGCTACAAGACCTCACTGCTGCCAAGGACCACAGGTGTGTGTGTGTGTGTGTGTGTGTGTGTGTGTGTGTGTGTGTGTGTGTGTGTCTGTGTCTGTGTGTCTGTTTCTGTGTCTACATGTTATATTTAAGACATACACACACACACACACACACACACATACACACACACACACAGGTCAACAGTGAGAGATTGATACACAAGAACTAAATCACGTTACTGTATGGAGATGCTTTGTGTGTGTGTGTGTGTGTGTGTGTGTGTGTGTGTGTGTGTGTGTGTGTCTGTTTCTGTGTCTGCATGTTATATTTTAGGTTGAATGCCTTTCCTCTGTATCAGGATAAAGGAGCTTGAGGACCAGCTGAAATGGATGGAGACCAAGCTGGAGAAGGAGGAGGGTGAGCACATTAAGAAGTGAGTGATCATTAACACAGTCAGATGGTAGCTTGAGGATGAGTTAACACTGCAGCTTGCAACTACTCTATGTTGCTGCATTAGCAAGTGGAGTTTCAGGTGTGTGTGGCTACCAACGGGGGCGTCTTGATATGCTAATCAATCACTGCCCAGTTTCTGGTGAGCCTTCCCGTGGGAGTTAGCCTGGAAATCCAGACCCTGATATCTTGAACGATAGAGGGTCTGGCCACGATCAATAGTAATTTCCAACTCAAGGGGCGGCTACTACTCGTGCATTTCAAATGCCACTGCACGCAGTAGGATAGCACGACAACCAATCAGAGCGATGCACAAGGCGACGTAAGCCCCTTTCGTTTAGCGAACAGCTGTTAAACTGTTAAATTAAACGTTTGCCGTTGTCGGTCGGCAAAACAGAACATTCCACTTACTTGCTAATGAAAGATTTGAGTGACGTCTTCCAAATCGTTAAGGGTCGAGGCCAAAGCAGTCTCAAACTCACACAACATATCCGCAGCCATCTTTGATGTTTACTATCACGGCTTTGACGTCGCATGCACGTCACTGTCGTCATCCGGTTACGTCCGCCCCAGAGTACCATATAAAGGGCTCTGGCGCGCCCATATTAGATAAAACCAATTGAAACCACCAGCCAGATTTCTGGCTTTCTTGATAAAGCTTCAACGGAGCGTGTCCAGACCAACACGCGCAGCAAATTTAATTTGCCAGCGCCTAGTGGCAGGTCTGGGAATGCCAGGCTACGTGGGAGTATAATATGTTAGCGAGCTTGACTAATTGCGTCACCGGTCAGCCTGCTGCTGTGGAACAATGCACTCACTCATAAAACAACACAGAAAAGAATAACGGGTTAACAATGACACATTGTGACAATATCCAGAATAATTTATGTGGGTAAACAATGGTCTTGGTTAACTTGTTTGGTCTTGCTTGTTCCACAACACAGCACTCTAAATAAACCAATAGGAAAACAAGTGCACAGATATTATTTTTTGGCAGCGGAAGAGCCAGCGTTTCCTTGCCAATAGCTCCTTCTATGGAACTCTGAAAGGTCACTACCAGTAGCTGGTTACAGAAATAGCTTCTATGAACTCATATATTTGGCTACAATTATTTTAAGGTCGTTTGGGGTTAACACAGAGATAGTGTTAGTCTCTAGATAGATAGATAGATAGATAGATAGATAGATAGATAGATAGATAGATAGATAGATAGATAGATAGATAGATAGATAGATAGATAGATAGATAGATAGATAGATAGATAGATAGATAGATAGATAGATAAAACTATACTTGTTTTATAGCTGTGTGAAAGTGAGTGTTCACTGTTAAAAAGGGGTCACAACCAGGCCTGTTGGCAATGCAAATAGCAAGGGAAGGGGCCTTCGCATTCAAATAAATCTGAAGTTATTTACTTTAATAAAGAGGATAAATGAAATGTGAGGTGTGTTTGTCGGTGACATCTGTAGTGTCCATGTGGAAGTGTTATACAGCAGGCCGCATTGTAATGTGTCCTGGGGTAAAACGTGAAACAAAAGGCTTAGCAAAGCCAGAGAGTTACAGGTGATGGCAGGGACGACAAGCCAGCCTCTTTGGAAGCTGGTGGTTCTTATTTCCTGTGGAGCACTGTGAAGCAGGTACCAGACAGCACAACATTACAATAGTCATGTCTGAATCACATCTCTGCCAACTCACCCTGGATTAATAAAAGGTCAAATAAACAGACTCGGATTTGAACATCAGCTGATGGGATTGGGGAATCGTTTTGGTGGCGGTTGCTATGCATAGTAGAAGTCCCAGCTATTTCTGTGTCTCTCATGTAGCTCTAGTGGTGATAAACTGCTCATGTCACTTTGTGTGTGCAATCAAAACCAGCTGTGCATAAAAGACCCAACCTGCGCTGTCATCCTGCTGAAAGCCTCCCAATGACTGTCTGTGTGAGGGGAACCGATAGTACCGAAAGTAGTCAATACCAAAATTCAAAGACATTTAAAGGTACTTGTTTTTTTTGCAGTACGTGTTCTAGTCTGCCATTAAATGCAAAGGGAAGAAGAATGTGTACAACGTGTAGCCTAAGTCCCAACAAGCACACAGGAGCGTTTAGCGATGGTCTAAAGTTTATATTTTGACCTGCTCCCCTTGACTGCTAGCCTGGTCCTACCAGACCATTGTACTTCATTTCATTTGTGCAGAAGAGTCTGGAATAAATCGATTGACAAACGTAAACTCACTTAAAGGCCTACTTCACCGGTTGGAATATGAAGGTGTATTGAACTCGGAGATCCTATGAAGTATAAATGTGCAAAAAAAATTGAAATCGGATCATCCTAGCCTGAGAAAAGGCAGAAAGAGTGTTTTATGGTCTCACTGTCTAACCCTACATTTCTCTTTCTGTGACATCACGGGTGTCTGTTGAAGTTTAAAACTATTGGATGCGCCCAGTGCCACTCTGGATCTACCAACCAATCGCATAACGTTTGGTCGTGACGTGTCATGCGCCGGCTTCTGACTTGAACTGAAACTGCCGCACGACCTCAATGTCATTGTTCTCAGCCACTCCCTCTGTTCGCTGATTGGACAGCTGAAAGATCTGGCTGATAAAACCCGCGAATATACCGCAGACCAAAACTGAAGGGAAATTAAGATTGAGCCGAAGTAGGTAGGTGGGCGGTGCCAGGCTACTTGACTAGCAGTGTTTGAGCAAAGCTTACCTGGATGAGTGTCCTTTGCCCCTTTTCTATATCAAAAAGGCAAACACAGTTACAGGAACGGTTTCTGTCAACTTTTTCTTGAGCCGCAGAGTGAGACAAAAAGCAATTTTAAATGTTGAACTAATTCTTTAAACATGTGGTATGGTGACATCCCTAGTCTGTGTGTCCAGGTATGATGCAGTGATGAGGGCTGTGCAGGAGTGTAACAGCCAGCTGGAGGCTCAGAGTCAGGCCCACACACAGCAGCTGAGCCAGGCAGAGAAACACATTGTTAAACTACAGCACAAGAAGAAAGCTATGGTTGCACAGGCACAACGCATACAGGAAGACCAGCTCAAGACCATGGGACACAAGGATGAGACCGTCCACAGGTCAGACACACACTCAGTCAAAAGACTTAGCAGAAATCATTTGCATTTACACACCTGATATCTGCTGAGCCTTCATTTGCATATGTTACTTTCTATATATGTTTCTAGATATATTTGTGTTTGCAGTGTACTTTATGTCCTGAATGTGATGTTGTAAGCAGTTAAGAATTATTATTATTTTACCATTTCAAATTAGACCCGCTCCCCTTTTTTTGTCTTCATAATCCAAACGTTGTTTTACATTTCAAACTTATTCAGAACGCTTACGATGAAGATGTTACTGCATGATACATGTTGTCTAAATATTTGGACGGTAAAGATAACAGTACATTACAGTAAAATTGATCATTAACGCAATATTTTACTCTGTGTGTGTGTGTGTGTGTGTGTGTGTGTGTGTGTGTGTGTGTGTGTGTATGTGTGTGTATGTGCGTGTACAGGCTTCTGGCAGAGTTAGAAACCGTGCGGACAGGCTGGGACCAGTACATGAGTCAGGTCTCCAGGGAGTCGGTGGTCAAGGCTACAGAGTTGATGGCACTGCAGGAGAGAGAGAGCAGACTGAGGAGTGAGCTGGACAGGAGCAGGGAGGAGGTGGAGGGGTGAGGAGTGAATATCTCCTTATGATCTGCTACCTGTTCCTTTTCAGGGTTTTTCCTGCATAGAGAAAATGTTGGCGCCCGCCAAAGCGGATTTATCCAGCGCCCAAGGAAAATCAGGAGCGGCAAAATGATAAAGATTGAGAATAAATATAGCTATTTAAAACCTCTCCAAATTCAGCCCAATTTAAGTCATCCTTCTTGAGTGGCTGGGCAATAACTTGAATTTCATTTTCGATTACTATTACGGCTTCCCTCAATCATGAAAACAAAATAATCATTATTAAACTATCATTGTTCCGCACGCCGGGGCATGCAGGCTTTTAAATGCAGCGAACCCTTCTTTCAGCCGTGAGCTCCGCTCGGCCCCTCCTTCACCTGATAGTATTAGCTATCGGCTGGTCCAGAGAGTAGGAGGGAGATGTTGCGCATTGCCGGGTGTTTTGAAAAACTTCTAGATGACGAGAATAAAGGTAAAACTAATTGTGTTGTCTGAAAACACTTCAGACTCACAACAAACTAAAATAATGTGCAAGATATGTCACGTGCGGACACGCGAGTCACGTGACATACGCGACCGCGATAGAGATAGAGAGAGAGAGAGAGAGAAAAACAGGCATACGACCTGATCTGCACCTCTAAACATCCCGACCAATTTGTTCGTTCACTTTAAGTCGAATCCTAGTGGTCTATGACCAAGCAATCAATGAATAAAAAACACAGGAAGTTTAAAGCTCCTTGACTCCTGCCACCACAACTGTCAACACTACAATGCAACTGCCTATCCACCCTGCTCCTCGACATAAATAAATCATGCCCTTACATTTAATGCTATCAAAAGACGTGCCCTATCAACACCATTTACAACTGGTTATTTTTATTTTGACATATTTATTTTATTCAATTATTAAAAATAAGTTTCACTTATTTAGCCTATTTCTATTCTCCCTGTTTTCAGTTCAATTAGGCCTTTGTTTAAAGTCCAAAGTCATGGTGTTATTAGAAAAAAACCTTGTTAAAAGTAAAATAAATGCATAATGTTCTTAAATAAATAATTAATTGTCTTTAATAATCGTGATAACACAATGTGATTACTCAAAATAATCATGATTATGATTTTTTCATAATCGAGCAGCCCTACCTTCTTGCAATTTCCATGGTTTAGATCAATTAGAAACAATTAAAGCATTAAATAGGTAGGCCTAGTCATTATTTTGACTTCATATCTACAGGTTGTTTATTGTGATTTCATAAGCGTCAGTGAGCTCCATGGTTACGCAGTGATTGACAGGCTGACTGAAATGCTCTTGAGCTGGACAGAAACTCCCCTCTCCCAACCCCGCACCCTCTTAAAATACACAAACCGTTTGCCTTTACTGTTGCACATAGTCGCGACTCCAAAAAAAGTCGGTTGCGTACTGACCCCCCAAAGGCCCATTCTGAGCCAGGAGAAACCCTGCTTTTGTGTGCGCGCTGAAAACAAATCAGGTGTGGATTCACAACCTAGGCTCTATAAACTGGTATGTAAACAAAGGGGCCCACCGTAGCTAGCAACATACCTGTTTACAGAGCCTAGGACGTGTGTATTAACACTTGAGTTTGTTTTAGGCACAGTACTGACAGGTAGCTAATTGAGTGGAGACGATCACTTATTTTGACAAACATTTCTGTGACTTAAGCATTCGCCAGAATTGCTGACTCCACCTGCAAGTCATTTCCAGGTACAGAAAAGTATGGAAGAAAGTTGGTAGAAAATATTTATGAAAAGTTTTTATTACTATTGTCTTTATTCCATACTGGAAAACATGTGTGTCCAGTATTGACTTTTGCCCTTACTCTTAAATATAATAAAACAAACAAATCAAAACAAACTAGCTAACGATTTAAACCCATCAGATAATACTCAGCTACACAAGCTAAGGATGGTGTCTGGTTACCATGGAGACCAAGCATCAATCCAAAACATTGCGTGACTCATTCATTTCTGTTGAGCTACACACTACCAACAAGTGATGGGGGAAAAAGCACTGTTGCCTCTTCAAAGCATCCTCATCTGAATCTAGTGGTACACTTAACCTTTTTCGCCCATCCGACATAACGGTAGACATACTGTAGTCAAAATTGAACATATGTGTAACAGTTAGATTTTAAAACAGGAAAACTATGCGATTTGAAATGGAAAATGTGTAGGAACCTTGATTTTAGTTGAAAGCAATTATTAAAGCCCATAAGAAAAGATAATGATAGGAATGAACAATGGTAGGACAGATTTGTGATGTTTATTTAACTTGTTAAAAATATTAATTATATGATGTATTTCCAATGTGTGTGTGTGTGTGTGTGTGTGTGTGTGTGTGTGTTGCCAGGTACAAGCAGCAGCTGAGTGCAGGTCTGAAGAGGGAGAGATCTTTAGAACAGATGGGAGTGCAGACGGAGCTGGAGTGTCAGAGACGCTGTGAGGAGCTGAAGGCTGAACACTACCTGGCTAATGAGCAGCTCATAAAGGAGCTGAGCCAGGCCAGAGACCAGGTCATTTACACAACACTACATGGGAATTTATTGCTGCACATGCACTGCACAGTTAATATACTCTAGGCAGGGTGTTTAATGTGAATGCATTTGTTTTTAAACTGCTGCCTATATTGAAATAAGATAGGCCTACAGTGGTGGCCAAAATTATTAGAACACCTGACAGATCTGAAAATATTGACCTTTTTTTGCCTCCAAAACATGATTTAATTTCAAAATGTTCATGAAATATGCAGATGGTGTTCTGAGCACAATAAATATCAGATGAAGTCAGTCCTACTGTTTTTATCTTTATTATTTGGTATGTCCACCTTTTGCAGCAATTACAGCAGCACATCTCTCTGGCATAAAGTCAATATATTTCCTGAGAACTTCAACACTAACGATATCACATGCCTTCTGCAACTCAGGCTAAAGGCGTTCCTGTGAATATAGTATATACCATAGATCTGTCCAGTTCATTTTCCAACTCGCCCCAAATTAGTTTGACGGGGTTGAGGTCCAGGACTTTGAGGGGGCCAGTCCATTATTTTCAATGTTCCAGCAGATTTCTTCTGTCCCAGGTAGTACCGGCAATAGTTATAGATATAGTTAAAGAATGTTTAGTGTCATTGTCCCATTGAAAAATAAACCTGGGCCCAATATGATGACTCCCAGATTTGACTCTTTCTTATCCATGTTGATTGATTTTATTCGACCATTTTATAAATCAAAACAACTCTCTGTTACATTAAAATACATAAAAAGCCAGGGATAAAAACACAAAAAATGCTGAAGGCTTATTTCCATTGTGGTCCCCACACACAATACACACACAAAATCCACACATACATAAAAAACATACACACAACAATGACCACCACTAATACAAGCCATTTTTTAGGGCCTTTTTAAAATTGCCCAAACTCCTGACCAACTTGAGTGCTCCCGGTAACCTGTTCCAAAGTGCAGCACCGGCATAAAAAAAGGAACCCTTTCCCATGTTAGTCCTCACTCTCGGTGGTACAAAATCAGTGGTGCTACCCCTAGTGGCATGCGTGTGGACCTCACCCACTCGATTAAAATAGCCTCTAAAATATTTGGGAACATCCCCATTTAAAATCCTATGTACAATACACAGCTGTATTTGAGATACACGATCATCTACTTTCAACCAACCCAACCGCTCAAAGTGGGAAGATTCAAGATGAGTTCTCATGGGGAGGTCAAAAACAAGCCTAACCAATTTATTTTGCGAGGTCTGAAGCCTATGTTTCAAATGCACCGTGAAGCCACTGTACCATGAGCCACACGCATAATCATAATAAGGCTGAATTAAAAGTCCTGCTAAAATTAACATTGTTCTTTGATCCAGAAACTTTGAAATTCTGGCCAAGAAATGGATTCTATGATTTATTTTGGTGATTGCTTTTTGAGCCTGACCTACACCAGATAAGTTACAATCTAAAACACAGCCAAGGTAACTGACTGATTCCTTGGATGTAATTTCAGAATTTCCAGCTAAAACCTTAATATCCGAGGCTTTTTTCAGTTTAATTTTTGAGCCAAACAATATGGACTCAGTTTTCCCCATGTGAAGTGATAACTTATTGTCAGACATCCACCTGCTAACAGTTACAAGTTCTGCAGAAAGTGTTCTTTCGATAACATTTTTATCTTTGTGAGAAACTACCAGCGCAGAGTCATCTGCATATAAAAAAGATTACAAGAACAGACTTTAGGTAATTTAAATATAAAAGAAAGAAAAGTGGCCCCAAAACACTCCCTTGAGGAACCCCACAGACCATGCTTAGTGGTTGAGACATTGTACCCCCAATGTCCACCACCTGCGTTCTATTCTCCAGATAGGAGCCCACCCATTTCAGTGCTAAGTCACTAAAACCCATGGCTTTCAATTTATACAATAAAACGCAATGGTCAACCGTATCAAAGGCCTTCTGTAGGTCTAACATGACCATGCCACAGCAGTGACCATTATCCACCTCTTTTTTAATGAAATCAGTTAGAAACAGTAAACATGAATCTGTAGAATGAGATTTACGGAAGCCAGATTGGAACTCATAAAGTATATTTTGTGAAGCTACGTATTTGTCAATTTGTTCAAAACTTATCTTTTCAATGATTTTTCACAGACTACTCAAAATAGAGACAGGTCTACAGTATAGTTGCCAGGGTCCAGTTTACTCCCTTTCTTATAAAGCGGAATCACTCTGGCAATCTTGAGGTCATTGGGAAAATGCCCTTGTTCTATAGAACTGTTTACAATATGAGTGATGCATGGGGTAATAATCTCTGCAGCATCCCTTAGGAACCGTGATGGAATAGAGTCTAATCCTGTGGCTTTAGAGCAATCAAGCCTTTGGAGCTTCTCAAGAACATGTGCATCAGACACCTTTTCAAAGAGGAAGCCATCCGTCTGAATCCCTAACTGAAAGTAATAATCTCGCACATGGCTTTCACCATATTGACCAGGCCAGGTAGCTTATCCACAAGCTTGCTGGCAACAGATGAAAAATGTTTATTAAAGCCATCTGCTACTTTCTCCTTTTCTGAGATTTAGAGTGATGTTAGTGTTTTTGGTTTTCATCTTTTTACTGTAGCCAAGCTGCTTGAGGGATTTCCATAGCTTTCCTGAGTCATTTCTATATTCAGCTATTTTCTCATAAAAAAATGCCTTTTTAGTATGAACCACTAATCTGTTAACTTCATTTCTCGCCTTTTTTAATCAGTCCAACTCTGCTCATCCTTGTTTAACCTGAATTGACCATACTTGCTATTTCTTGCTCTAATTGCCTCAAGGATGTCATCATTTACCCAGGGTTCTGTCCTCTGTTTTATTCTAATTTTTTTAATAATAATAATAATTTGAATTTATATAGCGCCTTTCAAGGTACCCAAGGTCGCTTCACAAAAAAGGGAGGGAAGTACAGTGTTTGTGTACACAGGGGGGTGGGGGCGGGTTAGAGGTCATAGGCCTCTGAGAAGAGGTGTGCCTTCAGGAGCTTCTTGAAGAACTCCACTGAAGTGGCACAGCGGATATGGAGGGGGAGCAGATTCCACAGAGTGGGGGCAGACGCACAAAAGGCCCTGTCCCCAAAGTCTGCTGCGGGGGGTTGCCAGCTGGTCCTTAGCAGAGGACCTGAGGGACCGCAGGGGGTTGTAAGGATGGAGGAGGTCAGAGAGGTAACGGGGGGCCAGAGCATGCAGGGACTTGTAGGTGAGTAGGAGGATTTTGAACTTGATCCGGGACTTAACTGGTAACCAGTGGAGCTGCATCAGGATGGGGGTGATGTGCTGCCAGGGCTTAGTGCCAGTTAAAACCCTGGCAGCTGAGTTCTGAACATATTGCAGTCGGTCCAAGGTTTTGGAGGGGAGACCTGTGAGGATGGCATTACAGTAGTCCAGACGGGTGGAGATGAAGCAGTGGATAAGGGTTTCAGTGACTGAGTCTGAGAGTGAGGGTCGGAGTCTTGCGATGTTTCTCAGGTGGTAGAATGCAGATTTTGTGACATTGTTGATATGGGACTGAAATGACAGGGTGGGGTCAAGGATGACACCCAGGTTGCGGACTACAGGGGATGGGGTGATAGAGCAGCCATCCAGTTCCAGAAGAAGATCCCCAACCTTCCTGAGCAGTGACTTGGGGTCCACGACCATGAGCTCAGTTTTATTGCTACTTTATCAACAGCTTCTAAAAACATATGTTTAAATGAGCACCATGCTCTATCCACATCCATGCATTGCAGTACATTAGACCAGTCCATTTGCTTTAAACAGTCATTTAGTGCTTCTTTGGTATACCTTTTTAGTGACCGGGTTTTAACAGAAGAATGCACGTTAAAACTGCTTTCTTGATCTTTCTAGTACAGAAAATAATAGAATGGTCGCTCAGCCTATAATTTATAACCCCACTCTCTGCTATCCTAGAATTGTCTGAAACTAGAACAAGGTCAATTGTGTTTTGGGTAGTGGAACACACGTGTTGGTTCATTAATCAGCTGATGTAAACAAAATGAACGACAAAAGTTCATCAGTGCCTTATACCCGGAAACATCCCGTTTCTGAATGTCAGTGTTAAAATTTCCCATTATGATAACTTCAGATTTAACAAAATCAATACTCTTTGAGCAAAGCTCTTCTAAAAAATCATAAAAATGGGTTTGATCAGGTGGTCTGTAACATGCACCGATAAGTATAGGCTTACTCTTAGGTAGCAAAATATCTAACCACACCGCTTCAATCTGATCGCTATACAAGTCCGTTCTGTGATTAAAACCAATGTCCGCTCTCACATAAATGCACACACCTCCGCCCTTGCGGTTGCGATCTCTCCTAATTATCGAATAGTTCTCTAATTCTACTTGCGCATCCTCAACGGAATCGTCCAGCCATGTTTCAGTCAAACAAAAGATTCCCACCTTTCTACTTTTGCTAAGGTGTCGGATCTCGGTGATTTTCGGTTGAGATGAAGCAGGTGTAGTCCTCTCGCAGACAGGGCAGAATCCATGCTCGGCCTCTCTTTGCCGGCGCTTTTCCATTTCCTCCACGAGTGACTGCCCAAGGGGGGACCGACAATCCAATCTGGCCTGCTCAGTGTCACGCTGCTCGAGGATCGCACCTCCCAGCGTCGGACCCCCTCTGCGTCTCCCGGCATCTCCACATGCGCTCCTAAGTCACCTGTTCCTGAGGCTGAAATGGCAACCCACACCATAATACTACCCCTCCATGTTTAACTGTTGACAAGAGACACTGATTGTTATATCTCTGCGCCTTCATCCGTCAAACATACACTCTTTGCCTGTTGCCAAAATGTTCAAACTTGGACTAATCATTCCACACCACTTTAAACAATCTTCCTGGGGGCGTCCTTAGCTCAGTTGGTAGGGCGTCTCACCCTCTCTCTCCCCCTCTCCCCCCCATAAGCATAAAAATGCCTAAAAATATCTTTAAAAAAAAATTAAAAAATCTTCCTTAGTCCATTTCTTGCGTTCTTTTGCAAATGTCAGGCATTTCCCTCTATATAACTCTTTCAATAATGGTTTATTTGCTGCTATTCTACAAGTCCTTCTTCTCCCAGTTTCTGACGCAGTTCTTGAAGACACTGTTGCACCACTAGTCATTGTGGTGTTGATCTCCTCACACAGTTCTTGAGGTCTTTCTTTGGTACTGACTCATTTAGAGATGCTTCATCTGTCCGTGTGAAAGTTTCTTTTTTTACTTCTCCCCTTTCGGTTCTAGTGTGAATTGGTGGCATCATAGCAGTATAAAGTGTACTTTACAGTGCTTGTGTGTGATAGGCCTACGTTTTTTTTAAGGAAAATCCTAAATCTCTTTATCGTTGCTCTATTCTATGTTTTATAGAGCATAATGATGACTTTGTTGATATTTAATTCGTTTGATGGGTATTTTAATGGCCAATTCAGCAAAAAAAACATGTTTTTATCATTTTGGCCATCACTGTATATACTGTATATAAAAAAAATATGAGCATAACACGTTACTAATTTTAATTGCGTTTGTTGGGTGCTGCTATTTTGAACAAGCCATTGCAGCAGCTTCCGCTTCCCCACTGCTGTTGTCATGATTACGAAGGGCAACAATATGTTTCTGAACGGCTAGTTTTACTTAGAAAATTCCCAAACTGCTCAGGGTCCACAGCAGGCTCTTCTTTCAGGTCAGAGCGCTTTGGAAATCATGTCACACACACACACACACACACACACACACATACACACACACACACACAGACCACAGCACACGGAGGAACACACATAACAGAAACGCTCCCTGTGGACATGGCCCCTCAGTCCACAACAAGTCAGACGTAAAACGCACTTTGTGTAAGACAGAATTAAAATATCACAGGAGTACTGAGAGTTTGAGGAACCACATACAAGTGCACTTTGCATATTTCTCAATATCGAACAGTACAATCCTTCCAAACAAAAATGTATTTCACAGAATAAGCTCAATGAAGTGTCTCCTACCTCAAGACCACACTGCTGTAGCATTTCATTATTTATTTTCATTTATGTAACATTACGGCAATATGATGTATTTCTAAATTTGTAGAGAAACAACTTTTATTGCTTTTGAAAGACCCTCTTCATTATATAACAAGACTGATCATTTTGCTGCTGACACAGAGACACATGTACTCCCTGGTCGGCATGTTGATACAAATCAACTTTTATTAGATTATTCTAATTGTCATTTTTATGCTTTTTTGACATAGACAGAGATCTAACCCTGAACCACGAGCGCCCCACAAATCAACAAGTTTGACACCAGATGTAAAGTGTATCACAGACACACACAGTGAAAGACTAATGTAATTTGTGTAATGGTAAGCAAAACCTTAGCCTTGTCTGTTATTTATAGAACCCAATGTCACTTTGTTTGGGCAGTAAGTGCAGATATCTTTTGTGAGGGTGTGGAGGCAGGAATAGAAGCACTCATGTGTCTGTGTGCTGCTCTAAAGGCCAGGGCTCGTGATGTGCTTGATAATGATTCTAATAGATGATGTATGTATGTTGCTCTCTGACAGGCTAATGCAGAGCTAAGGAAGAAAGAACAAGAGCTGCAAGACTTGACTGTATTATTGTCTTCTGTTAGAACGGAGAGAGACCAGGCATTACAGGTGAGAATACAGTACATACGCTTTACCCACTCCTAGCAGACCACTGGAACCATTCAAAAGGGCTCACTTGTTTGGGTTTGGTGGTTTCCCAGTAGATCAGGGTTCAACAAATATAGAGTAGTCCTCCCAGCCATCTGACTGTACCCAATCAATGTGTGTGGAAGGTGATTCCAAACATTTGAATACTTGTGTATACAGTATATGCTGACTGGCAGGAAAGTTCTTTGTAGTTTAAAAGAGATACATATTTGTGTTTTCAGTGAGCTCACTGTGGGCACTTGTTGGGGCAGTGTGCAGCAGTGCACAATACAGTCTCACTCTGTGCACACTTCTTCTCCAGCTGGATGAAAAACGTCGACAGCAGGTCATCCCCAACCCAGACGATGAGGCATTTTTTAAATATATTTTTTTGGCATTTTCAATGCTTTATTGAGTGCAGAGAGACAGAGATGAAATAGGGGAGAGGGGCATGATATGCAGAGAACTGACCACGGGTCAGATTTTAACCCTGTCTGCTGCGAGGACTGAGCCTCTAGGGGTGGACACTCTAACCACTACACCACCAGCGCCCTCTAGATGATGCAGACCCTATTCAAATGGTGAAGATACAGGTTCATTTCGGCTGCATTCCCCTCATTAGAATGGTGTCAAAGTGGCAAGGCACTTCTGTTAATAGTCTGTCAAGTTTATAGTAGAGCTATGCAGGACCAGGGCTGATAACATACATGTTTATTACATTTCCTCAGCATATGACTTAGTTAGGAGTATGTGCAAAGGCATATTCTATTCGTCGTTCATTAAAAAAAATAAAACTGACATTTAATTTTTTTCAAATCACGTTGGGATTCATTAGATTGCTCTTTTGAGTTACTTCCTTCTTTCAGTAACTGGCCCTTGTTTGGGCGTTGTTGCTCCTGATTTGCGTTAAGTGAATCACTACTCAACTTCATATTGACCCTCTAGGGGCTTCAGATTGTGCCAATGATGTGTTTGACAATGCAAGGCACACAACGTCATACAAGGCACAACAATGTATATATTTTACCTATGTAAAATGGCAATAATTTGATGCTTTTATTCGTGGATGTATTTATGGATGATTTTTAACCGGATGTTACAGGGTAAGGATGTAGTTTTCTTCTGGCACACATAGTGCTGTCTTGCTTTTTGAAGCATGTGCAGTTCTAGAACTAGCTTTACAACAGACCTGGAAAGACTGTAACAATGTACTTTTCCAATAGGTGCAAATGTAGAGATTGTGCTGACATTTACGTTCATGGACAGAAAATGCATACAATCTATCTCTTACTGCTATAATTCTTTGTGTAAATTGTAATCTGTAAAGTAACTACTTACTATATAACTATATGTATCAAATAAAATGTGTTTATATAGTCATATAGTAAAGTAAAGTTATTTAAATGTTACTTAAGGCCACTTCAGTCATATAGTAACAGAATGTACAAATGGGCTGCACATCTTGAGTAAATATCCTCCAATAAATGCAGTACTTACTAAAACTTAAGTCCCATAATACAAAACTATGAATGAAAGCTTCAGTCAACTGGTGTGTGTGTGTGTGTGTGTGTGTGTGTGTGTGTGTGTGTGTGTGTGTGTGTGTGTGTGTGTGTGTGTGTGTGTGTGTGTGTGTGTGTGTTCTCCCCACAGGGTCTCACTCCCTTGGCAGGCTCTCTGGAATCAGAAGAGATCCATGGTCTACAGCAGCAGAACAGCATCCTGAGGGCCATGGTGTCCCAGATGAGGAAAGACATGGAGGCTCTCAGCCACCTCCTCCCCCCTGTCCAGACACACACCTCCTCTCCTCCTGCCCACTCCATCATGTCTACAACCAACACCCAGGTGGCCTCTGGGATACCACACCAGCCCACTGACGGATCCTCCAAAGTCAACCCAACAGGTTTGGACAGTACACTTTTTTTTTCACAATATATTTATTTTATAGGGGAGTACGGGGGAATGTGAGCCATCGGGTAATGTGAGACACCCCCTGTATCTAGGCAATGGAACACATTTTTGGTCATGTGAGATATATGTTTTCAAACCCCTCTCATTTCCCTTTGGTCATGAAAGAGAGGACCTCATGGTGATTTTGTAAGCATGTTTTTTTTCACAAAAAAGTTTTTTTGCATGTAAAAGTAAATTTTCTTGCTGTCAACTTAATCGATTGTTGTGCCAAAGCAAATTGATTCATGTAGAAAAACTTCTATCATACATGTTGATGAACTACCAACTACCATGTGATGATGATAACTGAAGATTAGCCTGATTTACTGAGAGGTAGTTTTTTCTCAAATTGTGGCAGTGGGGTAAAGTGAGACAAATGCTGTGGGGTAAAGTGAGACAGTGTATGTACCCTCTTTTAATGAATCCATTATATTTGAGGTAGCAAGGAGACTAGGTTGAATAAGACAAAAGACAATGTGGGCTAGAGGTGGGGGTTGATGGTTGAAGGGGTGTCAGCAAGGGCATGGTTTGGCACGTATGTGGGGGACAGGAGAGTGACCTTTAACTTCGATGGACTCTAAGTAATATGTCTTTATTCAATGAATGATCCCAATAAAACAAATGCAGACAAATATTACAACAACTTTTTTTTAAAACAATCATATTTTCACTGCCCTTTGTCTTGAAAAAATTCTGCTAATGCCCATTTCTAGGAAACATCCTGAATTAATGGGAAATGTGTAAATTTGAGTGATTAATCATTTTAGCTCCCTTAGAGGGGAGCAAATGTAAAAAGTGGCTCAGATTACCCCGTTCTCCCCTATATATAATAATAAAATAAAATAAATAAACAAAAAAATAACAAAGAAACAGAAAAAAAAGAAGGCACATTTATCGCATGTTCTCATCCGTCATAATGATCATGTATGGCTCCCAGAGCTCGACAAAGTCCTTCTGCTTGGCCTTAACAATATAAACTAATTTTTCCAGTCAAATGCAGCTTGACAGCTCTTTAATCCGCATTGCCAGTGTTGGAGGATCCACATTTTTCCAACATAGTGCAATGGCTCTCCTTGCTTGAAGCAGTCCAAAGTCCGGTAGTCACACACAGTTCGGGATCCAAAGGGACCCTGATTTTCAACATTTCTGATAAACATTTTATAACTTCCTTCCAGAAATCCTGGGGACAGCACGCTTTTACTCTAACAACATGGTTGAAGATTTGTCTCACCCTGCGATCAAGTGAGAAAACTTACACATGCACATCATTTCACACAGAAAGTGTTTGAATGTGTAACACTAATGGAGAAGTCTTTTAGTAATGCAGTGCAAGCTTTCATTTCAATATTATCAATTATATTGGATACGTAAAGGTACAGTGAGTAAAGGGAAATGGTGTTTTTTCGAAAACATACCTAAGTATGTTTGAATTAATGTATAATTGCTTGAAAATAAAAGTATTTTTTTCTGACCTCAGGATGAGCCTTTTTTATCTACATAAGAGTGGGGTGCTTAGGCCGCCATGTCTCACCGCCATGTTTCTACAGTAGCACAGAACGGAAAAACGTTTTTATTAGGGCTGTCAAAATTAACGCGTTAACGCAGGGTGATTAATTTCTGGAATTAACGCGTTAATTTTTTTAACGCAATTAACGCATGTGCAGAATGATCAGCCCCGTGCATCCCACCCGCTCTGTACTACAGTCACTCTAACGTGGCTGACCCAGGATCAGTAGCTGCGCGCATCCAAACATATCAGCACGCTAGTCTGTGTTTTAAACTGCCAACCTCGCGGGCGGCAGTTGCTCTCGGAAGCAACATGGGAAACGTTCTGCTCTGTTCACGAAAACGTCTGCAGTTTTCAGAGGTGTGTGTGTGATAAATACGTGACATCAACATAACGTCGGCTTTCTGTTACAAATGTACAGTCCCATAGAACGTGGTCGTGCGTGCAAACACACACACACACACACACACACACACACACACACACACACACACACACATGCAAACTGCAGGTTGTAGGCTATTCAGGGATGCAAAACCATGGATTCACCAAATAAATGCCATTCTATAGCCTATCCTATATTTGCTCAAAGACATAGGAATAGAGACAGCCAAATTGAAGTATGGTGTGGTAGCATATGTTTTAGTTGATTATAATTTATTTGCAATATTTACACCATCATTTGGATTTTCAATGAATAAAAAAAAACATTTAAATGTATATATTCACCTTCTGTCCTTTATTTTTCCATTCATACACCAATATACAGAGAAAATGGTAACTTTTCGGGCCTATTTCGTGATTAATCCACAGAATCCTTTATTTATACAGGTAAATCCAATTGAGACTGGAGACTCTTTTACAATGGAGACCTGCTCCCAAATATACGTTACCATTCACACACACATTCATACACCTATAGCAGGCTAACTATCGACATTCACACGAGGTGGGTGAAGTGTCTTGCCCAAGGACACAACAACCATGACACAAGTGGCAGGGCGGGGATCGAGCCGCCAACCCTTCGATTATTGGCCGACCCGCTCTACCACCTAAGCCACAGTCGCCCATCTCAGTTTGAATGTCATGTGTAATCGTTGTATGATGTTGTAAAAAGGGCTTTTTATGTCAACATTGTCCTAACTAGTCCTTTTCTTGTATGTGTTTTGGATCCTCAGGTGGGCTGTCCCAGGAGAAAGGTTCCCTCACCTCTGCTTTAGTCAAGCAGGACGTCAGAGAGACACAGTCTGCTCCATCCAACATCATTGACCAGGTAAAGGACATCAAGAGGTAAAGGAGGTTAAAGGTTCAGTAAGAGATTTGGTCCTTTAAGCTAACTTCCTGTCAGTGTCTGCAGTTAGCGGTCCCCTCCCTCGTCCCTACGTCACCACCACATGAACACACAGCCGTCTTCATCAGATAGTGCCGCGATGGAGAGCAGCAAGTCATCGTTCACGGGCACAGAGACCCGCCTCTTTATAGCTCTGTCTCCGGATTGGATAAAACGAGCGGGATACTTAGAATTGTAACTGCGAATTACTGCAAAGCTGAATGACTGGGAGACCTGTGTTATGAACTGTGCATACTGTTTAAGTGATCGCTGTATGAATATAGAGTGATTTGACAATACTATTAACAAAAATATATATCACTTA
The DNA here is from genome assembly GCA_949357725.1 of Hyperoplus immaculatus. Lineage (NCBI taxonomy): Eukaryota > Metazoa > Chordata > Actinopteri > Uranoscopiformes > Ammodytidae > Hyperoplus > Hyperoplus immaculatus. Next base: position 3,949,094 of record OX442366.1, read on the forward strand.
CTTCTCCTTTAACCAGTCAGTCAGTCAGTCAGTCAGTCAGTCAGTCAGTCAGGTGACTGCTTGGAATGTATTATTAAACCTTCATATTATTAAACCTTTATTTACCAGGAAAAGTCTGATTGAGATTAAAGATCTATTTTACAGGACAGTCTTGGTTAAGACAGGCAGCAGCATAGTGTAGTTTATTACAGTCACAATCAGAGCACATCACTGTATAAAGCATGTACAGACAGAGGATCCTGCTTCTTATTCATTAGAAGAACTTTTCTAAGATTATTTTTTTGGCATTTTCAAGCTTTATTAGACAGTACAGAGTTGAAGAAGACAGAGAGAGAGGGGGGATGACATGCAGTAAAGGTCCACGGGTCGGATTCGAACCCACGACCACTGCAACGAAGGCCGGAGCCAATATGGTACGCGCTCTATCCACTACGCCACCGGAGCTTCCATTAAGAAGAACTTTAAATCTCTTAAGCGAGACCAGCTCAGTAAGTCTCAGCTCATTTAGCAGCTGGTTCCAGGCAAAGGGATCAGCAGAACTTAACGCTCTTTTACCCAGTTCACTACAGCCTTTTGGGAAAGTTAGTTAGTTATAACAAATCCTCAGAGCGTACGTGATGATTTCCCATAGTTTATTTGAAGGATATACCTAGATCCATAGTTACATTAGAAGAACACAAAGCATAGCCTTATAAAAAAGGATATGCCATTGGACCAGTGGTATGGGTTAAAACTACTGATCTCTTTAGTGTCAACCGTATGATGGTGGGACCATGTTCCTCTATCACAACGCACATGTCTCAAATGGAAGATTTTTTTAATTTTTTGCCCCAGCTAAATAGATATTAAAGAGTCAGTCCTCCAGGAGGGTGCTTGTGGTGTAGTTCTCCGGTCAGTGACTTGATGTGATGGGATGATATTGTGTGAGCTTCAAGTATCATGTCTTCTTCCTTGCAGAGTGCTCTGGTGCGTCTGCTCCAACAGGAGAACCTGTGTTTGCGTGGTGAGCAGCAGCAGACCTCAGGTCAGCTGTGTGCTGTTCTGTTTGCTAAAGGGGACGCTCCTCTGCTGCGCAGCAGGCTGAAGCAGGCAGCACTCTGTATCACTCGCCTCAGCATGGACAAACTACAGCTCATAGAGATGGGCAACCGCCTACGCACACTGCTCACCACTGCTGCAGTACAGGGTACAAGAACACACACACACACTGTACACACACACATACACACTGTCATGGAATTGAAATATCAACCTTTGAAAGATGAGCATTTAGGCAATTAATACCAGGTGACACAATGTTTAAATACAAAATGAACAGATCTTTATTTTTTGCAAACATGGGTCAAGACAACAATGCAACAAGGGGATTGTACTGAAATGACCACCGAAAGGCAGTCTTACAGAGAAGTTATAGCAAAATGTAATTACGCACGAACATTTAGCCTATGTAAATAGATTTTCAGGGTTGGGGTATTGAGACATAACAAACATAGTTGGCGAGGAGAAGTCTCCAGTACATAAAACAACATGACTTTATCTAACACAAGACTAAGGTCAGAACAGTTTGAACGATTCCATGAAGATTCACAATTTAGTATAAATATGTTTCATATATTCACACAATAATAATTTCCCTATCAACACTAACCCTGCGTGCAAACATGTGCACACACACACACACATATACACACACACACACACACACACACACACACACACACACACACACACACACACACACACACACACACACACACACACACACACACACACACAAACACACACACATACAGGAACAAATTGCTTTACAGTAATGATCAATTATACTGTAGTGTACAGTTATTGTTTACTGTCCAACTATTTAGACAACATGTATAATTAGGCAACATAGATATTTGAACGTGTATGCCAGCGTACTGAATTGATTTGAATGGATTAGAATTGATAAAGAAACATAAAGCAACTTATGGATAAAGGGTCATTTAAAGTGTATGAATAATTCCAAACTGGTTTAAGTCATCAACTTCAGGACATACACTGCTTCACCCTGCACACAATATAATAACCATGGTAGCCTTGTAACAGGGGAAATTATGCTTCTGAACTAGCCTGGTCTGGGGCAGGCTAACGGTCAAGCTTAGTTTAGCTGTGTGTCAAATAATGTCCCACAGGCAGAAACACTATGTAAACAAGACGTCAGTGACTATACAGAGCAGAAGAGAGAGGGCTGTGAAGATCCAGTACTGTATGGATTTGAGCCAGAATACACTGAGGAGCAGCACATGTTTTGGAAGGGGAGCGGGCAAGGAGAGGCTGCAGCAAAGGCACTGGTTTTCTGTCATAGGTTGACCAGCCCCACACTGACACCCCTTGTGACTCTCCCCTTGTCCACAGGCTGTTCACCTGCCTCAGCCTCTCTCCTCACGCTCCCCTTCCAACACACAGTTTCTCCTCTGTTTATTCTGGTTCAAATCCATATGGTTCTGGATCTTCACAGCGATCTCTCTTTTGCTCTGTATAATAACCAATGTTTTGTTTACTACCCATCTGCGGTAGTTTGTGATTGCACAATGAGCCGTCTCCTGCAGGTATGCAGAGCCACATAAAGAGAGAGTTGCATCAAATCTCTCTCTCTCTGCCGGTATGAATTTGACTCTAAAATTACACAAAAATAACAAGCGCAACATAACGTGGTAGGCTAAATAAACGAGTCACAAGAAGCACACATGAGCGTTTAGTGATGTTGTAAAGTTTATCTTCTTGCTGTCAGCAGAGGCAGGCTATTGCTCCCCTGAGCTACCAGACATCCAGACAACAAATAATGGACACTTATCATGAGGTTAAGTATTTTATTTGTGTGGCTGCAGTATTTATACAGGAAAAGCCTGGAAGGTAATTGCGGACCCACTAAATGCGTAAGTAGTCCAGATATATTATAGCAACTGCCCATTTCCCACAATGCATTGCGCTGGACTGAATCTTAAGTTGTGGTTGAGGCCGTAAGTGAGGGGGCTGTTCCATTTCAATAATTCAACTGTGTTCTACTCTATGAAACTCCTACAGGACAGATTCTCTGTGTTGTTCAACAATAAAAGTGTTAACAGGCGGAGCAGTAGTCCGCTTTCTGTTCCATCAATATACAGCAGACTATAGTTAATGGACCAAAGTGATGAGTTTGGAACTGTGTGCTTACACTAACACTACCAATGTAGTAAAGTACACTTACTAATTTTTTTTACCTGTACCTTTTCAATATCATGTATATACCTCAACATGCTTTCTCAGGTTGGAGAGTTCTTGTAAGCAGAGATGTAGTTTGTTCTCAGTTACTCTAAACATTCCATTGGGATTTGGTCGCTGATTGTTCTGCATCTCTAGCAACAGGTTCAGCTCCTGCTGTAGCCATCGCTACTGTTTTGTCTGAATGGAAGAGTGTGCCTGGGTGATGTACTTCGCTATTCACTTGAAAACCAGCTGAGAGCGGCTACTTTGATTGGTTTCCTCTTTGGCTCCAATTGTGTTTTAGAAAATCAAAAATCACCAGCTGACTTCAAAGCTTTGCATAGCCTGAAAGTAACGAGTAACCACAAGCTTCCTAGATATGGAGTGGACGTAAAAGTCATGCACAGACACTCAAACAATGTGCTTAAGTTCAATACTCAACTACAAATTGACTTAGTTACTGCCCACCACTGTAAACATGTTGATCTCTGATCGGTGGGTGAGAGACTGAAGACATAAGGCAACAGGATAAGTTAAACCTGGCTCCATTGTAACTTATGTGCCTCTGCTTTTTTGCAACTAGAAAATACCCCTCAAAACTCTGTGTCTCACAGAACCAGCTGAACCAAAGAGGGGCCGCCCCATAGAGAAACAAGGAGAGCAACCTGACCGTCTGTCTGCTCTGGAACAGCTACAGTACCAGCTCACCTCACAGGTATCTCATCCACAGCAGAAGAACAACTCTTTACTGTCTATCTCTCACCAAGAAACACATCCCTTCTTTCACCCAGGCTGAACGCAGGTTGGAATGATAAACTGGACTTGAGAATATTCTTTGCCCCTGTCGTCGACTCATATTTGCTTCCATAATGTGTGTTAGTGAACAGTCTAAAGTAGGGCTGTCAAATTAAGGCGTTAATTTCGATTAATTAATCACAGAAAAATTAACGCGATTAAAAAAATTAACGCAGATTAATCACACTTCTATATTGCCCTTTGACCCGGTGCAAAAGAGGTGAGACGATAGCGGAGCTGCACCTGTATCTTGCGGACACGACCCGCACGGGATTAAAGAGTAAAGAAAGAAGCAGAGAGGGCTCTATGGATGTGTTATGGGCTGCTCTGGGCAAGTAAGCATGAAGGTAGGAATAGGTCTTATGTTATTCTCCGCCGTGTCTCACTTTTTGCTAGTTGCGATCGTCTAAACGGACACCAGCCCCCTCTCACTCTTCCTAGCATATGCCTGTCTTTTTTGCTCCTTTGAGTGTGTGTGTGTGTGTGTGCGTGTGTGTGCGTGTGCGTGTGCGTGTGTGTGTGTGCGTGCGTGCGCGCGCGCGCGTCATTTAGCCTGCTTGTTTTTTTGTGTTTTTTTTCGGTGCTAGTAGCCTAGTTCCTAAATGTATTTAATGTAGAAGCCTGGCTGAGGGGAAGAGACAGAAGTTACGAGAGACGGCGAGAGAGAGAGAGAGAGAGAGAGAGAGAGAGAGAGACGAACGGTAGCCTATAGGCCTACAGTTGTTTATAAACAGGCATAAAAGTGTCATATAAGTATGCGATTAATTTAGATGAATTAATCACAGAGCCTGTAATTAATTAGATTAATTTTTTTAATCGCTTGACAGTCCTAGTCTAAAGGCATGGAGGAGAAGGCTCTCACTTTTTCATATATGCTGCCAGAACTAGCACATTTGATCGTAGTCACTGGCTACCTTTTCATTCGCCTGATGGGAGGTTGACCCCTTTACTGCGGTTTAGGATAGAGGGCTGCCCTCCATAGTGCCTGACAATTCTGACTGCATGTTCATCAAATACACTGAAATGGCAAGATCAGGACAGCCGTGAATTTGGCCTTAGTCTTTGCAAAATGTCTAAGAAGGATTTTTTTCTATTCTACATACTACAGCTGATTGTAAAAAGATTCAAGTTAGTATGTAGTAGGCACACAATTGGGACATACTTTTACTTATTTATTTCATCATAACATTGCGCCATAATCTTGCCTCTTGCTTTTATATCCGTCCCATCCCTGGTTGTTTTCATACGGAGGCTCTGTCAATATGACGTCACTTCTTAGTTCACTGGATTTGGATCAGAATCGGCCAAATAGCATGCTGATTACAAGACTAAACATCAGTAGGCATCCGGGTACTTTTAAGCGTACTAAATCTGACCACAAGAATTGGAACATCCTTAATCTTTTTTTTCTAACATACTTAATAGCAGAAAGTATCCCTGCATTCCCATACTTCCATACTATTTAGTATGCCAGAAAAAGATGTATGATGTCACAATAGAGGCATGTCAAATGAAGTATGCCGAAAATACTAGGATGCCCTAATACATGCGTTTTGAAGTATGGAAACCAGCCGGCTTTAGCATGTAGTATAGTAAAAAGGATAAGTATGTGATTTGGAATGCAGGGTATGGGGTATTGGAAGGCAGGGATGGTGTGAGTGCTGGTGGTGTGGTGTAGTTGTCTGTGTTATCCTGCAGAGGACGCAGTGGCTCCACTCATGTGTCTGTGCCTTCAGGAGCTGCAGTACGCGCTGAGGCAGAGGGACGGTGGGTTTGCTCAACAGCTCCTCCCCACAGCGACCGACCCAACGCCCGCCACACAAGGGGCTGCCCACCCCCAGTTCCAGGGGCACACAACAACCACAGACAGGCCCGAGGTAACAGAAAAGTCTTATTGCTGCATAAATGGCTAAGAAATCAGCTGCCCAGTTCACTGCTCATATCCCATTGATTTCCATTTTAATTTTTAGATTTTTTACAAATACATTTATAAAGTACTGGAAAATAAACAAAACATCAAATATATCTCTGTTTTATCTAGTGCCGCCCAATTTCTTCCCTAAAGATCTCTCATTACATTGGTCCATTTCACCTCTCAATTTGGCCCACCTGATTGTGTTTACCTGCTCCATTTAAGCAATGCAGCTCAGGGTTCCCAGACTTTTGCACATACAAAAGTTGGCAAATCATTTGTTTTATTGGTTTTAACAATTGATTTACGGAAAAGAATAATCTGGAGTTGATAAACAGGACCGCTGCTAAGCTTTTGGGTGCCCTAAGCTTAAATTGTCAGTGGTGCCCCCCCCCCCCCCTCCTCACCCACCGCCTCCAAAAAAAAAAACACCAAGATGCTCCCGTAGGGCGCAGGCGGAAATTTTTTGCCCTTGCAAGATCTCTGCGACTACTTTTTGGCACATTTAGTGCCAAAGTGATGAGTTTTTGCAAACAGCATTTACTAATAGAAAGAACAGCTTAACTTGTGAAAAAAGTTGCCTCGTATCCTACTAACTGCCTTTGCAAAGGAATTGAGTGATAAATTCATAGACGGATTATGAGATAATGCGCCCCTGGGCACACACTCTTAAAGGGCCCCCCACTCGTAAATATCCAGTCAGGTACACTGATATTTCCATACAGATACATACAATTAATGGCAAAAACATATTAAGGAAGTCAGTGTTTCCCACAGGATTTTGGGATATTGTTGGAGGGACCCTGTTGGGGGTTCGGGGGCATGCCCCCCCGGATTTTTTTTTTTTACCTTTTTAAAGTAAAATGCATCAATCTGGTGCACTTTGAGAGGAAATTTTAGAGGCTATATCAACTCCTGAGATGCAGAAGGAACATTATTTTTCAGATGTTTCTTAAACAGGCAGCACTCCTTACTCTGCAACTGTAAAAACAGTACAGTAGATTGGTCTGCAGATCCATGTTCTATGATGGAGGGGCCCATTTCAACAGATAAAGGGTGGATAGCTACTTTTTATGAACAATTTAGAAAGCTTATTTGTGTATGTGTGAGGGGGCCTTCAAGGCCCCTCATGGAGCCCCTTACACAGAGCTAGTAATGCTGTTGTTTTTAACTTGCCTACTAGTTGAGGGGCCCATGATGATTTCTATCTTGTTACATTCTGATGAGTATACTTATATTTAGGCTATTCCTTTTTGGACCCTGTTATTGACCCTGTTATTGACATCAGTGACAGAGCTCTTTGACTATGCAACATGAAAAGTTACTATCAGTATCTCTGGCTAAGGGTCCCCCTGGGCCTGTGGGTTGCACAATTAAGACAAAACAACAATGGGCCTGTTCATAACTAATTTATATATTTTTTGTAATGTAATGATCATCATGAAGTTTTTTAAAAAACCTCAATGTTGGGGGGCCCCTGGATCATATATTTTTCCTTTTTCATAAAAAAATAAAAATAAATAAATAAATAAATAAATAAAAAAAATTTGGGGGCCCCCCAGGAACTTGGTGCCCTATGCACTCTGCGTACCCTGCGTATAGGGAGCGGCGGCCCTGTTGATAAATAAACATCTGTGTGAATTAATAATGGTTAAACTAAATAAAATTCCAAAAGGCTCAAGGGGTTCACATACTTTCAAGCAGCACTGTATATGTTGGATTACTCAGCTTTTACACACCCTGTAAGTAAAACATGTTGAAACGCATTGACCCTACACATCTCTGTTCTTCTTCAGAGCTCCAAGAACAAAGAGATGACTCCCCCTGTCAGCCAATCACAGGGCTCGCTGGACGTGAGGTCACAGCTTGACCTAGGTCTGCCCGGCTCTCGCTTGTCCTCAGGAGAATCACTGAGGTCACTAAAGGAACTGTGGGACATCCTGGACCATGGACTCAGTTCATCTGTTGTCTCAGAAGGTAACCACCTCAGAATGGCGATACAGATTGATGAAGAACCTTTAACTGGGCCTAAAGATACTACATGACCTTTCCACTAAAGTGGAGTGTTGTGTAAACAGAGATTTGATAAATGTGTCAATTCATTCATTCATTTAATTCATTAACCCAGTGTCCGTATGCTTCTGTTTTTTGGTTCAGTACGTTTTTAAAGTGACAGAAAACTAGTCAAAATCATGTCATTAGAACACAGCCCTCTGCCCAGTCTGAACAGTGATGCAGTGGTCTGATGAGTGATTGACAGATGGAGGGAGCCTTGTTGCCCAATGTGTGGCTGTAGTGTCTGTCAGCTCTCTCTAGGGAAACTCTTTCTCAACTAGAGCAGTGGATCAGGCCCAGACACAGTGACCATGGAACGCTTAAGGAACCACACAAAGCTACAACAAGCCTTCAGTAACACTTAGCACAACAGCATAGAGAATGTAGCACAGACAGTAAACAACTGTATGAGTAAAAATAGATACAGTTTCTCTCATTTAATCAAAGATATTTTGCACATTTGCAGTTGGAAACAGATTAAGATATGGTTGTAGTTTGAAATATGTATCTACTGGACATGGGTTCATGCTGGATTTTATTTTTTAAGTTAGAGCAGCAGTTTTTAATCAAAAATGTTGTGATGTTGAAGTAATCGAAGACTGTTCTGAATCCACACTTGCGTCCATTTTATTTGTCATTAAACCTTTATGTAGAATGTCTGGAAATACAATGAAATGAGTGAAAGTACAATATAGCCTAATTAAAACCGTTAACAGGTAGAGTTTGGCAGATTTAAGATAATATGTTTAAATTGGTTAAAGGATATGATGGTATTCATTTTAATGTGTAAGTTGTTCCAGGAGTCAGGGGCACTGAAGCTAAAAGATGTCTTTCCCAGCTCAGACCGGGCTTGAGGAACATAAGGCATGAGCATGTCAGTTCAGCGGGTCTGATAAAGTACGAGGGAGTAATAAGGCCCGCGTCAAGGAAAATGATTATGGCAATAAATTTACAATATTATGAGAAACAAAATTGTAATATTACGAGAATGAAGTTGTGATTTTACGAGGACAAAAAAAACACAATGAAGGAAAACACATTAGGCTACTGTTATTCTACAAAACAATGGCAAGAGCAGTGTTGTCAGCCACTCTTTGTCTCAGGGAAAGGGCTGTGCCACTGACATGCTGCTGATTTGCCAAAAGATTAAGCATGTATTTATGAGTGAAAGAAGTTAGCCACGACTTCAAAAGATGCTCCACGTTCCTCATCATAATGCAGGGGAGAGACGGTATAAACAAAAAGCCTAACTACCAATTGATTTGCGTAATATTATGACTTATTTTTTCTATTAAAATAACAACTTCATTCTTGTATTTTATTTATCTTTCCCTCAACTTGGCCCTTATACTCGGTCGTACATCGGCGTCTGCACACTTGCTTCTTTGCCTGTAATGTAACCATTCCACATCCGCATTAGTCTTTTAACCCATTGATGACGGCTGCTGCGCGATGCCACATTGTATCTCCTGCCTGATGTTACTTTATCTAATTTTCATGGCGTGCACAACATAGAATGCACCGTCACTGGTTCAAATACACATGAGGTGGGTTTTGTTGATTTTTTAAGACCACGTGACCACCCAAAAGTTGTGTGGTTTGCCGAAAATCACGCCAATAAAAAAATAAGATAAAAAATAAATAAAAAATAATAATAAATAAAATACGCCAGCAGTGTCGGCGATAGTGTATTACAGAACAGTTAGTGGCGTTCGGAGCGCAGAATCAAGGTCTATTATAGGTTACTGACGAAAATCACACAACACATTGCATCTATTTATTAACAATATATATGAATTTAGGCTATATTTTGCTGCTCCAACTCAAATTCAGCCAAGCCAGGCGATAGTTAAGTTTCAGTTTCGTTTTCATCTCCGTGGTATACAGCCGTTTGGACCAGCTGATCGGGAGTCAGTCTGCGTTCCAGTTGTACTGGGAAGTTGGATTTATGGTGCCAGTGATAACTGAACTAAATAATAAAATAAAGCTATCTTCTCCGTCCTATATCTGTCTATCTTTATCCCTCCACCGCACACTCAGTCACTACTATCCATGCTAAAAGGAAGCAGGATTATAACCTCATTTAGCACATTATTTTTAAATATTTTATAATATTTATTCTTTTTTTTTCTCCCCCATCTAATTTGGACGATTTTTAGAAAAATGTGTTGGTTTGTAAGCGCTAAGGGAGCATGTTTAAATAAAACCTGTGAACCTTAACTTTTAAATGTATTTTATTTCATGTTTCTATGTGCTACACAGGCTTAGATATTAAGGTTTTGGTAGACTTGACAATTCCTACTATTTTTTCAGAAAACCCTCAGGCATTAAGGACATGCATCCTAGATTGCCATACCGTATTTAGTTCCCCAAATCTCGTTAAACAGGTTTGATATCTCCATCTGATATTGAGTTACATAACCAAAAATGTCGTCTGATGTTATTTGTCTGATGCAACTATACTTGTCAAACGTTTTTGACCCCTTGACCGCTTTCTCAGTAAAAGACACCAGCAAATAAAACATTTAACATTGCAACATTTGCACAATCAAATTGCACATGTCTTGTGTGCACCTAAAGGTGAAGGCCAGCTCAGCAGGATGGAATCCGGTGGTGTTCAGATGATGGTGCGTGGGGTCAGTGCTCCAGTCCATAGCCAGCACCCAACCCATAGCCAGCCCCCAACCGAGACTCAGCAGAGGAGAGGCCCCCTCACTGCACCCTCAAACACCACCAAGCCCAGCAGAGCTACTGGGAGGGCCGGCAAGATCAGGAACTACAATGTTAAAGACTGACACAGACAGTATGGGACAAGCTGTCAGTACGCTGGTCATGGGGAAGTGCTATTCATCTGCCATGACTTACGATGTCATGGTGATGTCATGGCAATCACCTCAGCCACAGGTTTATAACAGAGAGTAACTGTTACAAACTGAGGGCATGGAGATTTAAGAGGAAGGTTTAATGAACTTATTGAGCCATTCTAGGAACTTACAGTGTGGACATCTCAGCCTCTGCTGATTTGATTTGTGCCATTCATTTAGTATCTGTCTCTAGGGACTTCCACAAATGTTAGTAGAATTAGAATGTAGAATTTGAGTTACAGTTCCTTCCAAATGATCCCTATGGGACAAGATCACATGAAAGTAAAAGCACCAACAAGAGAGATGTACTCAAAAAACAAAACAAAAACAATCTACCATTTTTAGAACAAAGCTTTTCAAATGACCATCTTTTTAATATATTTGACTGATCTTTCCACAATGAGAGCTTAGGAGGAGATAAAGGGACTACACTAGGACCACATGTCATATATTGATTTGAATGTGTGTACTGTTCAAGGCCAGCAGGCCGACTTAGAAGAACATGTCTGACCCCTGTCCGAGCCCTTTCACAACTAAAGTGGTGAACTCTAGTTGTGAAAGGGGGACCTTGCAAAACCTTGAGATAAGCTGCTGGAGGTTTGTGATCTGACCATGGACAGCAAAGTCCTGGGCTCATGTCTGGACACAGGCCTGTTGTTACCTGTCCAGCAGAGCGCTCTATTTACTCAGGTATTTCAACAATGCATCTCTCCTGTCCTCTCTCTACTTTCAACCATCCAATAAAGAAAATATAAAATCAAATACACTTAATTTTTGTATTTATTTTTAAATATTGCCAAGTCAGTGACTGACATCAGTGTGGCTGCACTATATGAACAAATAACCACTTTTTAGTTTTTTTGTATTTTTAGTAAAATGCTATTTCCTTACTTCCTTTATCCTAACTACATTAAAACAATAAGACGTCTCAGAAATGTGATTCCTCTTCATAGTGACTCTCCTCACACAGAACTGATGCAGTGAAACAACATGTATTTATTTAACACACTATGGGTTGGACAATTCATTTCTATGAAGCAATACAGGCTGGGCCATTCATTCTATACAGAAAACTACTTCTCTTAAACTACAGTTTTATACATTTATTCATTCATTTCAACTTTACTTGAACTTGATAGTTCATTGAGAGCAAGCTCTTTTTTACATGATGTCCAGAGTGTACAGCACATAGGAATATTGATAGTCGATAGATATAGATACAACTGATACTCACCGGCCACTTTATTAGGTACAGCGGTTCAATTTCTTGTTAACACATATAACTTATCAGCCAATCACATGGCAGAAACTCAATGCATTTAGGCATATAGACCTGGACGGGACAACTTATTGAAGTTAAAACCAAGCAACAGAATGGGGAAGAAAGGGGTTTTAAGTGACTTTGAACATGGCAATGTTGAGGGTGCCAGGAGGGCTGGTATGAGTATTTCAGAAACTGCTGATCTACTGGGATTTTCACCCTAAACTATCTCTAGGGTTTACAGAGAATGGTCCGAAAAAGAAAAACTATCCAGTGAGCAGCATTTGTGGACATAAAATGCCTTGTTGAAGTCAGAGGTCAGTGGAGGATGGGCATACATGGTTCGAGATGATAGAAAGGCAACAGTAACTCAAATAACCACTCGTTACAACCAGGGTATGCAGAATACCATCTCTGAACGCAAAACACGACCAACCTTGAAGCAGGTGGGCTACAGCAACAGAAGACCCCACCGGGTGCCACTCCTGTCAGCTAAAAACAGGAAAATGATGCTACAATTCTCACAGGATCACCAATATTGGACAATTGCAGATTGAAAAATCATTGAAATCAGATTGAAAATGCCTGGTCTAATGAGATTTCAGTTGTGACATTCAGATGGCAGGTTCAGAATTTGGTGTAAACAACATGAAAGTATGGATCCATCCTGCTGTGCACCATCAACCATGCCATGTTCAAAGTCACCTAAACCCCCTTTCTTCCCCATTCTGATGCTCAGTTTGACTTCAGTACATTGTCTTGACCACGTCTAAATGCCTAAATGCATTAAATTGCTGCCATGTGATTGGCTGATTAGCTTTTTGTTTTTATAAGCCATTGAACAGGTGTACCTAATAAAGTGGCCGGTGAGTGGATAGATAGATAGATAGATAGATAGATAGATAGATAGATAGATAGATAGATAGATAGATAGATAGATAGATAGATAGATAGATAGATAGATAGATATAACTAATATATAGATACAATTGATAGAGAATCAACAAACAACTCAAACAAGTCAGTAAAAACATTCCATAACACAATTTATTTTTTTAATTAGGCTATAAAAAAAATGAAGTAGCCTAATTTAAAAGCAACTGCAAGTTGATGTGATATGATTGGATAGTAGATATTTAAAATGACCAATTGATATTAATATGTTGAGTTTAAAAGTGCAATAGTGTGACTGGAGTCAGTCCATTAAATACAGAGATGACATCATTCCAGCCAAAGAGCCCATGTGTGTGTGTGTGTGTGTGTGTGTGTGTGTGTGTGTGTGTGTGTGTGTGTGTGTGTGTGTGTGTGTGTGTGTGTGTGTGTGTGTGTGTGTGTGTGTGTGTGTGTTTGTCCATTGATATGTCCACGGCTCACTGTGTGTTTGACTGTGTCGCTACAGGTAGGGGGAAACCCTCCTTTAAAACATCATGCCATCTCTCAAAGCGTTGAACTCAAGTAACCTCCATGAAGGAGTCAGACGAGCTTTCCTGGTTACGTCATCACGTGAGCCCCGCCTTTTAATCACCCTATCCCCAGACAGCAGCCTCCGGCCCGCTGTGATAGGAGGAAACCCAGCGCCCGCGCACCGTGATTGGCCGATGTACATGTCAATACCAGAATGTACAAGGATGTAGGGGAGGTGGGGGGGGCCACGTGTGCCGATGCCGGTTTCTGTACAGTCAATGGTACGTTCAAGTTCATGTCGCTTTTGACAACAAAGAACACTAGCACACTGAGTTCACACAGCTCAGACATTGTGTTTCGTTGTAAGAAACATGAGCCTGCTACATGATGGGAAATAGTATATTAAATATTACAAACTGAAACTTATACTTCAAATTGAAATCTATTTTCATTTCTTAGCTTTATTGGACATGTGGGCCTACATGATATCATAATACTGTTGAGGCATGCATATCATAATACATAAAAACTAACAAGGCTAAAGTAGCCTACTAATCAAAACTAAAGTAACAATAATAGGTAATGGGCTAATTAGCCTAATTATGTTGTAAAATCAACAACTTGTTTTTTGGGCTATTGGGATGTGAATGATGTTCTGTCTGTCTGTCTGTCTGTCTGTCTGTCCACCACTGTGGTCCAGACAGAAATATCTCGTCAAAATATTAAACTGCACATCATCACCAGATGTCTCACTATGAAATTGTCCAGCTGATGACTTAACCTCCAGTGGCCCCAGTGAGCTGAAATAACTCTCTAGCCTACAAGTTCGGTTGAGTGAACTGTGTTAGCCTTACTGTGATCCCATAGACATGTGCCAATGTAAACACATTGATCTGTCCCACACTGTCCTATGTCAACAGAGAGCGCGTCCGGCCCAGACACACTTTCTAATCTAATCTTATCACCGTCATATCGGTTGTGTGTGTGTGTGTGTGAGAGAGAGAGAGAGAGAGAGAGAGAGAGAGAGAGAGAGAGAGAGAGAGAGAGAGAGAGAGAGAGAGAGAGAGAGAGAGAGAGAAAGAGGATGATGCTGCTGATCGTCCGAGAAAGTGAATCCACTTGAACTCCAATAACCCTTCTAAACATTTCGGTTTTTCTTCATTCTCTCTCTCTCTCTCTCTCTCTCTCTCTCACACACACACACACACTCTCTCTCACTCTCTCCCTCCCTCTCCCTCCCTCCCTCTCCCTCTCTCCTCTCCTCTCTTTCCGTGCCTGCTGTGGGCGTTCATCCGGATAACTCCATCAGTGGCTGGGTGCTGGAGCCCTGCCTCTTTTCTCATTGGACCGCGGGGCCGAGCCAAGCTATCAGCCCATGTGGCGTGGCGAGACATTTAAATTCTCCACAAGAAGAGACAAGGGAGAAAAAAGAAGAAGATAGAAAAAGGCAGCACTGAGGCTAATGTTAGCATTTCTAACAGGGCCAGGGAAGTGACTGTTAAGTCCGAGTGAAAGGAGCCGGCTAAAAGGGACCATACACACGCGCTGACGGTTGACACAACAAGCGGTTCGGATTTTGGGATATTTTATCTTGTTTCAGGGACGTCAACGAAGGTCCGGGGGAAACACAGGTGCGTGATCCGATACTAACACTGTCAGTAAACGTATCTTCTTTGCAATCGAAGTCTGGAGACAGAGCGAGCGCAGGCTGCACTACATGATATGCTGCATGGTGTAATGTGTCACTTTGCTTCCATCCATCATGATGGACCACTCTTTTTTTCTTTTCTTTTGGTTGATAGGCTACTATTCAAGTACGAACTTGTTTTTGTTTTAAATGCTACATTGTAATGATTTGGATTATTCTTAAACGAGTAGCCTAGGCATATGTATCGTATTAAGGGAGAAGAGCGCTTGACAGTGATAAAGGAGCGCTTCAAATGCATCTATAGGGCAGGCTGTGCGTATAGGTCATCAGGGCAGTTCAGCACGTGTTGTGTAGCCAACTCATGATCACTTCTACAGCAGCTGTGTTCCCACCTGTCAAAATACTGTCAGACAAAGACAGCCCCCCCCCCCCCCCCCCAGTGTTAAACAACAACATACAATGATGCCACTCTCACTCTCTCCTATGGTTAAAGCTACATTGAGTAGACTCTGGCGTGAACAACAACATGCCAGACCTATAGCTGTCATGATTCTACCATCCATCATTATGACTGGAATGTGACATGCTGCACCTGCTGTGCTTTTAGCGTGTGGTATTTGTGTGAGAGGAGTGAGATATGTGCCCAAGCTTAGTGGAGGAAGAATGGAGCACAGTCATTCCTTATGTGATGACTCCCTTTGTGTGTTACTGTAGGGCAAGGCTGCTGTATGAGACACACCAAATGACATCACAAAAGTTTCTCATTGATTTGGTGACTAGAACTGGTCAAGAAGCATGGTTGGAATAGCCTACATGCTGACTGTAACATGTGCTTGAGGAATTAGGAGTGTGTGTTTTGTAGGGGTGAGTGGGTGAGGCAGTGTATTAGGGGGCAGGCAGGCAGGCAGGCAGTCCCACCATCTTTTCCTTTGCAGCCACACTGCCAGCTTGGCGTGTGTGTGTGTGTGAGGCTCATGGTACGGTTTCATACAAACCTATTCAAACAGAATTGGTCAGTAATTAAACAAAGAAAACATCATTAAAGATGGGTCAAGTGAATATCCCCACATGAAAAATCCAGTGTTTAATGCACAGTCCAGGCTCTGTAGAAGGTCATGCTGCTATAGCTATGGTGGGCCCCTTTGTTTACCTTTCCTTTTCTTTAGCTGTTCACAGACCTTAGGCTGTGTATTAACACTGGACCCCCCCCCCCCACACACACACACCACCCACCACCAGTATGGACAGGTAGCGCATTGTGAGGAGATATTCACTGATTTTGACAAAAGGTGATTTTGAAAACAAGCGTTCTCCAGAATCGCTGACTAACTACACATTTTAGCTAAGAAATATTTGTGTGTATAATAAGTGTTTGTGATCTGCTTAAACCCAATGCACTCTAATCAATACAATAGATATTCTCATACATTCTTAGAGAGTGAGTTGAACTTGTACATGAGGACGTTTCTTCTGTCTGTCTGAGCATTACTTCCAGGAAGGCTTCTTGTTTGTCCTGGACTGTAAAAGGTGCTGAAGTGGTGTGGTGCAATCTAGGAACTAGTTTTGTCCTCTCTGCCCCTCAGAGTGAGGGATTGTGTTGTTGTGGGCTCCAACACACAATAGCAAAGAAATGATGGCCCTTCTTGCTGTCACATTGCGTTAGCACCTTGTGTGTGTGTGTGTGTGAGACATACTGCCTAGATGAGCTAAGCAGTCAATCCAGAATGGTAGGCCTGGGAGAAATGTAATAAGGGGACAGTCATTTGTTGTTCAATAGAGTTTGGAATGATGTTCAGGGCAGCAAGGAGAAAAATACATATAATAGGCTGCATTCCAAATTGCATACTCTTTATTTTTTCTACTCTACATACTACAGCTGATCGTAAAAATAATCTAGTTAGCATGCTGTAGGCATTACATTGGGACATACTTTCACTTATTTATTTCATCGTTACAGTGCACCTTGATCTTGCCTCTTGTCTCATCCCGGTTGTTTTCATACGGAGGCTCCGTCGCTACCGGTGTGCACTGGATTGTGGCTCAGAATCATCCCAAACAGCATGCTAATTTTAACACTAAAAAATCTCAACCGGATGCAGTAGGCATCTGGGTATCCGACCACAAGAATTGGGACATCCTTAATCTTTTATCTGGTCTACTATACTTAATAGCAGGGAGGTATTGGAACGCAGGGATAGTTTTTTACAAAGTGCTGACTAACCGTACAGCACTAGCATGCCAGCTTTAAGCTACATCGTGGATAGTGTGCCTGTCTATGCCTGCTTCAGTCATCATGTGCACAGGGTGTTAGTGTGTGATGTGGGTCACTTAAGGCTACAGTAGACACTGCACTGAAGGTTTTACATTAGGTCTAATCCCCAAGGCCAGTGAACCTTATAAATCCACTCAGCTACTGAGCCACATAGAGGGCTAGGACATACACACGGTCCTTTACCTGACTTGTTTTGCCTACATGTTTAGCTAGGTGCCTAAAACAAACTTTGTGGTGTAAAGTTTAAGTATTAAAGCTCCGTATCGGCTATTTAACTTCCATGGAGGGCTACTTGAGTCGTATAGACCAGTGGTTTTCAAACTGGGGCGGGGTTATGGCAGGGGGGGCGCGGATCAATATGTGAATATATTTTTTTTGAGTTTGTGTTTTTTATATTAAGATCACGGTATAGCTGGACAAGAGTTCTTCTGCTTCGTTCCTCTTACTGCATTTAAATGCATTCACTATATTACAGAGAAATAGGTCTCGTTAAAGAAAAAGAGCTCCAAGCCCAACCCAGAGGACCCTGCATACATTTTTTTATTTTAAATTAATATTTTTATGGAAAATCCATGTGTCTTTCTTCAATAGCTTCTAATTCATCAGACCCAGTGTCTCCAAATTATTTGTTCACACAAAATTCACAAAATTAGCCTCTTAATTTTCCACTCAAAGTGCACCAGATTCATGCATTTCACTTTAAAAAGGTGAAAAAAAATCTCCCGGGGGGGCATACCCCCGGACCCCCCTAGGAGAGTCTGGTTCTGCACTGGCTACTATTTTCCCCCAGCAGGACATTGGAAGCACTAGCGTGTGTGAATGACATTTAACTAGTCAATAATTTGGGCAAGTCTGTCTGCCTATCTTTCTCACTCTGCTGCACACTCAGTCACTACTATCCATGCTTAAAGGAAGCAGGATTAAAACACTGGGTTAGGATGCTAAAATGTATGAAAAAATGTGTTTAAAAACGCACAAAAATGTTTAGAATGTTTCAAGAATATGTTTAAATTTGTAAGATAATTAAAAGATCTCCGCTGAAATTTGTTCTCTGAGGGGGGGCTCACTCTCTCACACTTTGAAAACCCCTGGTATAGACCATAGCAATTTAAATAGTTTGAAGAGGCATTTCTATTGTTATAGAAAATATTTCTACCTGTCTGTTAATTCATCGTGTGAATTAGGCGTACTGTGTCTCTTGTTATAATAAAGCCTATATTACCGCTGAGTCACAACTTTTACAGACTGCAATTTACAGTATTTAGGAGGAAATGTATGGTATGGTTATTGTATTCATTATGTATAATATGGGTTATGCCATTCTAAGAAGAGACAGCCAATACAGTTACATCACAGTCATTTACATTATTAGCAGAGCAAACATTGGCCCACAAATACAGACCGGAGCCTCCCCACACAGTCCTTCAACCAATGGAAAATAATTGCGACAATTCTGATGATCAATTTCTATTTTAAAAGTAGAGTTGGCAATTCTGGAGAATGTTTGTCGTCAAAATCACCCTTTCTGTCAAAAGCAGTGAATATCGCCTCACGCGCCTCATTGTGTGTGCGCGCTGAAAAGAAATCTGGTGTTACTTCACAGCCTAGGCTCTATAAACAGGCATGTTGCATGCTACGGTGGGCCCCCTTTACTTACATACATTTTGTTTACATACCAGTTTACAGAGCCTAGGCTGTGTAAACCCCTCTAAAAGCATTCGGCAGACACCAGTGGTTTCCTTTGACGGGTTTTATTGCAGACTTTTACTCCAACTTCACCGTGAAAACTATAGATGAGCAAACACAGTACAACAGAAATCACGGCATTAGCTTTACATAAAATCATAAATTACACCGCACATAAAGAGTCAAATAAGCAAAATAAATACAGGGAAATAACAAAAAACCTACCTCGTTGGCTTTATGCTAATTACAGGGACTTTGAAACAAGATTCTTCTCGGCGATGCATATCACAAGATGTTCACCTCTCTCATGTCGCATCTCTATCTGACAAAGAGTAATCTTCTCGCACAAGAGAACAATCCTCCTTACGAGTGACGTCATTTGACTAACTATTTAAATAAAGTTTTAAACTTAAATAACAAACACAATTATTAAATGATTAATATAAACAAAAATGAATTTCCTTAAGGCTTGTCTTATAATATGAAAATACTTATGAAATTACATAATCTTTTTAATGATGACAGTTACAGGCTGTGTATTATCACAACCCAGGCTCAGCTCACACACAGGTAGTGGGTGAGGAGGAATATTGGCTGATTTTGACAAAGTGAATTTTGACAACAAGCGTTCTCCAGACTGGCTGACTCCATCTGTTTAGTGAGTTCTCATACGGAGGTGCCTTCAATGAATATCTGTTGTCTTTTCTGTTGTAAACTCAATGTGTTGTTTTTGTCTTTCTTTTAATATTAATAATTATTATTTTTAACTTTTATTGTTATTTTATAGATAAAACAATTGGTTGATGAAGCAAAATCCCTACACTTCTGGATAATAAGATAAGATTTATTGCACCTTCTGATTCTTTTTAAAAAAACAGAGAAATATGTGTGTGCTGGAGCAGACACACGTGGACATCTCTGTTTAAAGGGCAGTAAAGTGTTGGTTGACATGTGCAGCAGACTAACAGCATAAACTTTACATGGGCAGATGATGCAATAGAATGGGGGACAATCTTGTCTGGTTTTAATGCATGGTATTGTTTCTTAATCTAGGTAGTGTCAGAATATATACAACCAAAAGTAATGATGTGGGTGTCACCTTGGTGCTGCTGTGATGCAACTGTTAGCTGGCTGTGTAACGTGACAACACTAGCAGCTGGTGCTCCTGCCCCAGTCACTTTTCCCCCCATGCCCTCCTCCAAAGGGCAGTGGGTGCCTCTGTTTGCCTTCTACCAGTCTCTAGCTATTGGCAATACCATGGCATCAGACATGTGGAAGCATTGTTACAAGAAAATAATCTTTTCCCTGTTTGCATGAAAACAATACTCCATTAGTAGGACTGCAGGCCAGACACTGGGTGAATCTCAATACAGGGGTTGCGGTCTACGAAGGCTGCATTTGAAAACCGATTGCGTCATAGCGGCGCACAAAGCTTGTTCCATTTGCAAGGCTCCTTGCAAGGCTCTTCATATGCGGCCGAGAAATGCAGCCTTCGTTTCACGGTTTTGAAGGCTGCATCAGATTTATCCTTCGCAGCCCAACATATCCCAAGATTCATTGCGTTTTTTTCAGAGATGGCATAACATAAAATAAAAAATAACAAAACAGCAACGTGTTCCTCCATCTTCTTAACTTTTATCTTCCTTTCTTTTTTTCTTGTACTTTTTTTTCTTTTCGTCTGGTAGGCAACTTCTTTTTCTTTTTTCCTCCGTTGACAAGGCTGTTTCCGTTGGCAGCAATCAGGGTTGCTAGGCAGCACAGGAGCGGCGAGTCGTCACGCAAGGTAACGGCTTGTTACGCAAACCGGAAATGCTCGTAAACAGAGCGAAACGGAGACCTGCGGAGACCGTCTCGCTTAACAACGCTCGTTGGCCTTGGAATCGGCCTTGGAATCGGCCTTCACAATCTATAGCCTTCATAGACCGCGAGACCGCGTCCTTCCAAGGATGCGGTCTCTGTAATGGGATACAGCTACTGAGAGGGGGAATGGAGGTTGGCCAGGGAACTTGTATAACTTCTAATTGGACCCCTTGTATACTGTATGCTTTAAGGCTTCCCACACAGTTGTGATCGAGGTTTGGGATGGGTTCATCTCCAAATAAATATAAATTTGTTCTCCCAGAGATTGTAGAATCTTTGAGGCCTGCATCCATTTAATTTGAACTCTCAAAGAATAATCTATAGTCTTGAATAGCTTTTTAAAGTGTTTACTGAGTAACAGTATTATTAAAGAAAATATGTTATGGAAGCCAAATAGACAAAAATCATCAAGATTGACCAGTGCTTGAGAAACAGTTTCTCTTTGCCAGCAGGTTCTCACCCTAATGGAAAAGGAGTTTGCCTTTCAGACAGTGTGTGTGTGTGTGTAAAGTGTACAGTATGTTCTAAGGGTGATGACAGCTGCTCTACATTCAGACTGGGACTCTGAGGGGTGGGGGGGGGGGGGCTTTATCTGACAGGTCTGCTCCTGATGACACTGAAAGGCCTGGCCTAGAAACAAGGAACAAAGACCAAGACACACACACACACACACACACACACACACACACACACATTGGATGTGCTCACTCATGTACACAGAGTAGTCCATCAGCAGACTACATTGTCTGAGTGCTCTTTCATGCATGCTCAGAGCCACTCCACATTCCCAAATCTGCCAGTCAACAGACACACACATGATTACACACGCTTCAGTACAGAAACAGGTTTAGTGTAAATCAATATTATTCATTATTCAAGCTTACTTTTAAATGTAACATTCTTTATTGTGTTGTGATTAAGAATGTCAAGGCATTGACTTGGTTCTTCCATGTATACTTGTTTTGTCTATATTCTTGGCACAGTGCATCAGTCAGTGTTGCACTAATGACATGTGACTGTCAGTAGTGCAGTGTCACTCAAATCCCAATATAGATCTATGTAAATGACCCCACTGTAAACCTTTTGTCAAAACCAGTGAATATCTCCTCACAATCTGCCAACTGTATGGGAGAACAGGGTTAGTAGGCACACGTTTTACTCTAGTGTGAATTGCTCATCACTAAAACATCTTTCAACAGTCATTCCTACATTACATTACATTGAAGATTAGGGTGTTGGCTTGCAATGTATATCCCTCTCATCCCAACATATTGTAATGAAGAAGTAATTGACCATCAAAGTATATATAACAAATGTGACAACCAACCCCTGTGACATATAACCCCGTTCTCCCCTACATGTATGTGCGCTGAAAGAAAACTCCTGTGTTGATAAGATGTTTTGCATGCAACAATGCAGCAAGCTTTCTCCAGAATCACTGACTTCACCTTTAAACTAAACCGTTACAAAAGAATAGTGTTGTCTTTCCTTCAATGGAAAAGTCATCGCAGACATAGAGGCCTAAAGCTTATCTAGACATTGTTTGTGTAGAATGTACCTTCACTGTATTGTATATCAAACCACTGTTCTAACTGTTGTATATCTCTCTCTCTCTCTCTCTCTCTCTCTCTCTCTCTCTCTCTCCTTCCATTCCCAGTCACTCAGCATGGATGAGATAGTCATAGCGGGAATATCGGGCCGATTGCCCGAGTCCCAAAACCTGGAGGAATTCTGGGAAAACCTCATCAACGGTGTGGACATGGTGACAGAGGACGACCGGCGGTGGACACCAGGTGAGGGGCAGCATTTGATTGGTTGTTCTGATTCAGAAATGGCTTTGATTGATAGGGCCATTCCAATGAAAATAGATTGGGACTCAACTATGCCAAGTGGTAGGAAGAGTCAACTGAGGAGGAACACAACAACATAACAGCAGCTACAGCGCGGTTGGATTATGGATTTTCAGTGTGTTTTGAATGGGGGTTTGTCATGTAATTCCAGCATTAGAATGTAGATGAAATGAAACAAAGGGATAAGGAGATGGTGGGAAAGGCTTGCAACAAAAGTCCCCAGCCCTTTTCTGGTTAAGTTGACGCGTTGTTGTTCTTATTCAGGTTCTGGCGGATTGGTAAATTCAGATTGTAGAGTATTGGAAAGCCCTTTACCGCAGCAACCTGCATTTTCCCTCCAAATAGTTTAAAGTTCCTTCCCATAGTTGATTGAGTGGTAGGTATGTGTCTTCATGTTCAGCGCTGGGCCACCTTTGACTCACTCGCGTGCAGTCAAACTGGATGTTACCTGGACAATATGACTCACCTGGTGTGGCAAAGATCAAGACAGACAGGAAATAATATGGTGGGTGAGGTTGTAAGTGAACTGGTGTAAGCTAACATAGCTACCAGTCTTTACATTAGAAGTCCATTAAATGTGTAGTCAGTCATTCCAGATATACAGTAAGCTTGTTGGTATTTAAACTGAGCACCCAAACAAATCCCATACTAGAAGCTTTCGCTGCAGGCCTTACTATCTGTCCAATAGCATTGTTGCTACCAACGTCACAAACAATGCCTATAGCTGATATGTTAGAGAAGTGTTGATAGGCTCAGTCCAACTCCCTTTGTTGACATACCTGTTTACAGAGCCTGGGGCTGTGTATTAACACCAGACTTTTGTTTTTACAGCGCTAACACTGTATGGATAGGTAGTGGACGCTGAAGAGATATTCACTGACTTGACATAAAAGGGTTAAGTGTTTGCACAAATCTGATAAGATACTGAAAAGCTAAATCAATCCGTTATGTTGAACAACACGTATTGCTGAAATACACCTCTATGCTTTTCTCTTTGGAGAAAGAGGAGTAGAGCCATACTCAGTGTGGTGTCAGGGTGTGAGAGGCACCCAGTGAAGGCTGACCTCCAGTAGCTCTCTGGAGGGGGTCACCACCATTTTGTTTGTCTCGTACACACACACACACACACACACACACACACACACACACACACACACACACACACACACACACACAAACACACACACTAGGCACATGCACGCCCATGCGGGTGACGTGACACACATTCCTGCCAATGATTTCACACTGTGCCGCTGAACACGGTTGCTAACAATGCCTGGACTTACACGCTCTAAAACAAAAACTGTGTATCCATCCGCCAAGTACTTATGGGTAGTTCCTCTGGCTTAGGGTTGGGACAGTCAGTTACTGTTTGAGATATAACATAGGGGAAGTTGTGATGACCTTTTATCAGTCTCTTGAATGAGATACAACTCCTTTTATCATCTTGAAATGAGTGTTTTCACTTTGTCACATTGATGGGTGTGACAGCAGGTCAAGTTGTACACACGTTATGACCTCTCTGATATGCATTATGATTTGAACATGACTGTGTTCTTCAGTTACAGATCGGCTCAGAGGACTGCTGTATGAAAACATTACATTAACTTAAAGTGTTAGAAAGTTTTGCTTATGTTGGTACCCTTTCCACACATTTTGATAGTGTGAATGCAAATAGATGAGTGCTGAGCCGTACTGAACTGAACCACATGGCTCAGTTGAAAGGAGGCTATAGAGAACATGTTGAACTGTTGACTATTCATCTAATAAAACAGTCCCAGGCACAGTGCATACACAGCTACATGTAATTGTTCAAGTCACATAATAATCCAGCAGGAATGTGTGTGCTTGCCGTGCCGTGCTAGATGACGCTGCCAGCTTCAGTTTTATTTGCTAAAAGGCCCTTTGGTTTTATTCCTACACTCCCCTGTCTGGCTCTGGACAGGTCCCATTGTGGTTTACCGGCATGCATCACATTCATGTCTTAAACTCCTGGACTCTGTTTTTCACTCTGCTTTAAGGTTCATTACAGGAGATGCTTATGACACACACCATTGTCTTTTATATGAGAAGGTTGGGTGGTCCTCCCTTAAAGAGAGACGTGATGCACATTGGCATATTTTTATTTACAAAGCCTTGACCGGGAAGCTTCCTCGTTATTTAACAGAAATGCTGCAAATTTCAGATGGGCTTTTTCAGACCCGCTCCACTGACATGCTTATGCTTTATGTCCCACAAGCCCGGTCTGAGCTGGGAAAGACAGCTTTTAGCTTCAGTGCCCCTGACTCCTGGAACAACTTACAGCAACAAATTAAACTAAATAACTTCATATCCTTTAACCAATTTAAACAAACTATCTTAAATCTGCCAAACTCTACCTGTAACTGTTTTAATTAGGCTATATTGTACTTTCACCCATTTCATTTTAATTGCTGCCACTCTTCACCACTGTGTAAATGTTTCAATTGTTTTTCTCTTCACCTGTTGTTGTGTATTTGATGTATTTGCATTGAATATTGTTTATGTATTGTTGTTTTTCCTTTGAATTTGTTTGATCTGGACGTCATTGTAAATGAGGGTCAGCCCTCAATTGGTCTCTCGAGGATAAATAAAAGTTAAATGAAATGAAAATGAAATTCAAATGAATGAATGAGGGGGCTGTGCTAATTCAGGGCTCAACCTTACTCATTTTCTTAGTACAGATTTAGCAAGAAAAAGTATTTAATCCACAACCCTCGGGTTTCTACATTATACTCACATTTTTCTTGCACACACCCAAACCCCTTTTAAACCCAAACCCAGACAATCCTTCTGACTGGATCATTTTAGAAATGTATAGGCCTAGTTGCATGATAGTGAGCATTTGATATCATTTAGGCATATTTATAAATCCATATATTAAATTTGATTTTTGTTTTGATCAATTTAACAGAAATTCGGGATTTAGATGAGGCGGGCTTTGCTCTGGTTCTTATTACACAATAAGCACTTTTGAACCACCAATCACGGCAGTTCTCTGCCCATAACGTTCTATAAAAACAATGGTGTGTTGCCATGGTGATCGCTTGACATGGCCACACCCACACAGTCCTGTCAAACGGTCTAGAGTGTAGACAGTAAAACATTTTTTTTTTAATACTTTTTATGATATTTATGAACATTTATTTGTAATCAGATGATTGTAAAAGCTTATTGAAACACTTTACTTTGATTTCATTTATTGACTTTTACTTATAATTTTACTTTATACGTTTAGTTATAGTTTTACAGAGGCTTTAATATATCTGCCCCATTTAAAAACCCCTCCAGTGTATCCGTCCTCCCTTGCCTGTGCTGTCCCACTCACTCACTCCTTCCAGTCCATTGCTCACAGTCTTTCCTCTGTGTGAACCAAAGACCCATCCCCTGGTTGCCTGGTGACCACAGCTTCACATTCATGTGCTGAAAGGCTTGTCCTGGGCCAGCTCACTGAGGCCACACGCCGGGCACTGACACACAGGAGCAGAATAGCAAGAGACGCAGTAAAGAGAGGTTCAGGGAGTTCTTAGTACAGAAGCCCCCTTTCCACCAAAGCTTTCAGGAACTCCTTTTCTAGGAACTTAAAGGTTCCCAGCTCCATACTGTGTCACAGTGTTAACAGATAGCATGTCTTCATGACTGTGTTCAACATGCCTTGGTGAGCCCTTTTCATACGGAGGAATAGTCCACTTTGTAGAAACAGTGAAACAGTGCTGCTGTTTACGGTGCTGATATAGTGTATTATATGACCAGTGTTCCTTACACAATACCTTCTGTTGTTGACAATATGTCGTCTCAAAAGTGTCTCACATTGCCTTTAGCTGTCTTTGCGCTCCATAAATGTACCTGAGGTTTTTTGTTGTTGTCGGTAGGCGTGTCCTACTTGTCGCCGTGGGCCGTTTCTATTCAGTGAGCTTGTCTTATAGAGTAGGATGGCATGCAGAACATGTGTTAAACTATTGACATCACAGTCTAAACCCTGGGTTGCAAAAAACGCTGCATGATGTAGATAGAGCCTTAATCAAAGCCTTTGTCAAATTTGCTCAATATGATTTGCACATTTTTTCAAATCACAATATAAATTTGAAATCAATGAATTGTTCAGCTCTATGAACCTCACGTTGGAAAAATGTCTGAGCTTGCCTGAACACACCAGTTAGATAAGGGTTGAGTGTGGTGATCCTTTACTCAGTTGAACATTTCTTTTTTTTAATGAAGAATTTCTTACTTAAATATAGCTTTCTATCATTATCCCCTATCTATCAATCTTTCCTATCATTTATCCTAACACTAACTTACCAGTGAGGTTGGCAGGCGTATGAACAAAGTGCTAGTACAGTATTTTTAAGGGAGTTTTGTTTTAAAGCTCCTGTGTTTTTAGAATTAGAATTTGAGCCTCTACATTACATGGACATGTTATAAGTGCAGTAAATGAGCAGCTATCATCAGAGTCAGTAGTGCAGGCTTGTCACAAGTAGTGTTCCATCACCAGCAAGTAGACCTGTCCCATGTAATAGCTGTTACTCACCTTGATAATTTTTTTAAAAACCTAAAGAAAGCTGTCCGCCGCCCTAGCCTACATGTTCATTATCAATATGTATATGCTGCTGTTAAACTCCTTTTTAGTGCAATATTCAAATGTACATTGTGATCATGATTTTAACACGTCATTGTTTATACCTATTGTTTACAGTAGAACTTGTTTTAGTTAGTCAGGGCAGTGTTTGTGACCCAGTGTGGAACGTCATTTCATTCATGTGCACTGACTCAGTTGATTGACAAGAAAGCTATCAAAGTCTATCCAACCACCTCACTGTCACTGCTGCTTGTTGTTACTGCTCCTCCCTGCTGTGTTATCCACCACATCTGAATCAGTAAATTAAGATATCTCATGGTTCGAGCCAATGATTAGCCAATAGAGGAAGCCTTACATGTCTCCAAATGAATATAATGTATTCCTGTGTGATGAATCCTTTTGAAAATCACACACACACACACACACACAAACACATGCTAAACATACAGTATGTGAGCTCAAACAGGAGAACCCGGCTGTTTTTCATCTAATTATTTAGACTATACATTTCTGCCATGGTCTACTCAGGAGTCTCAAGTTGTCCAGGTTTCTAACCCTTTATTTTTTATTATCCCTTTTCCCAGGTCTGTACGGTCTTCCAAAGAGGAACGGTAAACTAAAAGACATCAGCCAGTTCGATGCGGCCTTCTTCGGGGTGCATCCCAAACAGGCCAACACCATGGACCCCCAGCTGCGCCTCATGCTGGAGATCGCCTATGAAGCCATCGTAGACGGAGGTGAGGAAAGAAGGGCAAAAGGCCTTCAGCACTGCACACTGTTACAGAGCAGGAACAAGGGTGAAAGATGAGACATATGGTGGGAAAGGAATAGAGAAAGTGTGTCTGAAAAGTGTTGTTGCCATCTTGTTTAAAGGTCACATATTCTGCTCATTTTCAGGTTGAAAATTAAAATTATGTTTTTTTACTAGAAACCGTTTTCATGGTGTAGTATCTAAAGAATCACTTTTATATGTGTCTTAAAACGCTCCGATTTTTAATAGCCTGTCTCTTTAAGAGCCGCCTTTCAAAAAAAGCCCAGTCTGCTCTGATTGGCCCTGGATCTAACTGCCTGTTAGATTCAGGGGGATCTTGTGGTATGGCTTATCACAGGTGGAGGAAATGCTCAGTGAGGTTGGTAATAAAGGGGAGTGATGTGATGTCATAACAGGGAAATACATCTGAATGGGGTTTTTGAACGTTGGATTTCAGAAAAAGGTTGAGGTAGAGAAAAAGGGTTGTTTTTACTTATAGCTTGGGAGGCTATAGACACACCGTAGACCCATATTAATGTTGAATTAACATGAAAAGGTCAATTTTGCATAATAGTTGGCCTTTAAACTGTGGTTTAATCAAAAAATAAATATTGAGTGAACGGTTTCTAAAGGATGTCATGTTGCTATGCAGGCCTGAACCCGGCCACACTGCGTGGCAGTAAGACGGGCGTGTACATCGGGGTGAGTGGCTCTGAGGCCAGTGAGGCCTTCAGCAGAGACCCAGAGGAGCTGCTGGGATACAGCATGACCGGCTGCCAGCGCGCCATGCTAGCTAACAGGCTATCATACTTCTTTGACTTCAACGGTACGCACACACACACACAAACACACACACTTACAATCACACACACACACACACTAACGCAAACACACACACACACACACACACACACACACACACACACACACACACACACACACACACACACACACACACACACACACACACACACACACATGTTGGTATAGTAAAGGATAGTGTGAGAGAATGCTGTGGTGAACTGTCTTCCGCATCAGTGCACATCTCCACTCAATGTCTCCCCCATGTGGCCATGTATGATTCAGCTCAGGGTTCCTCTAGTGCAAGTCACTCCAAACTTATCTCTGATTAACTCCTGACTTGGTCTAATAGGATCCATCTGTCTTCATTTCCAGTCGTCACCACATTTAGTATAGAACCAATGTAAATGAGAAATGGATTGCTAACATTGCTAACACAAAAATGTATTATACATTATATTATTCATTTTATAACAGCATGATGTTCTATCACTGTGTCAAGCAGATCTGCATGTTCACATTTTGAACCCATTTTGAAGCGTTCCACATGCTGAATGTGCCCACGTCCTCCTTGGGGAATCCTCTGTGTATATTTCCCTTTTTAGCTGTTGTTTCCCCTCAGTAAACCCCCCTGTCTGTCCCCTGTGCTCCAGGCCCCAGCACAGCCATAGACACAGCCTGCTCCTCCAGCCTGCTGGCTCTGGAGAACGCCTTCCACGCCATCCAGCAGGGCCACTGTGAGGCTGCCCTGGTGGGTGGAGTCAACCTGCTGCTCAAGCCCAACACCTCCGTACAGTTCATGAAGCTGGGCATGCTCAGTCCAGAGGGCACCTGCAAGTCCTTTGACTCCTCAGGTAAGAGAACCTTACAGTGCCCCCTTCCCACCCCCCTTTATCAGTGAATATCTCCTCATGATCCACTACCTGTCCGTACTGTGTGTGCACTGAAAATAAAATCTGGTGTTAATACACAGTCACTGTAAACTGGTATGTAAACAAAGGGCCCACCCAGGGCCCACCATAGCTGACAACATGCCCGTTTACAGAGCCTAGGCACTGGATCTTTCTGTTAGCACACACACACGGTACGAACATGAGGAGATATTCACTGATTTATCAAAAAGTCATTTCGACAACATGCTTTCTTCAGTTGTTGCTAACTCTTCCTTTAAGGCACCCATCAATTACTCGCATTAGCCCCTAGTGTGATCTGTCTGGTTGCCATCGTTGCAGCTCTCTCTCTCTCCCTTGTTTCCTTTGTATTTACCGATCTCAAGGTAATATCACTTCATCCCTCTGAACAGGTAATGGATACTGTCGCTCTGAGGCGGCGGTGGCAGTGCTGCTGACCAAGCGCTCGGCTGCTAAGAGAATCTACGCCACGGTGCTCAATGCTGGGAACAACACAGACGGATACAAAGAGCAGGGTGAGCTCCACATTATTGTCTGATCATGCTGCCTTTGCTTTAGCCTGGCTCCGCCGGCCTACTTCCGGCCAAATTTTATTTTCCCTTCAGTAGTCAGTCTGGGTGTACAGCCCATTTCCCAGTTTTGCCGGAGATTCGACAGCCGGTCCAATCAGCGAACAGAGCGAGTGGCTGAGAACGATGACGTCGAAGTCGCGCTCCAGTTTCAGTTGCCAGAAGCCGGCTCATGACACACGTGACGACCAAACGTTATGCGATTGGTTGGCTAATCCAGAGTGGCACTGGGCAGATCCAATAGTTTTAAACTTTAACAGACACCCGCCTCCATGAGTGAACGTTTGCCAATTACAGCACTGCCAGACCTTCTGTACAAATGAAATGAAGTACGATGGTCTGGTAGGACCAGGCTACCTTTGCTTTACTCTATGTATATATATATTTGACTATCATTATATTGCTGCTCTGTACATTGTATACTGCATTTTGATCTTTTTAATTATCAGTGTTTCCCTCATTAGTATTTGATCTTGTTTCTGCCTTTGTTTAGTTTCTTTGTTGTTTAAAAAAAGCCTCCTGTGGACAGGTGTTGAAAACTAGCATTTATGCTAATGACTGAAAACAATGCATCTAGTTCGCCCAATGATATTGTCATGTCCGTGTCAAATTAAGATAAATGTTAATTATCAGCTGTGTGTACAGAACACCCGATTCAAAAATGGAAGACTTTAAAGAATACGTGAGAGAATTACTTTGAAAGGCAAATCAAAAGAAGATATTTATCTGTGGGGATACAAACATTGATTTACTTAAAAAAAACTCATTCACTGAATTTGTAAAAACACTGCATGTTATGGGCCTGCAGCCGAGGTCAGCAGACAGACTGACTGTTTTGAATAATTTTGCAGATGTGTTTAGACTACCAGAGAAGAAATGGACAAAGCCATATCACTATCTGCATTGTCACAGGCAGAGAGGAAAATGGAAAGCATGTCTGTTGTACACTGGCAATGAATAAAGAGACCTAAAACTGTCTGTGTATTGGAATGCATCTTCTTAAAAAAAAAAAAAAAAAAAAAAAAAAAAAACTGTTTTAACTGTAGCTGTGTATCTGAATCTTATGGCAGTGGGGGCGGGACCTGATAAGCCTTTGTCTTCTCCTGCCACCCTTCAGACGATAACACAAAGTAATATGTATGAATATGCAAAGAGAAAACTGTGTATTGTGTGTAATTGTCCGGAAGAATAAAAATAAATAAATAAATAAAATCTACAATACAATACACACTCAGACAATTCAGTAATGGACGCCCCTATACATTTGTGACATTAAAATACAATAACAATACAAAATGATTTAATGCTTCAACTTAAATTGATATTCATTGTATTTCTAAAAAAAATGTTCAAATGTCAATTGGTTGGTGCAGTCTTTGCTTTTCAATACCACAGCTAACAACCTCCCATCTGCCCATTGCTTATGAGCTACTCCATTAGTTTACTATGGCTGCGTTCCAATCCCCATACTATCTACTATTCAGTGTGGTAGAAAACAATGATTTATGATGTCCCGATTCTTGAGTTCCTGACCCCTCCTCTCTGCCCCTCAGGTGTGACCTTCCCTTCAGGTGCCATGCAGCAGAGGCTGGTCAGCTCTCTGTACCAGGAGGTGAACATCTCCCCAGAGCAGGTGGAGTACATCGAGGCCCACGGCACTGGAACCAAGGTCAGTCAACACAACGCTCCATCCACACACACACGCTTTTGACTTGTTCACTTCTGCTCTTTGCATTACAAGACAAGATAGTTTATAAGGCAGACATAATGCTGCACATTTTAAATCTGAAAATAATTAAGTTGAATTCACACACATATACACACACACACATGCACGCACGCACACACACACACACACACACACACACACACACGCGCACACACACGCACACACGCACACACACACACACACACAGGCCGGCAGTGGCGGAGTGGGTAGGGAGGTCGTCTCTGGTTTGCAGGGCCGGAGGTTTGATCCCCCGCCTACCCGCCACATGTCCAAGTGTCCCTGGGGAAGACACTGAACCCCACATTTCTCCCGATGGTTCAGAGGGCGCCTTGCATGGCAGCTACTGCCATCAGTGTATGAGTGTGTGTATGAATGTGGTAAGAAATGTAAAGCGCTTTGGGGCTGAGAAAATCGGCTAAAAAGCGCTATATAAGTCAAGTCCATTTACCATTTACACACACACACACACACACACACACACACACACACACACACACACACACACACACACACACACACACACCTCTTATGTCACTAACCGAGAGTGTCTTTCCTCTGTGGCACCTCTGCTGTACTCAGGTGGGCGACCCCCAGGAACTGAACGGCATTGTGGGTGTGTTCTGTGAGTCCAAGCGGGAGCCTCTTCTCATTGGCTCCACCAAGTCCAACATGGGCCATCCGGAACCCGCCTCTGGTATGGCTGCCCTGGCTAAGGTGAGAGTGACAGACACAACATTGTTTTTTTTTCCCTTTTAAGTTGTTCTGTTTTAGAACACAAAGGTTGACTGACTCTCACTACCTTTGCACGTCTTGCACTTTTTAATGCGCTGACTGTAAGTTTAATACTTTTAAGAGGCTGGATCTGGCTCAAAGAGAACCTCCATAACAATGTCAAACTGGCACATTCACAATGTAGCACTTAGTTTATTAAACTGATGTCCTCATTTCTTTGTAAGGGGTGATGGAGTGATCTTTGCTGCAGTTTTTGAAAAGGAAGGAAGCTAGGCATATTGGACACCAAAGCCACAAAAGAGAAAATTGCTTGGACATTTGCTATTTTTACTTGATTTTATTTCATTAGTTGATTCTCACTCTCCCCCTCAGGTGTTGCTCTCTCTGGAGAGAGGAGTGTGGGCTCCCAACCTGCACTTCAACAGTCCCAACCCCGACATCCCCGCGCTGAGCGACGGCCGGCTGCAGGTGGTGGACCGGCCCACCCCCGTCAGAGGAGGCATCGTGGGCATCAACTCCTTCGGCTTCGGAGGGTCCAACGTCCACGTCATCCTCCGTCCGCCCGGGCAGAAAGCAGCGGTCGCCCCCAGCACAGCCCCCAGGACATACCCCAGAATGCTCCAGGCCTGTGGTCGCACTGAGGCGGCAGTACACACCATGCTGCAGAAGGGCAGGGAGCACAGTGCTGATGACAGCTTTGTGTCTCTGCTGAATGAGGTGTCAGGGGCTCCCTCCAGCAGCATGCCCTTCAGAGGATACACTCTGATCGGCTCTCAGCCCGAGCTCACTGAGGTGCAGCAGGTGCAGGCCAGTGGCAGGCCGCTGTGGTACGTCTGCTCAGGTGAGGAATCAAACACCTACAGTATGTGACATGGACATACTATAGTTTTTCAGTTGGACTCATATATATATACGGTTCACAGTTTCACACTTTATGGAATTTTTAAGACCATAAGAGCTAAGCTAACTAGCGATGAGCGACCTTTGCCAATGTCCTCTTCAAAAATGCACGCACAGTTAAATGAATGGTTTCTGTCGCTTCGACTCGAACCTGGGAGTGAGGCAACCAGTGGAAAATAAAAGATGTTTTGAACTACTCCTTTAACATTCTGAAGAACTGACTAGATGGAAAAGGAGCTTTCTTGGACTGTAATTTGTCAATATTGGTATTTTAGCATGTTCAATTCAGAGACACTTGAAACTAAAACTAAACTATCGGTGGATTTCAACCCCGCATCAAAAAGCATAAGCAATGTTTGAATGTGTGTTGTGTGGCTGGATTACAGTGGATGACTGTCTGCTGTATTGGCAGGTATGGGCACCCAGTGGGGCGGTATGGGCCGCAGCCTGATGCAGCTGCCCCAGTTCAGAGCTTCTATCCTGCGCTCAGACTCAGCGCTGAAGGACACGGGCCTGGTGGTGTCCGCTTTGCTGATGGACGCAGATGAAGCCACCTTTGAAGACACTGTGCACGCCTTCGTAGGGCTGGCTGCCATACAGGTAGAGTGGAGAGCGCGGGTTCAAATGGGTTTAATCAATTCATTTGGTAGGGCAGAAGATATAAGGTTGAGATAAGAGAAGATAATGAGTTAAAAAGTTAGCAATATTGTATCAAATACCCAATTTATTTTTCTGTTATTATATTTTAATAAAAGAAAACATTTATCAATTCATTTCTTCGATATGTCTTACCATATCATTATGTTTCATAATGTTATTGTGAAAAAGAAAAAGCAAGAAAAGATACAGTTAAAAAAGCAACAATTGTCTTTGCATGGATGATAAGTGATTATGATGTGTCTTGTTGTGTTGCTTAAAAGTTAGCGTGTCTGGGTTTTGCAACCCAACATTTGTATCCATATTAATTATATTATTTTCCTTTGCTCAGTCATAGTAGTTAGAGCTAAATGTCCTCACAGGTTTCTTTGAAGGAGCTTGTGTGTAACATTTAATCCTGTGTGTGTGTGTGTGTGTGTGTGTGTGTGTGTGTGTGTGTGTGTGTGTGTTTGTGTGTTTGTGCGTGTGCGTGTGCGTGTGGCAGATTGCTCAGATCGACCTGCTGACTGAGCTGGGTCTGAAGCCCGATGGCATTGTGGGTCACTCTGTGGGGGAGCTAGCATGTGGCTATGCTGACGGCTCGCTAACACACAGTGAGGCCATCCAGGCAGCCTACTGGAGAGGGAAATGCATCAAAGAGGCCAACCTGCCCCCAGGAGGCATGGCTGCAGTGGGTAAGAGATACTTTACCATGTTTCGATATCTGCTTTCACCACACAGAGGGAATCCTAACATATGCACATGTTTGGAATGAAAACCTAACGGGACAAGTAAACCTCAGATATGTGCAAAATGATGAGAGCTTTTAAAACTCTTCTAGCAATACTTCACCCATACAGAACCGGCGTTCCATCATTATAAAATCACTATTATAATATAATGAATGAGGTTTTTCTTCCCTAAGTCTTTCCTCAGTCTTCCCTTGGCCCAGCTGTCCTGTTAACCCTAACCCTACATTTTACCATGTGTGATGTCACAAATGGGAAAATGTAGGGTTAGACAGTGAGACCATAAAACACTATTTTTGCCTTTTCTCAGGCTAGGATGAACCGATTTCTAAAATGTTTGCACATTTAAACTACATAGGATCTCAGAGTTCAATACACCTTCATATTTCCACCAGTGAAGTGGGTCTTTAAACCTTTCCTTGTGTGTGTTGCAGGGCTGACGTGGGCAGAGTGTCTAGCTCAGTGTCCCCAGGGGATTGTCCCAGCCTGCCACAATGCAGAGGACACCGTCACCATCTCCGGCCCTGAGGTCAGACACACATCACAACCTTGTCTTTTATATTACACACAGAGAGCCTGCATTTCACACTGTCTGACACAGACACACTTTACTTGTCATTTGCTCACATGCTATTGATTTTGCAACTCTGCTTATTGTGATGGGATTTGTAACCTGTACCTTTTTGAAATTGCAATGTTAGGGAAATTTGTAATGTACATAAGACTTTCCATGATCAGCTCTTAAAGGGCCAGGGCTTTAGCTTTAATACTGGGGCTGGGGAAGCGCTGTTGCTAAATGTT
The DNA here is from genome assembly GCA_949357725.1 of Hyperoplus immaculatus. Lineage (NCBI taxonomy): Eukaryota > Metazoa > Chordata > Actinopteri > Uranoscopiformes > Ammodytidae > Hyperoplus > Hyperoplus immaculatus. Next base: position 3,985,096 of record OX442366.1, read on the forward strand.
GCATCAGCTATAATCTAAACTGCACACTCACAATATGACAGACATTGGCACAAGCATACTAGCAACTATATTAACTCATGTGTGCATGGTTACATACCATTTTTTGTGTTTCTCAGTTGCAATGTGATGTGTCTTGACTGACTCTGTGTGTGTGTGGGTGTGTGTGTGTGTGCGTCATCAGGCAGCGATCTCTAAGTATGTGGCAGAGTTAAAGGCGCAGGGCGTGTTTGCTAAGGAGGTGCGTAGCGCTGGCGTGGCGTTCCACTCTTACTACATGGCCTCCATCGCCCCCACACTGCTGGCTGCTCTCAAGAAGGTACACTGCCCTGCTCATACACTCACACACCTTTACTGTTTAGCATCCTGCCAATCCAGCACATAATTAAGGTTTTTTTTTGCTCCGTCACTGTCCCACCAGATTATTAGCATAACGTTAGCCTCATAGCATAATTGCCTAAATCATATTTATTTACTCTGCTCTCCTTTTACTCTACATCTACTCTAATCTACGTCTACTCTACTCTACATCTACTCTACCCTACTCTATAACCCTTAAAATATGACTTAGGCAATTATGCTATGAGGCTAACGATAATTATATTTTAATTTTTTTTTTTTAAATAATTATTAAAATTGTAATTTGTAAGAAAATGATGGTTCATTATCTGACGCAACTGAGCGAAATGCTTTCATCATTTTCTGCTTTCTTAAATAGTTTTGAAATGAAAAGCAGTAGAGATGGCACTGGTAAGGAATATTTGGCAGGTAAAAAAACAACTAGAAAAAAAACTGCAGTTAAGATTATCTTTTGTATCTGTACACACATTTGTCTGGTACCGTAACATCCCCCAGCCTGTGTACACATAGGATGGAGCCATGGATGGAGCCCACACATGTTCTAAAGGGCCTGTGGGTATGTTGACTAAAACAGAATACTAGATAGAGCTTAGAAAAGGATATTTGTTTGTATTTAAATGAGTAAGTAAACAGCAAAGGCTCCTTATTATTCATTTACACAAGGTAAAGGTAGAACAGCAAATACATTTAGTTTGTTTACTACAGTGGTAAAGCAGATAGACTATTAACAGTTGACATCTGAGTAGCTTAACGTAATCTTGGGGGAAGAGATAAATTCATTAGATCATCTTATATCAAGTTATAGATTCAATGCCCAACAGCTTTTTTTTTTTAAGATTATTTTTTGCCATTTTCAAGCTTTATTAGACAGTACAGAGTTGAAATGGGGAGACAGAGAGAGAGAGAGAGAGAGAGAGGGGGGATGACCTGCAGTAAGGGTCCCCGGGTCGGATTTGAACCCGCGACCACTACAACGAGTTCTGAGCCCATATGGTACGCCCTCTATCCACTACGCCACCGGAGCACCCCCCCTATATATGCATTCTATCCACTACGCCACCGGAGCGCCCCCCATACTGTATATGAATTCTGTCTCAGTATCTAAAGTTGTCCGGTTGTGTGCAGGTGATCGTGGAGCCGCGGCGGCGCTCTGCTCGCTGGGTGAGCACCAGTATCCCTCAGGCAGAGTGGGAGTCTCCTCTGGCTCTGTTCAGCTCAGCAGACTACCACGTCAACAACCTGGTCAGCCCCGTGCTCTTCCAGGAGGGTCTCAGTCTAGTGCCGGACAACGCTGTGGTGCTGGAGATAGCCCCTCACGGTCTGCTGCAGGTAGGGTCCTAACCACAACCAAAGCTATAATCATGACCAGAACCAGAGCCATAACCTTATACCCAAGAGGAGTGTGTCTCCCACCACAGGAGCACATTCTGGCTGCACAGAATGTTCCTAGATAGCGGTACCATTAATTAGAACCGGCGTTCTATCATTGTAAAATTTCTATTGTAATATAATTAATGAGGGTTTTCTTCCCTCAGTCCTAACCCTACATAAAATGAAGGGTTAGACAGTGAGAACATAAAACACTCTTTCTGCCTTTTCTCAGGCTAGGATGAACCGATTTCTAAAATGTTTGAAAATGTATACTACATAGGATCTCAGAGTTCAATACACCTTCATATTTCCACCGGTGAAGTAGGCCTTTAACCAGCCAGGTCATTAAGAACACATTCTTATTTACACTGATGGCATGGCAAAATATAAACATCACTTGAGAGGAGGAGGGTGGGGTCTGAAAAGAAGGTCAAAAATTACATTTTAAAAGGACAAAGGGCACACACCCAGATCATCCAAACACTCGTAGCACAGTTTAAGACATACAACAACCACACACAGCCAAACATTTTGAGAACAGCTTAAAGACAGCCGCATACAACATTTCCAACACCCATCTACTCGCAAAATAGTCATAGTAATGTCGTTAAAAGATTGTTTCAAATAGTTTGGGTACGGTTTTTAAACACATTTCCCCCTTGTTCTTGTGCCCAGGCCATCTTGAAGCGTAGCCTGAAGCAGACGTGCTCATCCCTCCCGCTGATGAAGAGAGGCCACGCCAACAACCTGGAGTTCTTCCTCTCCAACATCGGCAAAATCTACATGAACGGGTCAGTGAACGCCTCGCTCTGTCTGCACTCATGCCTCGTTTCCACTGAGCAGCACAGTTCGGTTTGGCACGGTAACAGTAACCCTAGATCTGGCCTGCGTTTCCACTACTGCCTACAGTACCCTTACTTGGTAGGCGGGGCTTATGCCGGACTGTCAGAGTATATACTGTCTATGGGTAAGAGTTGTTAAAGTGCTTGCCGCTAAAGATAAGTAACTATGGTGAGTTCATAGCAGCTACGTGGCTATGATGACATCATAGCAGCAGGACACAGTGTAGCCCACTGATTAAGTCAATAAAGAAGAAAAAATGTCACCAGAGTTGAGAGGTGCACCCTAATTTTTCTCTAATACAAGACTGTTGACTCTTGCCCAAGGTGACTATACACACAACGGTGTTTCTCTCGCACAGAAATGGCTATTCTATTGACCAATCAACAGACTGTGGTGTAGCTCCACCCCTTTGGGACCCTTTGTGCCAGCTTGGTACGCCCCAGCGAAAAGGTGACATAAATAGGTGGGCCACGGTACGCTTATTTTGGTACCCTATACAACTTCTGACAGTGTAAAAGATTAATTAATGCGTACCGAACCGAGTCGTTCAGTGGAAACGAGACTCTAGTGATGTTTGGTACTTTACTGTATTGAGTGGGGCCTGTTGTTCTGGTTGGCGTAATGGTGAAGCCTGCTGTCCACTTCTCTTCCCGAAACACTCTTTGAAGATTTGTTTCAGGGTGCTAACACTAGACACATTTTCACTGTTCCTCTTTAGCATTAGCGTGGATGCTAACAGGCTGTGCCCGGCGGTGAGGTACCCGGTGCCGGTGGGTACCCCTCTCATCTCCCCCCTGGTGCAGTGGGACCATGCTCAGACCTGGGACGTGCCCAAGCTGGAGGACTTCTCCTGTGGCTCAGGAGGCTCCGGCTCTGCCACTGTCTATAACATCGGTAAGAGAAACACACATGTGAGATAGATTAGGAATAGAGAAGTAGAGGAAAGGAATGTAACTCATACATATCACCGTGAATTAAAATCTTTATTTCATTTTGACAAAATTCCTAGAAGGAGTCCAAAGTGTTTACAGAACAGATTTTGGATAGAGCAATTTTTTTTTCTTTTGTCTAAATCCATAAAAATCTATGTACAGGTCTGAAAAAAATATTTTCAGCATGTCTTTAAGACTACTATATATCATAAATCAGACCATTTACAACACATGAACAAAGCCCTCTGTTATTACCTTCAGAATTGAATGGAATATGGAAAGTTCATCAAATGTAGGGTAGAAATAGAGATTTATGGTTCACAGTATTGACAAAAACTGATGTGGACATAACTGCCGTTGAAGGTGGTTGTGTATGAGAAAACATACAGATGCAAACAGAAAAGGCTCAGTCTAATAAACAACTAAATGTACATTTAGGACCTTTTTTCTGTAATAGTATGAAAGACAAAAAAATCGAAAAATTTACTAAGTCTTTGGGATGAAAATGATTTGACTTGACCACATGGCGAGCTCTGTGTCATACTCTTCTCTGCCCAAACCCCACAGACACAAACCCAGAGTCACCAGACTACTACCTGATTGGCCACTGCATAGATGGGCGTGTCCTCTACCCAGCCACTGGCTACCTGTGGCTGGCCTGGCGCACATTGGTGAGGAGTCTGGGGGTTGTCATGGAGAGCACCCCGGTAACCTTTGAGGATGTCACCATTCACAGCGCTACCATCCTGTCTAAGAGTGGTGGGTATAGGCTGACAGAGGCTTTTACTGTGGCGGTCTGATGAGCTGCTTGACTTCCTCTGTTGGACATTCATCTGACTGGACCTCTTTGTCTGTCTGTCTGTCTGTCTGTCTCTCTCCCTGTCTCCCTCTCTGTCTGTCTGTCTCTCTGTCTGTCTCTCAGGCTCTGTACAGCTGGAGGTGCGTCTCATGCCCGCCACCAACAGGTTCGAGGTTTCAGAGAATGGAACCCTGGCTGTCAGTGGTAGGTTGTGTGTGTGTGTGTGTGTGTGTGTGTGTGTGTGTGTGTGTGTGTGTGTGTGAATAAACTAAACTAAACAGACTAGCCAATTGATGCCATTAATAGTGTGTCATAGTCAGCTGACTCTACTTACTTAGTTATCTATTTTTTTTATGTCTCTATAATTTAAAGCTACACCGTTTAATTGCCTTCTGGGGACAATAAACAATGAATTTAATTTAATTGAATTGAATTTGATATCAATGAAAACAAACTGGCCACCCTGGTGCCAGTCACTCTAGATAACCCTGACAACATTCATCTATTTCAACTCTACTTCTGGTCTGTGTCACATTTTAGAACCGTCACAAGAAACAACATCTGGTTTCTTACAATATTGTGTTTGTCCTCAAGCATTTAGTGTTGTAGGAGATAGAAGTGTTTGTATGCCTGTTGGGAAGTCTAGATTCATACAGTGGAACAACCACATGAGCTAGTTATACCAGAGGAAATAACTTTATAAGAGAATATTCCAATTTTGCTTCTTTCTCCACTGAATCTCACTGTCTTGCCACTCATCTCTGCCTGCTGCTGTTGTTCTGTGTGTGTGATTCATTTAGGTAAGGTGAGCATTCTGCAAGATGCAGCTCTGGATGCATTCCACAGTCAGATCAGTGGACAGGCTGCCGTCGCCCCCCAAGACAGCCAGCCCAAAATGAAGCTGACTGCCCCGGATATCTACAAAGAGCTGCGACTGAGAGGCTATGACTATGGCAAGACCTTCCAAGGCATCTTAGAGTCCAACAATGCAGGTGACGTCTCTCTCTCTCTCTCTCTCTCTGTGTGTGTGTGTGTGTGTGTGTGTGTGTGTTCCAATTCTTTATTATAATACAAAGATTACACACAGAAGACTTGGCTGCTGTCATGTGGTCGTTTCCAGGTTTAAGGTTTTTTCTAAGATAGCTTTTCAGTTCTGATCTTATCAATTCCTGTTTTATAGATTTAATGTTATTAAGTATTTTCAGTATAGACAGTGATACTGAAGAACACTTTATCTCAAAATCAGTCAATATCTTCTCATGATCCACTCCCTGTCCATATCCATACTGTGTGGCAGCTGGAAATAAAAGGCAGTGTTAATACACTTCCTAAGCTCTGTAAACGGACATGTTGCTAGCTACGGTGGGTACCCTTTGTTTACATACCAGTTTACAGAGCCTAGGCATGGTATTTTTCAGATTTAAATCATGAAGATAGTCACTGATTTTTTTTTACAACAAGCATCCTCCAGAAATCACTGACTCCACCTTTTAAGGGTTTCTTATTTATTAAAGGTTCAGTAAGCGGAATGGTCAGTTTAGCTAACTTCCTGCAGTTAGCGGTCCCCTTGCTCGTCACCACATTAATGCACTGCAGTCTTCAAGCAGCGAGTTATGTAGCGTCATCTCAGTTCCATAAGTGTGATTAAAAAATTATAAAAACCATCAAAAAAGACATTGGAAAGGATTTTTACCTGCTCAGACATTGTAGGCGCATACACATTCACCCATCTGTCGCTCTGCACGTGCAGCGGCAGTGAGACGGGTGCCGGTTTGTAGTGTTCTCTCTTCTGATTAGTTATCAGTAGTGGGATCCCAGAAACGTTTATTTGCCGATTACATGCAGAGCGGGTGACTGAGAGATCGACTTTTTAATACACTATATAAGTTCTCACTGTAAGTGATGACTGTATGAATACAGAGGGATTTAACACTTATATTAACATAAATACATCGCTTACTTCAGCTTTAAGTAAACATATATTGCTCTGTTCGTGGATGGGTGTAAATCACTTTGTATACTACCCTTTGTTGTGTCTGAAAGGTGCAGTATGAATAACCCTTTGATTGTGTTGTATACAGGAGACAGTGGCGCGCTGCATTGGACAGGGAACTGGGTGAGCTTCCTGGACAGCATGCTCCAGATGCTGGTGTTGGGCCTGTCCGGCCGCAGCCTGAGGCTACCCACCAGGATCCGCTCTGTGTGTGTGGACCCAGCTGTCCATCTGGACAGGGTCAAAGAGTACAAGGACGGAATGCAAGGTAGGAGCTCTAGTTCACATTTATTTAGTCTATATACATTTCAATTTCATTACTTTTCTATTATATTGTATATATGCAGTTTTATTGTGTACCCTTGCACTATTTAGTATTAAAAATATATATGTAAATATAGTTTATCTTCATCTTATTCTACTCTACATTATTTTATTGTTCCTATTGCACCGTGGGTCGGAGATAAACGCCATTTTGATTTGTATGTATGTCTTGCATAGATATCAGAATTGACGATAAAGTTTGACTTGACTTGACTATTGATAATAATAATAGTACACTTTATCTGTAGAGCACTTTTCAAACACAGTAACAGCGTGCTTTACAAAGCGATTCAAACACAAGTGGAACACAGCACATGTACACTCACATTAAGTAAGAATAAAATGAAAATAGTTGAAAAGTGATTTAAAAAAAAGTGGGTGAGTGACTTTAAAAAGTGCAACAGAATTAGCAGCCCTGATCACTGATCAGTTCTCAATCTGCAACTGTTATAAATAGGCTATATTTTAAAATATATGTGTTGTACTTTCAGCCACGTGGTTTTTCATTGCTGCCATCACTGACTAAATGTTTGAATGGTTTTGTCTCTTTTGTGTATTTCAAATCAAATCAGTTTTATTTGTATAGCCCAACATCACAAATAGACATTTGCCTCAGTGGGCTTTACATTCCATACAGTATAACACCCTGCCCTTAGACCCTTAGCTCGGCTGAGAAAAAACTCCCAGTAAAACCCCATTATTGGGATTAAAACATTTAGAAATGTCAGGGAGAGTTGACAGAGTAAGGGATCCCTCTCCCAGGACGGACATGCTGCATTACATGTCTTAAGTAGATAAAATAAAAAGGAGTCAATCATTGTGGATGCAGGAGGGCTTCAGCTGCTGCCAGATTTAAAGTATTCACATTGTACATTGTATTGTATGTGACCAGGCTTTTTTCCTCTCTCTCTCTCTCTTCCTGTAGCCGTGGATGTCCATGTCAACCGTTGCCTTGATAACATAGTAGCGGGGGGAGTTCAGATCAGCGGGCTGCATGCCACCGTGGCCCCCCGCCGCCAGCAGCAGAGCCCCCCCACCCTGGAGCACTTTGTCTTTGTGCCCTATGTGGACAACCAGGGGCCCGCAGCCAATGGCAAGCTGGCAGAGAGGCTCAGGGTCTGCAAAGGTACAACACATACACCCCTGGAGTTGCCTGGTCAGCTAAAGTGATGAAGTGATACATTTTGGATCATGTTTGAAGCTAAAATATTCATTCATAGCACTGTTCTGAAGGTTAGGATTTCCTATATACATATGTTGTTCATTCTCTCATTTATGAAACATTTTATTCCAAAATCTCTTCTGAAAAAACTTTGGACTATTAATATGTGGAATTCTTTTTACATTTATTCCTAATGTTTCTGTAAATAAAAAGATAAAATAAAAAATAGTTTAATGTAAGTCATCTACTGGCAACGTTACTCTATTCCCCTTCAGTGTCTCACCTTTAACCTTCAGAATCAACATAATGTTTGTGTGTACTTTTTTTCCATTGTCTGCATCTAACTATCAGTCTGCCTCTGTTCCTCCAGGGTTGATCCACACACTGCAGAAGAAGTTGGCCTCTCACGGTGTCAAGCTGTCCATCCCGGGGCTCCAGGGGCAGTCGGCTGGGCCCGTACCCAGCCCCGAGCCCTCTGAGCCTGGGCTGGAGAGGCTGCTGACCCTGCTCTGTGGTCTGGAGCTCAATGGAAACCTCCAGTCTGAGCTGGAGCAGACTGTGCAGAAGGAGAGGGAGTGTCTGCTGCAGGACGGCCTGCTGCAGGGCCTGTTAGACCAGCCAGCTCTCAGACACTGTCTGGACACCAGCGTAGAGAACAGCACGCCAGGCAAGATCAAAGTCCTGGAGGTAAGACTGAAGGCTGGGGTCTCATGGACAGCATCAGTGTAAAGAATGCTGTTTTATATAGTTTTCTTAATGCCCAGGTACGCTCATACAGGAACAACAGCTGATATCATAAAAACACTACCGCTTTTGTCCAAAGGGGGTGCTAGAATTAACACAAACTGAAAGTTCCTCAGAACCACTTAAAAAAAAGAAGAAGAAGAAAATCCAATAGAAATGTAAAAATAAAATAAAGATTATCTTCAGATGCAGAATGATGCATACTAACCAGTCTCCACTCTCCTTGCCCTCTCCACACACACTGCCAGGCTCTGTCCAGTGATGGTCAGCTGTTCTCCCGCGTGGTGGCCCTCCTCAGTATCCAGCCCATGCTGCGTGTGGACTACACAGCCACAGCAGCCAGTCTGGACCTGCTGGCCCCCCACCAGCCCAGCCTGGAGCAGCTGTCTGTGGGCTCTGCTCAGTGGGACCCCCTGAAGGGCCCTGCCCTTGGAGGCCTGGCAGCAGGCTCAGACCTGGTGCTGTGTAACCACGCCTGGGGCCCGCTCAGCATAGACCCAGGAACACTGCTGGAGAACCTGTCCTCTGGAGCCAGACCAGGGGGCTTTGTCCTCCTCCACACCCTGCTGAAGGGAGACACTCTGGGGGAGACGGTGGCCTTCCTCTCCAGCACTGCACAGAGCACCAGCCAGGGGCTGCTCACACAGGTCAGTGGATTTACACCATGGTTTGAATCAGTGACATTTGATACTTTTGTTATCCATACTCGCAATTTTCTTTGTGCATCATAAGGCGAGACACTGCAGGTGAATAGGGAAACATTTTTAACTTCTAGATATCATCATTAAACTTTGCCAGTTGATAACTTAAATACTGTATAGCCCATTTTAAAAAAAAATCTTTATTTCATTTTTAGAACACACAACTAATAAATGTAAATGTTGGTCTTTTTTTAAACAAAGTTGTGTTCTTCAGTGTCTCTCCTTACAGACATTCCAGTGATGTGGCCTCTCACAATCACATTGACGTTATGCTGACGTTTGATTTGATTCATTTGCACACATTCATTCTAATACAAAACAATACACCATAAAACACAACAAATCTATCTTTCACATGTAAAGGGAAAATATGGTCAGAAACCTATAAGGAAACTTCCCCAGGTCATTAAAAGTCAACCCCATTCTCTCCCTCCTCTTCCCTAGTGTGAGTGGGAGCAGGCGTTCTCCTCAGCCTCTCTCAGTCTGGTGGCTGTCAGGAAGTCATTCTACGGCACGGCCATCTTTCTGTGTCGCCGGCGCTCTGCGGACAAACAGCCCATCTTCCTGCCTGTGGACGGGACGGACTACAAGTGGGTGGACACGCTCAAGGTGGGCTCAATATGGCAATATGTGTCTGGCTTTGAAAAATGTCCAACAGCCTGGCAGGCTTTCCCACAGCGCTCTATGGCTAAGGCTCGCCTTGACAACACCAACAAGAAGAAAAAAACGTGATTTTTAGTGATGCACAATTAATCTACTAAGCAATCGCAATGTGTGCTTGTGCATGAATACTTTATCCTCTCTAAGCATTCTACATTGTTCCTAACTGTGGGAACAATGTTAGTAACATAACAGCTAGCCCAGGCTGTATACTAACTGTGTGTGTGTCTGTGTGTGTCTGTGTGTGTGTGCTGCAGGCGACCATGGCGGCCACCTCAGACTCTCCGGTGTGGCTGACAGCCTCTCAGGCTCACTGCGGCATTGTGGGAATGGTCAACTGTCTACGGCAGGAAGAGGGCGGCCACAGAATACGGTAGGGCATACACACAACATAGATCATACTACTGTATACTCCTGTATTAGTGATGTCATGTCATCAGAATGTCTGCTTCAACACAATATACTGTAAGGAAGAAAAAAATCACAACCCAGCACTTACTGGAAGATTCAGACCCAATCAGAGCAGACTGGGCTTTTTGGAAGGCGGGGCTTAATAAAGACACGTGCTCTAAAACAGAGCATTTCAAACAGAGGCCGAATAGAGGAGTTTTAGCAATGGCGCTGTGATACTGTATATACAATATGAAGGCTTTTTAGGACACCATGACAACAGTTTTTAGTAGAAACCCAAATTACAATTTAACTTTTTAACCTGAAAATGAGCATAATAATATGTGACCTTTAAGTCAGTTTAAGTTTTTTTACCACTGTTCATTTAGTGATATTCTTGAATGTTGGTCAAGTCAACGTTATTGTCAATTTCTGCAATATGCGCCAGACAAACACAAAGGTACAATAAGTACAAAAGGATTAAATAAGTTAAATAATAAATTAATTCTAGATTCTAGTGCAAAAAGTCAGGCGAAACCAAACAGCATAGAAAAGGTGAATAAATTGAAGATGTGCTATTATGAAGAATATTATTATGGTATAGTCTCACTTGTTTTTGTGTTCCCTATTTAACGTTTTTCCTCCCATCTTATTCCCTCCCTGTGTCCAGCTGTGCATTTGTGTCCAACCTAAAGGAGTCTTCTGCGACCCCCAGCCTGGACTCTACCCAGAAGGCCATGCAGGCTGTCCTGGAGAGGGACATGGTCATGAATGTCTTCAGAGACGGACAGTGGGGCGTCTTCAGGCACCAGCTCATAACACACGGTGAGAACATATAATCTACATATTGCTAGGCCTAGATGATGCTCCCAATTATGTTTTTTTCAAATACTTTAGATTTTCTATTAAAGTACATAAACGCACAACTGAAAAAGCAAAGACACAAACAAAAGACAAAATGAAACAAGCAACTAACATGGCGTATACTCTACTTAAAAGGTCTCTAAGACATTTAAGACATTGTTCTCATAACAGTTTACAAAGCCTAGGGGGGGATATTCATTGATTTTGACCAAAGGGTGATTTTGACCACAAGCATTCTCCAGAATCGCTGACTCCACCGAAATTATTAGATTAAAACAGATTGATTTTGCCAATTGGTTGACACTGCCACTGAATCCTTGTCTCTGTGTGTTGGTGTGTGTCAGATGTGAATGAGGAGTCCACAGAGCATGCCTACGTCAACGTGCTGACCCGCGGAGACCTGTCCTCTCTGCGCTGGATCTCCTCTCCCCTCAGACACTTTGTCAGCAGCAGCCCCGACATCCAGCTGTGTCGAGTCTACTACAGCTCCCTCAACTTCAGAGACATCATGCTGGCCACTGGCAAGCTGCCCCCAGACGCTATTCCAGGTAGAGAGAATAAAACAATTTTTTCATTTTCATTTAACTTTTATTTATCCTCCAGAGACCAATTGAGGGCTGACCCTCATTTACAATGACGTCGAGTTCAAAAGAAATTCAAAGGAAAAACAACAATACATAAACAATATTCAATGCAAATACATCAAATACACAACAACAGGTGAAGAGAAAAACAATTGAAACATTTACATAGTGGTGAAGAGTGGCAGCAATTAAAATGAAATGGGTGAAAGTACAATATAGCCTAATTAAAACAGTTACAGGTAGAGTTTGGCAGATTTAAGATAGTTTGTTTAAATTGGTTAAAGGATATGAAGTTATTTAGTTTAATTTGTTGCTGTAAGTTGTTCCAGGAGTCGGGGGTACTGAAGCTAAAAGCTGTCTTTCCCAGCTCAGACCGGGCTTGTGGGACATAAAGCATAAGCATGTCAGTGGAGCGGGTCTGAAAAAGCCCATCTGAAATGTGTGCATGTGTGTGTGTGTGTGTGTGTGTGTGTGTGTGTGTGTGTGTGTGTGTGTGTGTGTGTGTGTGTGTGTGTGAAGACATACAGCATTAGGCATGATGTTCTGACAGTATAACCTTAAAGCTGCTCTGAGGAACTTTCAGTTTTTGTTCATTCTAGCGCCTCCCTTTGGTCGAAAGCGGGTATTGTTTTTACCACACCAGCTGTTGTTCCTGAGTGAGCGTATACCCATGACAAAGGCTTTAAAAAAGAATATATAGGAATAGCATTCTTAGCACTGATGGTGTTATTTGCTGTTACATGTCATATATGATCGTCAGAGGAAAAATTGACTGTTTATTTATTTATTTATTTCTTTCTTTCGGACAATTTCACACAATACACAATTATCTCTTTCACATCATAAATCTTAATTAGTGTTGTCCGAAGGGTGACGGAAGAAGCCTAAGGCTTATCGAGTCCCGCCCCCACTTTCATCAGATTCAAAAATCAGATTCACATTTACTGATCACAGAAAAGAAAAGAAAACAGAAAAAAATAAAAAGTAAAAATAATGAAAAAAATAAAAAATAAAAATAAAAAGGAAGAAAATACACAAGGATTAAGTATATATATTTTTTTTTTTTTTTTTTTTTTTTGTCTGTTAAACTGCAGTCCAATACCCAGTCAATTTTCATTCTCCTTATTCATTGACGTTGCACAACTGACAACTGACCTTTTCAATGTCATTATCTGGTAGTCTAAACACAACTGCAAAAGTATTCAAACCCAAACAAGTCATTCTGTTGACCTATCTTTTACAATAATGTTATGAAAGTATCAGAGATATTTAAAAGTTCTTCGTAGTTACTTCAAGCAATAATACCATTGTTTCACAGTATTGCGATTACAGCTCTCAAATATGTTATTCTGAAATGTCTGGTTAAAAAACATAGTTTTTTTTTAAGGCTGACCACAATCTTTATATGTTTTAATCAACATTTAGAATATTCTTGTGTGATAACATAATACAGTTAATGATTGAATGGTTCTAAACAAAATGTGAATAAAAACAGTCCCTTTTTTAGTGAGCAGATCAACAAGGTTTTTAGAGACAGGCTCACTTTCTACACATTCCTCTTTGAGTCAAAGTTATGAGCTTGTATATGGTAACATTCTGTTGGGGGCTAATACCTTAGAACGGTATGTGACGGAAAATAATTTAATAATAATTATAAGCCGTTTTGAAAAATCTTGAAGCCGGTTCTTTTGAACCGTCAAATTGTACAAGACTTTTAGCCACCATGACTGCATTCCAATACCCATACTACCTACTATTCAGTATGGTAGAAAAAAGATTTAGGATGTCCCAATACATACATGTCAATTGTAGTATGCAGAAAATACATAAATGCTCCAATAGCATTTTGGAGTATTTGTCTTCAATCTTGACATTTCTCGACATAATGAAAAAAAAAATCTTCCTTATCTGATTTGTTTCTCTCTCCTGTGTCCCTGAAACTCTTCTGTACTTTAGTATGCAGTGTAGTAAAAAGAAAGAGTATGTGATTTGGAATGCAGGGCATGAGTCAGCTAACTTTTCCTCCTGTTTTAAACCTATGTCCTGTAGGTGACCTGGCTCTGCAGCAGTGCATGCTGGGTATGGAGTTTTCTGGCCGTGACCCAACAGGCCGGCGTGTGATGGGACTGCTGCCCGCTAAAGGCCTGGCTACAAGCGTGGACGCCGACAAACGCTTCCTGTGGGACGTCCCCTCCAGCTGGTCAGTCAGACCTTTAAATTTAAAAAAAATAATTTAAATACTTTATTTTTATCTAAATAAAGTAAATAAATAAATAAATATTTTTTTATTTATTTTTTTATTTTATTTTATTTTATTTTTAAAGAACACAAACACATAACTGGAAAAGCGAACGCACAAGCAAAAGATAAAATAAACAACCAACATGGCATACTACTCTACTTAAAAGGTTTCTAAGACATTGTTTAAATTAAAAGATGTTAAACAAAAAAATAAAAAGTCAAAAAGGTGTCATGAAGGTCACTTCAGCACTGCTATATGGTCACGGAAAGTCTGCCATATCTGTTTCAAAATGTTCTACTTTTTCCTGAAATCTCATAACGGATTTTCTCCATATATAGAGTGCTAGAGAACTCCATGAGCCACATATCGAAGCAGGGGACTATCACATTATTCCAAACCTTAAGAATAATCACCATCCCATACTGGATTGACAAAGCTTTCGTACGACTTACAGTCTCTAGTTGTTGTGACGGGCCTAGAATGTCTGTTTCTGGGTTGGGATGGAGGATGTGGCCGTAGACATCTGAATAACGACAAAACACGCTTGACCAGACATTGTGGAGTCTGGAACAGAACCAAAAGCCAAGGTTCCATCAGAGTGTTCGCACCTAATGCAATGGGGTGAGGAGGAGGAGGAGGGAAGGAATGAATGGAATTTGACAGGAGAACAGTGCAGCTGATGCACAACCTTATATTGAATGAATTGGTGCCTTGATGACTTTTTTGATTTTGATTTCTAAAATGCTCCAAGTGCCACTAACCGCTGTGTTGTGTGTTCCAGGAGCCTGGAGCAGGCTGCCTCAGTGCCGGTTGTCTATGCCACGGCCTACTACTCTCTGATGGTGCGCGGCAGGCTCCGCCCCCAAGAGACGGTTCTCATCCACTCAGGTTCAGGGGGCGTCGGCCAGGCGGCCATCGCCATAGCGCTCAGCATCAACTGCAAAGTCTTCACAACAGTCGGTTAGTATTACACTTATTCACTTTAATATTAATAGAATTATTCAAAACTAAGAATTATATGTCGATAAAATATGTTTTGTTAAGTATCTGCAGGCTCTGCAAATGTAGACAAATCCCCCTCCCCTGAAACTGCATAGTGCCCCTTTAATACAGTACATGTACTTTTCAGGCTTCATACAGATCCTAAAAGGCATTTAATTGATTTTTTTAAGGGCTTTAATTGGTATTAAAATGTCTTAAGTCAATACTGGAACAGTCTTCTTAAACATGCTTAGTCATGGGCAGTTATTGTTTTCTGATGTACCTATTTAGAAATAATTGGTAGCAAGTTATTCTTTTCAATAAGTTTCTAATGTCTGTCGCATGAACATCACAGCTTTGTGAGATCCAATTACATGTAAGTGAAGCGTGATTCTAACGTTTATTGTCTTTTTGTTGACTATTTTGATTGCCTTGTAATACAATGATCACATTCCGCTAACTTATTTAAAAGATAAAAAAAGTTTTCAACATTGTAACAAGGTATTCTTAGTTTTTACTTAACTTTCGTGTGTGTGTGTGTGTGTGTGTGTGTGTGTGTGTGTGTGTGTGTGTCTCAGGCTCAGCAGAGAAGCGGGCCTACCTGCAGCAGCGGTTCCCTGCTCTCTCAGCAGACTCCTTTGCTAACTCCAGAGACGCTTCCTTTGAGCAGCACGTCCTGCTCCACACACAGGGGAGAGGTCAGTGTGCTGTGCTCTACACAGTGTCAACACACACACACACACACACACACACACACACACACACACACACCCTCTGTAGGACGCTTAACTGAAAAAAACCATCTCTTATAACACTCAATGGAACACACAATACATGTGTACTATGCACTGCACTCAGACAGAAGATAAGACAACTCCACAGTGGAATGAGGGATAAAGTGGAAATAAACTCATTCTGGAAATAAGTGAAATAACATCACTGTCATGTTTTCCATAACTGCAACAAAGAAAAGATCGGATGATTCAAAGGCTAATTTACAGTTGTAGTTAAGGTGACTTAACATCAACCTTTACACTCTCATATAACAGAACCACTGTAGGAGTTTTTATTACATGTATTGTATTTATCTTATTTGTTGGTGTGTGTGTGTGTGTGTGTGTGTGTGTGTGTGTGTGTGTGTGTGTGTGTGTGTGTGTGTGTGTGTGTGTGCGTGCGTGTGTGTGTGTGTGTGTGTTCAGGGGTGGACGTGGTGCTGAACTCCCTGGCTGAGGAGAAGCTGCAGGCCAGTATCCGCTGCCTGGCCAGACACGGACGCTTCCTGGAGATCGGAAAATACGACCTGTCCAACAACTCCCCTCTGGGTCAGTACCAAGCGCTAACACTCACAGCCACATGCCAAGGCTCACTCATTTATGTCTACAGTTTTTAATTCAGTTCAGAAATCAATTGTAGCATACTTCATGCTAACTAGATTATTTTTATGATCAGCTGTATTATGTAAAATAGAAAAATGAAGTGTGTGATTTGGGACGCAGCCACAGTCTTAAATGATTGCTCTCAGGTTCTAAGTAGTGTTTTAATGTGTAATAAAAACTTAATTGTCTGGATAAAATGAGTTCCAAGTACAGACATACACACCAAACCCAGTGTTGTTGCCAGTGAGCGCAGACTGTGTGAGATCTGGCTTCAGTATCATAATCTTCTCTCCTCTCTCCAGGCATGGCTCTGTTCCTGAAGAACGTGGCGTTCCACGGCATCCTGCTGGACGCGCTCTTCGAGGAGGGGAACCGGGAGTGGGAGGAAGTGTCCACGCTGCTGAAGCAAGGCATCGTGGGAGGTGTAGTCCAGCCCCTCAAGACCACAGTGTTCCAGAGGGAGCAAGTGGAGGAGGCCTTTAGATACATGGCTCAGGGCAAACACATCGGCAAGGTCCTACTGCAGGTGAGTTAAAGGTTCAGTAAGCCAAATGCTCCTTTAAGCTAACTTCCTGTCAGTGACTGCAGTTAACAGTCCCCTCGCTCGTCCCCACGTCACCACATTAATGCACTGCGGTCTTCAAGCAGCAAGTTATCTAGCATCATCTCAGATAAGTAAGAGTGATAAAACATAATCAAAACAGACATTGGGAAGGATTTTTACCTGCTCCGCCATTGTAGGCGCATTAACATTCACCCCTCTGTCGTTCTCTGTGCGTGCACGGGCAGAGAGAAGTGCCCGTTTGTAGCCTTCTCTATTCTGATTGGATATCAGGTTGTGGGATACCAGAAAAGTTCATCTGCTGCAATCTAAAGCGTCGCAATCTAAAACTTTCACAACTAAATGATGCCAAACTACACCTTTATTACACACTGTACCTTTAAAACTATAATATCTTATGTTGCCCCTGTGAGGAATTCTGGGTAATGACAACAACAGTAATTACAAAAACGCTGTTGGCGCATACCGACAAATACAGTTTTAGTTTTGTGGAGCCGAAAAGTTACGCATTATAGCTTTAAAAAGATGAACCCTAACACAAAAATATAAAAAAGTGAATAATATTGTACTTTCCGCCTCAGTTTCTGCCAATCGGTATGTGACTATGACTCCAATGCAGCAGTATTTATTCATCCTCTTTATTTCTCCCAGGTGTGTGATGAAGAGAAGGGTGCAGCGGTCCAAAGTGCGACCCCTCTGTCTATCCCAGCTATCCGCCGTACGTTCTGCCCCGCCTCCCACTCTTACATCATCACCGGTGGACTGGGCGGCTTCGGCCTGGAGCTAGCCCACTGGCTCACCGAGAGAGGAGCCCGCAAACTGGTGCTGACGTCCAGGTCGGGCATCAGGAACGGTAAGAAGGCACAAAATGGCTGCCGTTCAGTGTGAAATCAAGGCTGGGTTCCAAATCACATAGGTTGCTTTCCGAATCGCATACTTTTTTCTATTCTACATACGACGATAAAAATGATCTAGTTAGGATGCAGTAGGCATACTATTGGGACATACTTTTACTTATTTATTTCATCATAACCTTGCGCCTTGATCTTGCCTCTTGCTTTTATATCTGTCGCATCCCTGTTTGTTTTAATATGGAGGCTTCGTCGATGTGACGTCACTTCACGTGCGCATTGGATTGTGGGTCAGAATCGCCCAAATAGGATGCAGTTTTCAACACTAACAATCTTGGCCGGATGAAGTAGAACATCCGGGTACTTCTAACCATCCTAAATCTGGGCACAAGAATCGGGACATCCTAAATCTTTTTTCTACATACTATATAGTAGAAAGTATGCGATTCGGAACGCAACCATACTTCTTCTTTTTACTACACTACATACTAAAGTACAGAAGAGTTTTAGGGCCACAGGACAGAAAAAAAGAATCAGATGAGAAAGAGATATATTTTTTCATTATGTCGAAAAATGTCAAGAATAAAGACGAATACTCTAACATGCTATTGGAGTTATTAGTGGGGCATTTATATATCTTCAGCATAGTACAATTGATGTACATGTATTGGGACATCCTAAATCTTTTTCTGGCATACTAAATAGTAGGGAAGTATGGGGATTGGAACGCAGGGCAAATCCTTTAGATGTGATTAGATGACTGGAGAGAGTGGGTGTTGCTGTAGTGAATATGATGACAGGGCTGTATGGAGATGCAGAGGACTCTTTTTTAATAACACATACTGTATGAACAAGAGATAAACAAATTAGACAACGGAAAAAGGATGAGAGGGTCGAAAGATTATTTTTCATGTCACTATATTGAAGAAGCGACTCATAGTTGAAGCTCCACACATAAGCCACAGAAAAGGCTAAAGACTCATTTGACTTGAGTAAGAGACAGATTTCCTAGTTCTTGAAAGTACTGAAATCACACGATACAAACTGCTTTACCATGTCATCTTATCTCTTGGCCCGGCTGTCATTTTCTGTTGTTCATATTTTTCACTGTGTACCCGTGTGCTAGGTTACCAGGCCAAGCGTGTGCGTGAGTGGCAGAGTGTGGGTGTGGAGGTGCTGGTTTCCACCAATGACGTGAGCTCTGTGGAGGGAACAGAGAGGCTCATAGCAGAGGCCGCCTCACTGGGGCCTGTGGGAGGAGTCTTCCACCTGGCCATGGTAGCACACACCAACACAGCCCCTAGTATAAGGGATATTAGCTGTGCACACACTTCAAAATGTCTTTATCACATTCATTACTTGGGCACTTTTAAGAACCTTTACATATTATTTTGATTAATAAAATGATAAAGAGGCTGTATCCAAAAAGCTGTTCTGTCAAAACTTTGGATTGTATTATGTTTAAAAAAATAAAAATAATAATAGTTAGATATTGCAAAATGTGCATATTTATTCAAACATGTGTGGAGAACTTGTTATACATAATCTGGCTAAATGATTTTACATGGTACCCTATTAATGTTCAGTGTCTCACCTTCAATCCTCTTTGGTCAATCTAAACCTGATGTTTGATGTGTGCTTCTCAGGTGTTGAAAGACGGCATGTTGGAGAACCTGAGCCCTCAGCTCTTCATTGACGTGAACAAACCTAAATACGAAGGTTCCTTAAACCTGGACAGGTAAGACACACTCACTCATCCTCATGAGAACATCACACAACTCTAATTAAAAATGATCAAAATCACTTTTGGTCCAAATCTCCTCACAATCTGCTACCTGTGTATCTGTGCGCTGAAAGGAAATCTGGATCTTAATACACACTAGCCTAGGCTCTGTAAACCGCTGTGTAAACAAAGGGGGCTCCCCGTAGCTAGCAACATACCCATTTACAAAGCTTAGACTATTAACCCTGATTTTTTTTCACGGCACACGCACAGTACAGACAGGTAGCGCAACTTCAGGAGAAATTCCCTGATTTTGATAAAAAAGTGATTTAGGACACCAAAGCATTGTCCAGGTTGGCCGCTTACTGCACCTATTAAGGCCTGGCATGTTGCTGGTCTCTGTGTATCTTGATGCACTTCATTCCCCTCCCCCCTCCAGAGTGACCAGGAAGTCTTGCCCAGGCCTCAGCTACTTCGTGGCCTTCTCCTCTGTCAGCTGCGGCCGTGGCAACGCCGGCCAGAGCAACTACGGCTACGCCAACTCAGCCATCGAGCGTGTGTGTGAGCGGCGGCGGGCCCAGGGCCTGCCCGGCCTGGCCGTCCAGTGGGGGGCCATCGGGGACGTGGGCGTGGTGCTGGAGACCATGGGCAGCAATGACACAGTGATCGGGGGCACTCTCCCACAGCGCATAGCCTCCTGTCTGGAGGTTCTGGACCTCTTCCTCTGCCAGCCACACCCTGTCATGTCCAGCTTCGTCCTGGCAGAGAGGACGGTGGTGAAGAGCGAGGCGGGCAGCCAGAGGAGCCTGGTGGATGCCGTGGCTCACATACTGGGTAAGGACAGCACAGGCACAAAGAACCAACATAGTGGAGCACATGCTCTCTCACTATATGGAATCAGCTCAGACTGTCAAATAACCTGTTTATATATACAGGTAAAATCCCCTTGAGACCAAAGACTCTTTTTAAAGGGAGATCCGTTCCCATTCACACGTTCCCATTCAGGCACACATTCGTACACCGATAGCAGGCTAACTATCGGGAGCAATTTGGGGTTCGGCGTCTTGCTCAGAGACACTCGGATATGTGGCGGGGAGACGGGGGATTGAACCACCGACTCTGTAGTTGGGGGTCGTCCACACTACCCACTTCGCCACAGCCGCCCCATACAAATAATCAATAATTAATAATTAATGATTAATAAAAAAATATCAAGAATTAACTTTAGGAGAAGCACTACACGACGAGCTGTTTGTTATAAATGTTTTAGCATATTATTTTTTTCTGTTGTACTGTTGCAGGTCTGAGCTTATGATAAACTGTATACTTGGCTGATCTCATGTTCAATGTCTAAAAGAGAAGTTTTAGTCAATAGATTTATTGAAAGTGTACTCATTTAACATAGTGTCTATTTTACAAATGATAAAGTATTTTAGGAAACTGTTTATGAGTCACAGATCAGCAAAAAAAAAGAGAAAACAACAGTGGCATTTTGAAAACAGCCTTAAATTCCGGTTTTATATCATGACATGTCAAACCAAATATTACATTATATTATTATATAAAACTGATTTCTTGAGCACCATTCACTCAGGCTGTGTTCGAAAATCCCTACTAACGTCCTACTCATACTCATTCTGACGTCAATTTGAGTATGTTGTGGTTGTGTATGCAAGTTTGTGTAGGCGAGAAATGCCAGGATGAGTACTTACTTCGGGGACGATTTTGTGTATGGATCGATAGGATACTTTTCATACTCAACCGCCCCACAATGCATTGCGTCTTTTCAACTGACACAGACTTATTCGTTTTTTTTAATTCTTTGTTGCTTCTGTATACTTCAGTGTGAACGGTCCGACGAACCTCGCATACACAATCGATCGTTAAGTAGACAGTATGTAGTATATGTATTTTGAGTATGTAGGAGGTGTGGGACGTTAGTAGGGCTTTTCGAACACAGCTGACACACCTGTCTCCCTCTCTCAGGTGTGCGTGACGTGTCCACCCTGAATGCTGACGCCTCATTGGCTGACCTGGGTCTGGACAGTCTGATGGGCGTGGAGGTGAGACAGACTCTAGAGAGAGACTACGACATTGTCATGGCGATGAGGGAGATCCGCCAGCTCACCATCAACAAGCTGAGAGAACTGGCCAATGGCAAGCCAGCAGGGACAAATGGTATATAACCAAATCCACATACACACCTTCTAACTATGTCATTTGGGGGAGTTCATTGAATTATAGAGCACTGCTCAGACACAAGGCCATACAAAGTGCTTTATAGGGGAACATCAAGATTAGACATTGACATTAGACAAATAGTAAAAACAAAGACAATACATCAAGGTTACAGAGCGATGTATTGTCAAAGTGTCCTCGTAGCCACTTTCATTGGTTTTCAATGCAGTTTTTTAGTAGGATGTGTCTCACTAAAACCTTCAGAATCTGACTTGTTGTTGTCTTGACAGCTCCCACCTCTTCAGAC